>VUYV01000141.1:2361562-2461562 GCA_008711295.1 Anarhynchus alexandrinus
GGGGCAGAGGGAGGGAGAGGCGGGAGGGAGAGGAGGGGGTCGCCCGGAGACACCCTCCGCCTTCCCTTCCCTGAGGGGCTGGCGAGCAGCCGGGGGGGGCGACTGGCCTTCTCCCGCCCGCCCGCCGGCTGTCCCGGCTGGGAAGGTTGACAAACCCCCTCCTCCTCCTCCTCCTCCTCCTCCTCCTCTTCCTCCTCCTCCTCCGCCATAAATTATTTGGCGGTGCCGGAAGGGTGGGCAGCTCTCTTCAGCCAGGAGCTTCTGCTCTGACCTCTTCATTAGAGGAGGGGCAGTAAAACATACTGAGAGCCTTGGAAACGATGCCGTCCAAAAGTCTCTGCTCCCGGCAGCTTTTGTACAAACCTACGTCTTGCAGCGATGCGGGTTAAAAAATAAATAAATTAAATCTACCGGACAAACCCCTCACCCAGTGATGTGGACCTCAAAGTTTTATCGCTCGTTTTATTGGGGACAAAATTAAATATTGTTGCAAACATGGCTTGGTGAAACTTGCTCAAAACGGTTGTGCCGGCTCTGTCACGAGAATGACTGGAAGAAGTTCAGAAGCCCTCAGGCCCCGTGGCTGGAGCGGCTCCCGCGAGCTCTCCTCGCTCCTCCTCTCGCAGGCCGTGCGGGTCTGGTGGCCGCAGCAGCAAAGTCATAAACTCGGGGCGATTCTTGGGTTTGTTCATGGGTCTATGACGACCTTCAAAACCAAACAAAATTGAGCACTGCTTGCCTTGAACTAGGACACACAATTTGAATGTGCCAGCTGGATCACAGGAGCTGCCGGTGTAGTAGAGAGGGCTGATGGCTTCCCAGCCACATCATCATCATGCAAGTTAAAGTGTTCCTATTTTGGTTTAGCTTTGACCCCATATCAGCCATTAGACCAGAGGGCAGGAGCAGGCATTTCAGGACCCTCGGTCTCCCATATTTTTTCGCATTCCCAGGATGCTTCTTCCTACATTTGTACAAGGTGGAAGGGTTAGTGGAAGAGGAAATTAAGTCAAATCTGGCAGCTTTATACCCTCCTGGATTTTCTTTATTCACAAACGTGAAATACCTTGCTCAAAATCTGAGTACCTTAATACAATTTTGCTTGAAGTGTAAAGATTGGCCTTACACTGACCACCAGCCAGTTTAGGATCCCATTTATCATCTGGTTTAGTAACTTTGTTGAGTGAATCATCTACTAACCAGGAGAAATATGCACTTTTTTCCTAGTTGACGACCCTTCAACTTGAAGTAAGTTGTGAAAACATATACTGAGACTGCATTCAGCAAAATTTGATTTTTTAACTCCAGAGTAATTTCTCCCAGTCTTTCATGAATGGAGAATTATTCTATATTCAAGAGGAATTTAGCCCTTAAAGACTCAGCAAGCTAAGCCTTGATTTATGCTGATGCCTTTGTACAGTGGGGGATACTCCAAAGGGCATCAGTTTTCCCATGCAGCTCTGGTCAGTGAGAGCAGAGGAGGTGTTCAACAGCCTCTGCAGTGAGTGGTAGGGGATGCGTGGAAAACCATCCTTGGGTCACCTCCCATTGAACCCCTCTATCTCCTGATGCTCTGACCAAACTACAACCCCTTTCTTTTTTAAATCTCTGTTGTTATCTGATGGGTGGATCTGGTAAAGAGAGGAATACATTTTCCACTTACAATATGAAGCAGTTTTCATTGCTCACATCTTAAGGGATATTTATTTACTGAGGAAGACCTCATCTGATTACTTAATTGTGAAAATCTGCAGCCTTATCTTATCTTATTTTTTTTCCAAACTTTTAAGAAAATCTCCTTCCTTTTTTTCTCTGCCTCAAGCATCGCTCTTTTCTTCCTACCTTAAAAACCACTGAAAAATGAAGACTAGTGGACAAAAGATTGAGAACCAAGAAGGTGAAGAAAAAGCATTAAGCTTGAAAAAGAGTAAAGCAGGGACGTAAAATAAAAGATCAACAATTTTTGCAAGAAATCTTCTGGTTTTGAATAAAGGCTGTATTTCAGTTTAGAATTATGGTCCCTTCTATAAAATAATTCTGGATGTGTGCTAAAGTGGGCAAAGGCTTTAATTTGCACATATTTATAAATTGAAACAAATTCAGTTGGGCTGAAATTTGGCATGCAAGTTCACATTGGGGTATTTTTAATCAGTTCTTTTGAATTATTATTTAGGTTTTTAATCTTAGAAAGACATGAATCCTATGTCATTTATAATTTTTAAATCCAATTCAAGTATGTTTTTATATTTCTGAAATAACCAGATTAGTTGTCTGGTTTTGTAGGAGTTACTAACAAGGGATATTTTAAACAGATGGAAAAATTAAGCTTTACTGTGAGCAGACAAGAAAAATTTTATTTTATCAAAAGGGTTAGTGAGAAATGTATATAAACTATCCATGTAGTTAAAGAAGAATGGAGTGAAAGAAGGATTCAGGTTAAATGCAGTCCTGTTTTGATGACATCAAACTTCAAATGTGTCAGAATAACTACTGTATGATGAAGGAGAGCTGTATATCAATTTCTTGAGTGTGTCACTGCTATCCAAGTGTATTAAAAGTAATTGAAATGTTTAAAAATACATAATTGATGATTGTGAGATTCTACCTCAAAATTTAATTTGCAGCATTTGGAGTCGGTATGTGTAATGTCAGATGGTTTGCACTCCGTTGGTTTATGGCAGTTAGCGCAGCCCAGCTTAAAGTCATTGGGTAGGAGGGGGAATGCTTCTAAGTGGTAAATCCTCCCACCTGTCTTAGACTTAAATTTTCAGATAGACTGAATTGCCCTTTGGGTAGGTTTAATATTTTCCATAACAGAAAAAAGGACCTGGACAACTATGGCAAGATTCAGCTCCCAGTCATAGACATTTACAATTAAGGTTCCTAAGTCCTGCTACAGTTAGGTTTCTAATGATGCTGTTGACATATGTGGTAGGTGTTAGGCTATCAGTAAGTCAGTGGATGTATAGTTACTAGGGCCTAGAGAGTCATTCAGCTCACTGTAATGCAGATATCGTACTTGGTAATGAATTATTTTCTGAACGCAACTGACTGTTTCGATGAGGGGCCCCATTCAGCTGCCTCCTCACAAGGTCTAGCTGTAGCTGAGATGCTGTGGAATGGCCCGCTCTGGACGTGGGTCTTCTGCATGTCTTGTGTCATCTTCATGGACCTGTCAAACACATCTTGGATACCCCAGGACGTGTCAAATATCCATAGTTCAGGGGCTATTCAGTGTGTCTGTAGACACCTATGTGTAAATATGTCATTGTAGCTGTCTTGAGCTCTCACTGAGTTCGTTGTCAAACCTTTGGATAGCTAAAATCAGGGGAGAGAAATCCCACTGCAAAGGCAAATAGAATGGAAATAAATATAGTATATTATAATAGAAAATATACCGTTCTTCAACTCCGATGCCACCAGCCAGGTAGCTGTGAAAAGAGACGTGATCTCAGAAACACCGAAGGACCATTCCCACCCTGCCTGGGAGTATTTTGAGGGCAGTCACTGATAAATAATGCAACATATTCATTTTCTGCCTGTGCCAGAAGTTGCAGGCTGTATTGTATGTGGGTAGGTGCCCAAGGATCCAGGAGAAGTAAAAGTGCAGAGAGAGGCAGACCAACTGGAAAAGAAGAACGTGGGCAACGGGACCTCACCTTGTAGTTGCTATGCAGTGAATCTCAAGCTCAGGAAAAGTGTCTCACGAATTACAGCATGAAGAGGCATCTTGTAGTGGTAGTAAAAATGCCCCATTCGAATCTCCTCTAGATATTTATTTTTAATCTTTCATTTCCCGTGTTCAGTGAGAAGCATTAACAGTTAGATAATTTTCCATCCCCTGCCACACCTTCAAGGAGTAAATACTCTGTTCCAGGGACTGGTATGTGGGCTAACAGAGCCTCTAGTAAACATCTCCTTTCCTTTTGAAACTTTCTTTACAAAAGCTTTAATGTCCATTTATATTAAACATGCAATTGTCAAAAATCCCCTCTTCCTGCATGCTCTGTCCCCCCCTCCTTATTTTTCCCCTTTCCTTTCTCACAGTAATAGCAAAGATGTTCAGAGGTCATGTTTGTTTTGCTTATGATTAAAAAAAAAAAGGAAATTGCAAAATAACACCTTCAGTATAGGATTTATCTCCATGATAGAGGGGGAATTCTTCAATTAAAAATAGCACCTACTAGTTTATGCTTCATGTGTTGCTTCAAGAACCTAAATGCTAAAAATATATGTATATAGTTCTATCTTCACCCAGGTTCTGTAACTTCTTGCTGACTACAGTGAGGGTTTTCAGGACTAAACTAAGCACAAATTTCAGTACTTCGTCATTATGGTCTCAAGGTTATCTACTTTAATATGGGAATTATAGACTCATAGAACCATAGAATTGCTGAGGTTGGAAGGGACCTTTAAGATCATCAAGTCCAACCATTAACCTACCCTGACAAAACCACTTCTAAACCATGTCCCTAAGTACCACATCTACCCTTTTTTTAAACACCTCCAGGGATGGCGAATCCACCACCTCCCTGGGCAGCCTATTCCAATGTTTAATAACCCTTTCAGTGAAAAAATGTTTCCTAATATCCAAAATTATAGTATTTACAAAGTATCACAATTCAGATAAGTATATAAATATGTGTATTGAGGTATGGAAAAGTTTCTCTCACAGAAATATAATCTAATTTACTTCTAGTTTTAAGGTCTTGGAAGAAAGCCTGAGCAATACGCACTCTGTATTTGGTTTGTTGGTAGAATGCAAGTCAGTTTGCAAAAACAACTGTACTTTGTGATGGTTTGAAGAGTGATCATTGTAGGTAAGAAAGCAAATACTTCCTATTGTAAGTGCTTCCATATCTTTATTCGTATTCACCTTTGTGGTAATGCCCTCCTTGGTCCTAAGCATAGTTTGGCATTGGTGTTTGTTTTCCCGACATTATCTATCTGGAAGACTGAAAAAGAGTTGTTGGTTTCAATTTAATATTTTTCATCAGAACTAAGTGGAAAGAAATACTAATCGAAAAAGGTAGGAGAATGTATTTTGGAGGAAGTGGCCTGCGAGCAGGGCTATACTTCTTTTAAAACAAATCAAATATCCTATGTGTACTTTTAAGGAACAGTATAATACACTCTTTACTGCTGACATCTGATGAAGTCCTACATGGTTGGATTACCAGAAGGGTTTGTTTCATAAACTCCTGTTGCCACACAGGATTCAGTCTTTGGGCTAAAGTTGTGACTATTCATGGATGCCCTTTGCAACCAAAGAATTTATTTAGGACCTTCAGTGAAATCCTTTCAGAATTTTTGAATTACGGGAGGGTGCAAAACATACTCTGTTTCCATTGTATTTAATAGGCAGTGAAAGCAAACCAAACCCAACAGAAAATAGGCTTTTTGAATAAATCTATAGCAAAAGTAATGATAGCTGCTGTTTTTGACTTGGATGAGTATTTTCCCTGTTCAGGGATGTTTCTCTGTTTTCAGTATACAGAAACATTTTAGAACCAAAGCAGTAAATGGTTTATAAAAGACCATTCTTTTCAGTTCAATGTCTTCTCAAATGAGTATTGAAAAATGGTATTTTAAAAAAATGTGCTAGCACATTTTAAAATTTTAGGACATTAGGGAGGTTAGGGTTTAGAACATATTAAGAGGTTGAGGTGAATCCTAAAGGGGAATCTATTAAGTTGTTAGTAGAGTATGTAGAGCTTAGACATTTTTCTGACATTATTTACCTTTTTCTCTTCCTGGCCTGAGGCTTCTGGAAAGGCTGAAGGCAACTGATTTCACATAGCTGCTGTGCACATAAAGGGAAATTTTAAGTACCTGATTAAACTACTCAAAGCAGAACAATAATCTTCGTCACCGAGGAAGCTGAAAGGTTAGCTATAGATTAAGACTTCTAGATTTTTGTTATAGAACCACAGAATTGTTTAGGTTGGAAGGGACCTTAAAGATCATCTAGTTCCAACCCCCTGCCATGGGCAGGGACACCTCCCACTAGACCAGGTTGCTCAGAGCTCCGTCCAACCTGGCCCTGAACACTTCCAGGGATGGGATATCCACACTTCTCTGGGCAACCTGTTCCAGTGCCTCACCACCCTCATGGTGAAAAATTTCTTCTTGATCTCTGATTTAAATCTACCCTCTTTTAGTTTGACGTCATTACCCCTCGTCCTATCACTGCATACCCTTGTAAAAAGTCCTTTTCCAGCTTTCTTGTAGGCACCCTTCAGATACTGGAAGGCTGCTACAAGGTCTCCCTGGAGCCTTCTCTCAGACTGTACAACCCCAGCTCTCTCAGCCTGTCTTCCTAGGAGAGGTGCTCCAGCCCTCTGATCATCTTTGTGGCCCTCCTCTGGACCCACTCCAACAGGTCCACGTCCTTCTTGTGCTGGGGACTCCAAAGTTGGACACAGAACTCCAGATGAGGTCTCACCAGAGTGAAGTAGAGGGGTAGAATCACTTCCCTCGACCTGCTCGCCACACTTCTTTTGATGCAGCCCAGGATACGGTTGGCTTTCTGGGCTGCAAGCATGCAATGCCAGCTCATGTTGAGCTTCTCATCCACCAACAGCCCCAAGTCCTCTTCTGCAGGGCTGCTCTGAATCCATTCTCTGCCCAGACTGTATTTGTGCTTGGGATTGCCCCAACCCACATGCAGGACCTTCCACTTGGCCTTGTTGAACTTCATAAGGTTGGCATGGGCCCACCTCTCCAGCCTGTCCAGGTCCCTCTGGATGGCATCCCTGCCCTCCAGTGTGTCGACTGTGCCACATAGTTTGATGTCTTCGGCAAACTTGCTTTGGATGCACTCAATCCCACTGTCCATGTTGCCAACAAAGTTGTTGAACAGCATCGGTCCCAGTACCAACCCCTGAGGGACACCACTCATCACTGGTTTCCGGTTGGACATCGAGGTGTTGACCACAACTCTTTGAGTGTGACCATCCAGCCCATTCCTTATCCACTGAGCGGTCCATCCATCAAATCCATGTCTCTCCATTTTAGAGACCAGGATGTCATGCAGAACAGTGTCAAACACTTTGCATAAGTCATGTCATGAACATTTGAAGTTTGACTCAAAAATAATTGAAGGCATCTGGCTATTATGCAAAATAGCTGTAATGGCATGAAATATTTTTCTCTTTTGTTTGGACAACCTTGTCTTACAGAACTCTGCCAAAAAACAGCTTCAGGAAGGACAGGAACACATTTCTCTCCCATATATTTTATTTCAATAGGTGAGCGTCAAAGTTAAATGCTATACTAAGCTAAAATAGCTTTTTCCTGAAATATATTACATACATTTAAATGTCATTTAAGACTGCAGTTAAAATTATAAAGAATTTAGGCATTGGAAAATATTTGCTTATTGGTAAGATCTCTTCTTTTTCTGGTTACATCTACATTTAATACTGAACATGTAGATAGTTTCCCTTTTGAAGCCATGACTACTGTTCCTTTTCTAACACTCCCAAAACAAGTTTGCTTTCAAACTTCACACAAAACAAATATGGGAAAGAAAGGTCAAATCTGGTAGAAAATAATTAAGATGCATTTGAAATATGCTATGTTATGTCCAACATTTGTGGCCTGGTTCTCAAGCTTTGTCACAAATTTTTGCAGTTATGGGTACTTCAGGTTCCATTATTTAAAAGATTTTGATATGGTTTAGTGTCCTTCTCTATTTTCAAGAAATGAGAATGCATACTTTAAAATGCATCCTCTGCTAGCTGATGTCAGTCTCCACCACAAGAGGCTAAGTTAATTTCATAAGCCTGAGAACATTATGATGGATACTTGCGAGCACTTTTGCTGTCTGACAGTGATCCTGGCATAGTTCGAGGCAGAAATCTACTGATACTTTTTTTGTGTGACATTTTGTAAGGGTTTATAGACATCATAGTCTCCATTAAATTTACACTAAGTCACACATCCGCTAAGTCTTGAGGCTAAGCTATAGCCCATGGGGAACAGAATGGACTTCTTATCATAGATCGCAGAAACTCCAATAGTACTAAAAAACATTCAAGGGCACCTGCATTGGTTTACACCACATTAATATTTCATAGATATGTTCTATCCTTAGGAACAGGCCTGGCTATCAACTTCTCAGATAGAAAGTCTAAAACTTCCTAATTTTAGAAGGCTGTAATTTAAAAGATAAAGAATATAAAGAAGTATTATTGATGTATAAAACTACATCCTTGGAGATATTCAGATCTTGACAGTACAAAATCCCAAGCAACCTCATCTGTGTTGGTTCTCTGTTGAGTTGGGGGTTGCACCAGATGAATTCCAGAAGTTCCTTCCAACTTAAAAAGTATTTTAGCATGCTGCACGTTGGAGAAGCTACTCACAGTTGGTAAAGTCTAAAATGATGGCAGCAAATCTTATCCATTTATGACAAAAGTAGATTATGCTGTCTGGGGCTTTTCTATCTACCAGTGCATCACCTGCATCTCCTGTATGAAACAAAACATCTTCTGCGTGGTTTTAAAGCCTGAGGGAAACATTTACAGTCACCTCATCTGATCAGTCCCCTCCACCTATTTGTTTCTGGTGCACTGGTCTTCACCAGCATTATCAAAGTGTACCTAAACTTGTGTTGATGTCTTTCTAGCACCTAGTTAGAAGTGAATATAATACTTTCAGAACTGGGCACCAAGACCACATCTAACCTGAAATAGCACTGTCTGCCTCATGTATATCTCACACAGCCCTATGTCTGTGTCAATAAGGAAAAGAAAACTAGATTTTCTATAGACAGCAGCTCTCCTGTGACCGCTCACAAGCCTTGTGGGCTACAGGAAGGGTTTCTGGTATGGCCAGTGTGACTGGAAAGTTGGTTGCCTGCTATGTGAACCTGAGAGACTTCACCAGTTGGCTGGTGACAGGAGTCTGTTTTACATAGAAGGATGGTTTGCACGGAAGCAGCAGAGGACCTGCTGGGTGAACACAAGACCTCTCTTTCTCAGGAGATTTTTCATGGGTTTTTTTCATGTACACTTGAGATGTAATTTTTAAAATATACACTTAATTTTATTTTCCTGCTCTATCAAAGTTTTATAATTCAATGTACTTTGTCTTTCCATTAAGAACAGATATACTTATTTGCGAATCCAAGCTCAGCTAAATGAAAAGTAGATATACTTATTTACAAACTTAAACTCATCTGAATTAAAATTTTGGTTGAGATTACATTGCATCTTTGATGTGGCTTAAACATTGTCTTCTGGTTTTAATCTGCAGTATTTAAAAATATTTAGAAACACCATTTACACCTTGCAAACCAGCTTACAATCTGAGGCTGTCCAGAAGTTCACTGGGTTTAGGAAAAAAATCATAGATAATCAGAAAGCAGGCCTGAAGGATAGGGGTAAAAGAAATAAATACTCATCTCTAATGTTTTCAGCAATTCCTGATGCCAGAAAAACCTAGCATGGGAGAAATAACAACTAGACTGGATTGACACGAGAATTGGAAAGGCTAGATTGCTGTTATGTTGTGGGTGGGCCCTTCATACATCTGAAGTTATAATGTTTTTATTTAAAGACTAAATTGGATTTCTAGGCATGTATGGTATACATCAATTTAAAATTATTGGAGTTCTTCATATTGTTAAGAGTGCTTCAGTTTGAAAGAGTGAGGCTTTCCTGCAAATGCCAAGTAAATTGCTCTGCAAGTCCAGAATCTTTGATCACCTCTGAATTGAAATGCTTATGAAAGATGCTGTAGTGTTCTAATAATTTTACAGCTCTCTCTGATTCGTATGCCTAGAACCCCAATCATTTCTAAATTGAAGAGCTCTCATTATTTTCAAGTTTTATGTGCAGTATAAAATGATTTAAGGTTATTCTGCAGCTTTTCATTTTTTATTTTGCAAAAAATAAAACTTTTTTTTTTTTCTCCTTTTTAAAGACCAGCTCTTTCCTCTGCAAGCTGGGAGACATTATGAGCTAATTCAAACATTTCACGTTTAAAATGGAAATTGAACCAAATTCTCTCCAAATAGCAATGATGATGGCTGGGGGAAAAAGAAGGGGAAAAAAAAAAAACCACCACTGCCTCAAAAGCCGAGAAAATACAAAGTAAGAGGCTGTCAGTGATCCTTGCTGGGAAAAGTGTGAAGAACAAGAAACATATTGTCACTGTTCAGATGCGGTCAAGGTGAAGTGGGGAGACTGAATGAAAGTTACAACAATGTGACAAAAGAGAGACACAGATCCATTTAGTCTTGGAAGGAAGAGAGCAGGAGGCGCAGAAGGCTAGTTCGTGTGTTGCTTCTAAGCTGATTTTTGCTGTCATTTTATCATACAATTTCAGAGGGAAATGATGTATGCCCTTTTGTATCTCCTGACTTTGTCTTTTGAGAATAACAGTTAGTTTCTTTCTCACTAGTGACCTTGTTCTTTTTTAACACGTGGCAGTAGTATATTGTTTATAATTCACATAGCTTTCTAAAGAAAACTCTCATCACTATTGCTTGTTAGCAGTAGAGCCTTCTCTTGTGTTTCTTTCCAAAACATGGGCTGGATGGTCTTTGTTCCCAGTGGTTCATGGTTTAAGAATAAACAAGGGCAATACAGAAGTGCTTGAGGGGGGAGGAAGCACACCAATCTGCCAGGGATCCCGACGGTTGCACCCTGCATTGCCACAAATTGCACACAAAAATCGCCCTGCTTACACTTCCCACCTGGAAACCCACCCAGAAACCCACTCCTGCTCCTTCTGGTCTTGCTTGGCAAGCTAGAATGGGGTCCACATAGGGTTTCCCCAAAAGGAAGGAGAGGAAATGAGTCTAAAAAGTATTACCATCGAAATGAAGTAGAGTTATGCTGACATACGAAAATAGAAAGGGTTTGGGGAACCCACCTGCCATTGAGCGGATACTTCAGCAGTAAGGCAGGAATCGGTGTGGAGGCAGGATGAAGAAACAGCAGACCAGAGCACACAGGTTTTAAGTGTTTCATAAGTGTGTTACTAAGGAGGTAGCCTGGAAACATCTGGAAAAGCCTGGAAAAACAGATGTTGAAACAGAAAACAGGACGCAGTCCATCATAACTTTGGCACTTTCAATTATTTGAGAGAAGCAAAGTCAGCCTTTGTGTGTAGTACCTTCCATTGAAAAAGTAGATCTGCATTTTTTATTATTTTACTCATTAAAAGCTGTCAGGCACCTGAGGAGATCTGGTAAATGCAGCTGCTGTGGGTTTGGACGCTAGTTTACAACTCTCTGCTCCTGATGCTGCTGTAATGGGGCTTGTGAACATTTTCTGCTGCACCCGTTAACCATACAGCTTATGTTTATGTCTATATTGTGAAGGCTTTATACTATCTCACTAGGTGGGTTCACACTAGGGCACACCAGTGTTTACAGCTGGAGGGACAGAGGATGGGGTCCCTTCAGACAGTTTTTTATTGTGGCCTTCCAATAGCTAAAGGCTAAAGGGGGCCTACAGGAGAGCTGGGGAAGGACTTTTTACTGGGGCATGTCATGACAGGATGAGGGGGAATGGCTTTAAACTGGAAGAGGGCAGGTTTAGATTGAACATTAGGAAGAAATTTTTCACTTTGAGGGTGGTGAGGCACTGGAACAGGTTGCCCAGAGAAGTTGTTGAGGCCCCATGCCTGGAGTTGTTTAAGGCCAGGCTGATGTGGCCTTGGGCAGCCTGGTCTAGTGGGAGGTGTACCTGCCTATGGCAGGGGGGTTGGAACTCGGTGATCTTCAAGGTCCCTTCCAACCTAAACCATTCTATGATTCTATGATATGATTCTAGTTCTGCTTTCGGAGATGTAGCTTCCAGCAGAGGGGTAGGGTGATTTCATACCCTTGTGAAGCCAATATCATCAGTTCAAACATATCTCACCAATGTGGAAACTGAGTTTAGAAAGGCTGCGGTTATTTAGGACATCGTGTTCTCCAATATTTCCAGTGAATCATTCATCTGAAATATATTTATAAACAAAACTTACAAAGCTAAAAATGTAATCTGGAAATCTGTTAAGAATAATCAGGCTCAAAAACTCCTCCTGGACTTTTTGTGGCAGGTACCTGAGCCTACAGGGAGAATGATTTGCTGCTTTGCTGCTGTACCAGGAAACATTTAGTGAGACTGGTATTTCCCTTGTTCCTCTCTACTTAAGGTTCCCCATTTTTTATTTTCTTGCAGTTTTCTTTCTTTATGCCTACTCCTTGTATATCTAGCTTTTTATCCCTTTTTTCTTGGCTTTCCCCTGAACTCATGTTCTTTGTCACTTTCCTATTCCCAGCCTTTCTGCTTTTCTTCTATTTCTTTTGAATCCTTTCCATCTTTCCTGTAGAAACTCCCTAGTGCAAGTCCTTCACAAACCCTCGTTACCCTTCTTGCGGTGACTCACTTCTGGCTGAAATCTGGAGCTGTTACAGAAGTTCCTGTAGGCATTTCTGACAATAAAAGTTGCCAGAGTGTGTCTGTCTCTGCTTCAAACACAGGCTAATTGCATTTTTGCTTTCTGATTACTTGAGATTCTGAGAGATTTTGGTGGAAAACCTCTGATTGTCTACTAAGAAATGCTGAAACTACAGGGTACCTAAACAGTCTTCATCTAATTTGCAAATTTGCATAATTAGTGGTCTCAGTCAGCAATTAGTATTTCACTAATATCCAAACAAACATAATTTTCCCAATTATACAAAACTCAATCAGAAATTATATTTTCTTGTGGGTACTGGTCTGTTGGAGGATATAAAATACCTAAGAGAATAAAGATTTTTTTTTGTTAATTTGAGGATTAGTACTCCTAGCAAGTTGTAATTTACATAGATACAGAAAAAATAAGTAAGTTAAAAATAGTTCAATTTTTTTTTCTAAGGGTATCTCTTACTGTTACACAGCTTTGTGCTATATAACACCAAATATTTGATTAATATTTTGGACTGTTTTTTTAAGATAATCTTTATTCATATCATTCCAGCGTGTCCTGAATTTTGAGACACAGTGTTCCAAAAGGTGGGTTAACAAATACATTGGTCCGTTAGGTGCACTGGTGCATTAGGACCAATGTTAACTGGTGCATTAGGTCCTTCAGGTGTTGCCTCTAAAAATTTGTGAAAGACAACCAAAGAAGACCATTTTGGTTTAGACTGGTTC
This sequence comes from Anarhynchus alexandrinus, assembly GCA_008711295.1. NCBI lineage: Eukaryota > Metazoa > Chordata > Aves > Charadriiformes > Charadriidae > Anarhynchus > Anarhynchus alexandrinus. The sequence continues at coordinate 2,374,705 of VUYV01000141.1, forward strand.
CTCCAGTTCTTCAGCTCCAAAAGCAACAGAGACATCATTTGCTATTAATCATCACTGGTGTGTTTAGTAGTCAACACATTGAACTTTGCTGTTTTCAGATATTATACACCGGTATGAAACCCATTATGTGTGTTACATTTCACTGAGAGAGGAACACTTAATCCTTGTTTGCTGTCTACAGTTGTTTCAGATACATTTATAAAGAGAGGTCTTCCTATGGGATCTATAAATCACACACTACCTTTTAGCCATGCCATATTTTAAAGTAACGTTAACACGTTAAAAGAAAGGCCTGTGTATTGTTCGTAATGCGCATGACTTTCCTTGCTGTGTTATGTACAGAATAATCCATACCACCCATACTGAAAGTGGTTATTAAATATGCTGGCTCAGTTTACTAGTAGCTCTAATACACTTCTGTAACGAGGGACTACTTGTAACATCAAAGCATGGGGAGACATTAGCTCTTTTCCCCTATAGCCTCTGACCTGAAAGCTTTGCTTTTTATCTCTATATAAAAGGAAAATATTATTTTCAAAGAAGCCTAGCTAGAGTGTGGATATATTCTCCATTGTAGAATAAGACCCTGTGAAAGTAATCTACAGTTTTTCATCTTTGTTTGGAGTATTGTTTCTTTTTGGACATTATGCCTCTTTGAGAGTGAAAACTCTTGCTTTCAAGTAATAGTGACTGGGAAGTGCTTTCTAAATCCTGAGGTACTTCTGTTTTCTGTAACACTGTCAGTCTGAAGAAAGGTGACCGAACATTTCTATTTTTAAAAGAAAGAAAGAGAGATATATTGAAAGAAAATAATGTTTGAGAAAGTATTCATACCCAAAATAATGGGTAAGACCCAAAGACAATTAAATGTACACAGGGTTTGTAAGGGAGCCAGCATCTGGCAAGTCAAAACTATATTTTATCTTGCAGATGTTTCCACTTATTTAAAAAAAAAAAAAGAAGCATGTAGCAAGTGATCTTTCTCAAGTACATTTGGGCTTTTAAATCTATGGACTGGATCAGCTTTGCTTCCGACTTCGTATACATCAGATTGTTTGTGTAATCAAGCTTGTCGTGTTTCAGTTCCATGTTTTAGGATTCTTGACCTTTTGGCTTTTAGATTCTTAACATGAGCTATCTCAAGGAGGACTTGGTCTTCGGAAACAGCTAAGTACATACTGTCGGAAAATTTGGCTGTTGTATGATCTGTGCCATTACTTTTGAGTATCTGATCCCTCGTTCCCAGGCAATCCCAGGGAACTGAGCGCTGACTTAACCAAACGTGGGTGCAGTAAACAGAACAAGGAAGGTTCAGCACAAATGAGCGTATGGTATACTGTTTTGTTGGTATTCTGCTCATTATAAAGACATTTTCAATTAACTTCCAAATAATTTCTTAAACTCATAGGCACTGATAGTATTACAGATACTGTACATTCCCATACTTGCATGATCTGGACTCCAAGGTTTCTAATAACATCTGAAATGTCTCCTTTTTTACCTGTAAGTGTTTGTTGCAAGGGCAACAAACTTAGAATCCTATGGAGAAACAGGAGAAGGGTCTCAGTTCTTTTTCTTTACTTATTTACGCTAAATCTGTTTTAAAGGCGGGTTTGGTTTGGTTTGGTTTGGTTTTTTTTTAGATTATTGCTATGGCTAATGTGGGGTATTATTTTCCTGCATTTCCCAATTTGTGGCTTCTGAGGTGGCATTAAGCAGGACTCAGTCGATGACACTTAACTCACAGCGGTGTTAAGTCAATGAAAATTCACTGATTTCTTGGATGCTTTAGGTGGGCCTTCTTATAGGTGCGAACAGTTCCTGTGAGGTGGGTGTTTTAAAATTTAGCTTGGGCTTAACTGCTTTTCCACACACCTTCTAAAAATTGCTTAGCCAGAGGAAGGGTGGCACAGTTCGATTCTGGTGTAATGGCATAATTAAAAAGAAAATAAAGCTACTCAATTTTCTCTGTGAGATTTCATATGAATAAATAAGTTTCAATCTTTCTTCTGTTGGAAACAAGCTGGATCACTTGTTTTGTTTTTTTAATAAAGGTACATCATTTCATTATACTTACACTGTGCAGACTAGCATATATTTTCAAACGTAAATATATTTATTAAAAAAACATTACAGAACTGCATTAATGTAAGCTTTATAAAGTGTCCTATTGCATTTTTTTAAATACATTGTTTTTCTTTGATTTTTTGAACCAAGCAGATAAAACTTTTTCTTGCAGACTTATTTTTCTTAATAGGACACACACACATGTCCTTAAGTTATACGTATTTTATCCCTGTGTTAGACATAGTAGCAAGTATGTCCCTAATATACTTTCCAGAAACCTTGTAAGCAGGAAGTAAGATGAAGAAGGAGAAAGCAGGGTTTGTGGTTTGTTGGTTTTTTTTTCCCAGATTGTAATAATTAAAAATTTAGAAAATTCAAAATGTTTTCCAAAATGTAAATGTAAGTAAATTATGTATTGCACTTATCTAGATAGTTAAAAGAATGTGAAACCTTCTGCCGAAAATGAATATTTTAGCTTGCATTCAACTAATATGCCAACTTATGGTTACTTACGTTTTACTCCTGTTTGCTACAGGTGAAATGGGTGAATATCAGACAGCTCATTATAGAGACAAGCATGCTGCATTCCCAGAGTAGGATGACAGAACAAGTCATGGTACGTATTGTAATTTCAGTGCTACAATACATCTTGAAGCTGTCTGAGGTAAAATGCTTACTAAGCACTGCATTGGGGCTGTCAGATTGCTTCATGGGGTGGTAATTAAATTGAGGCAGTTCTACTGTTCATTTTGTGGAACTAAGCCAGAATTATCTGTATCCTAAAAATATTCTACCATAGGCTGCTGGTTGTAAAAGGAGCACAGTTTTTTGCATATAAATTCTCTATCATGGAAAACATCCTATTTCTCACTGTTGTCACTCCATCGGTTGTGGGAGAGGAGGGCTGTTTTGTCACTGGACTATTTTAAGTCTGACGGAAAGTGGTCATCAAAGATGGTATCTTGTTTAAGACTGCAGACGCTTGGGCTGGATTCCAGTTGTGACTAATGGGGATAAAGGATTGATGGTCATTGTGGCCAAAGGTGGCGTTAAAGTTTCCTGTCTGATTTACAGTGTTCTCAGCCGTGATATAATTTAGAATAGCCAGGGGCCCACTCAGCTGTGGTTGGCCATTGCCACAAAAATAAAACTCGGTGCATGTGAGGCAGCAACGTGATAAATGAAGAGGAAGCTTCTTCTGGTCGTTTCTGGAGACCAGCTGCATTATTAAAACACCTGGGAACTGCCATGCTGGGTCAGACCAAGGATCCTGGCAGCTCAGCAGTCTGTCTCCATCAGTGCTCTGGTATTCTGCGCTGAAAATCAGTGCTAGTCCAGAGCAACCCTGGCTCTGAAATAGTGCTCTGGGTGAAGAACACTTCTAGTGTCTCCTCATCTACAAATACTATCACTCGTGTTCTTCCTGAGACAGGGTGATGAGAATTGCAGATAACATTAGAGGTGTAGGCACACAATGGGCTTATAGAGCAGCATGATTATGTTCTTGTTTTCTTCTCTGCTTATTTCCTAGTGAATCAGACCTTTGTGAAATTTGTAGGTTACCTAAAAACTTGTAGTGAGACAGGCAGCACAATTTTTGCTAGTTCAACGTCAAAAGTATGTGCAACTCGTCTAACTGCAAATTTGATTCCCAAGATAGTTTTGAAGATTGACTGGAAAGGGTGAGGCTGATGTGCAAAGGAGGTGTGTGTCTCGTAGGATAAGTTTCCCATAATGCAAAAATGAGTTTATTTTGTAATTCAGTTTCCTTTAGAAAATTGTTTTGTTTTGAGTTCAGGTGATCTAGTCAGCCAGTGAGAACTGAAACTAGGGGGAAGAAGCATACACATGCAAACCAGTTTTTGAGTGTACAATGTGGAGGAACTGTTAATGGGTTATCTGGATATAGATGAAATCTCCTGCAAAAGCTGTAGTTAAAATTGCCCTTTTTTGATTAAATGGTGGTGAATATGAATGCATGATGAGAAATGCTGAAACCCACTGTTGTAGGATTCAGAACATGATAAGAAAAGGTTCTAAGAAACAATTTCTTGAAATAATGTGCTACAATGATTGTCCCTTTCCAAATGAAAAAAAAAAAGTGTGGAAGTACTTAAATCAGTGTCCAATAAATAGATAGATACATTAACCAGAAACCTGTTATGTAGGAAAGAAGTTGCAAAGGGTGACCTTACTCCATGGGCTCTCAACTCATCAGGGTCTACCCATAGTCAGAAGAGAGAGAGAGAGATGGATTCCTATGGGGTAATTCAGAATAAGAATCTCAGCTGACTTGGCTCTCACCTTGAAGCATAATTTGTCATCAAAGGATATTGTGACAGGAGACAGTGCAACTGTTTCATTAACAAGATTTCTTATACCATTCTCTGATTATGAAAAGGCTTTTCATTGTTGAGATCTGCGGTTTGCCATTTTTTTAAATATATGAATGAATCTGGCTCAAATATCTTGTGCATCACAAATATGACTTTTGGAAGATATCATTTTCCTTATTAATTCATAATTTTCCTCTGATTATTCAATTTTGAAGCACATTATCACCTTGCTTATTTGTCTTTTTCTTTTGCCTCTGGTAAACCATGCTGTATACGTGTTCACGTCCTTTGATTTTACTGCCCTTTTTCCTGGTTCCCTTGCAAGTATTTTACTCTTCCTATTTGATCTGTTATACTCAATGAACAACAGTTTTCACTCAGACTAATCTTTATGCTTGTTTTAAATAGTATATTATAATGCTATTAGCGATGTTACACTGAAGTCCCTAGTCCTGCAAAGGCTGGTTCGTGTTACTCACTTTGCACAATGTGAACGGTCCCATTGGAGTTCAAGAGTTACACACATGGGCATAAAGCTTTGTGTGCTAATTGCCTTTAGCAGGCTCATTTTCGGTATCACAAAGCCCCATTTTAAGGACTGTTGCTCAGATCTGAAAATGCACTTTTCACTGGAAACAATTGTAAAAATATGTCCTCAACTGGGAACCTGGAGAACAGAATTTTAATTTGGAGTAAATTAAGCATATATCTTGAGGGATATATCTTGACCAGCAGTATTTTACGACTATCTGACAATCTTTTATACTCTTGAAACATAGAAACGGCTTTATTTTTGTAATAATGTTTTCACGGTTGCAGTTCATAGCGTAAAGCATGAAGCAGTAAAAGCAATGCATTTGATTTTTTTCCCCACATTCTTCTACTCGGAGGAAAGAAGCTAGAATAACAGGCGGTAATTAGCTTTCATCCAAATTGTGTATGAAATTTTAGTCTGTAGACTCATTGCGCCTATGTCAGCCTGAAGATTAAAGGCTTCTTAACTACATAGTGACACAGCGGGCTGAGCAAGCTGTGAAGGAGCTGGTGGGCTTTGCTGTATAATAACTCATCTGTGGATCACTGGAAGAGTCTGGATTTCTGTGTCCGATCCAGCAGAAGTCTACCTCATTGTATCTCTCTGTTTTAGTAGATCACCATATACCACTGGGGTCCACAATGTAACTGACACAATTTCGGCGGTGCTGGAAACGTATTGCTCATTGAGATGTTAGATGCATACATCCCAATAAAGTTAGTGTTTAACCATCTTTTCTTTTGGCAGCATGCTACAGCTTACTAATTAATTTGGTTGCTGTTTGCACTTTTTTTCCCACCACTGTGGATACAATCAGTGGATTTCAGGTCTTCTACAGTCAAGAAGACAGCTATGCATAATGCGCTCTGAAGTTATATTGAGATTATCCTTCAAGCTTTGTTGTTAGCACAAAAAGGAAAATATTCTAATGCATTTATAAATAGAGAGCTTATGAGCAGTGAACTGTATTCTCTTCCACTGGAGAAATCCTGAACATAGGCAAGCAAAAGCGAATTGACCCCAGATAACAATTTGACCTTCTCAACTTGGGATAGTAAAAACTTTCTTCAGCTGTAGCAAACCGCCATCTTGGCTTTCTGTCACCTGGTATCCAGGACGATAATCGTCAACTACCCTTTGTCACTGTTGCTGTCTGTTATTTATTCCTTCTGGCAAACCTACCATTTGCATCTGATTTAAAATAATTAATTTCAGTTTCTAATCAGTCTGTGAGTTCCGCTAGTTGTTTCTTTTTTACTTGGAAATAAAACTAGGTCAATTCCATTTCAGTTCAGGAACCGTCTAAATGAGTTAGATGGTTCACACATTACTGCTGTAACCTAGAAGATGTCTGGCCATCTGGAGACCTCAACATGCCCTCAGATTGGACAAAGGAAGGATCCCAGCAGGCTCACTTTCTCAGTTAATATGACAGAGTACTAAATCGGAAGTTTAGTTAATATTAATATTAACTAAAAATTAACTAAAAACTAAAATTAACTAATTAATATTTAGTTAATATTTGATATTTAGGTTTGATACTTGTCTTCTCTGTTTCTTAAAGATGTCTTCTGAAGGATCTCGAGTTGCAGGAGGGGGAGGAGAAGAAACAAAATTATAGTTCATGTCCTTTATTTTGTGCCTAGATTGTTGGAAAGAAGAAAGGACGGGCTGATTCAGTGGGTACCATTTTTTTTGATAATTTCCTCCTTCCGCATTAATTTTCAAAATGTTGATGACTTTGGATAATATTTCAAAGAACCGGCTTTGCACAAATATTGTCAATGAAAGTAATGGTGCAGCGGTTAAACAGCCTTAGAAAAATGTTTTGAGGAGTAATATGGGACATACTATGATGGGCGTCACCATAGCAGATCCTTTATTTATGTCACAAACTTGACTGGACTTCATAAGGGTGTAAGTCTATAGTTTTGTATCTTTTAAACCAAAGAGGTAGCAAGGCACACTGGTGACAGTACTCTTGAGTTTTAATACCCTGTCTGAAACATCCCCAGTGTTAGGTTGTGTGATTCATTTGGCTTCCCTGTGCCCATTACGTCATTTGCCCAATAAGGATGAACTAGAAAGATGATTAGAAATACTGTAAGCACCATTGCACTTTAGAATTTCTTTAAATGAAATCAGAGGGTGTTTTGTCCTAATAGACACTTTGCAGGCAGAAATCAATTAGTCTGATAGTGTTACTATTCTCCAAAATGGAATTGTATTGGACCAGTTTGATGTCTTCTTATAATTGCACGCTGTATGGTTCTTTGACTCTTATCTCTCCCTCAGTCTGTGAATTTGAAACCATCAGGAAGATGTCACATTGGTATGAGTATTCTTCAGTGATAAGAACAGTAATTGTTGCAGGGAGACTTCTTAATCTTGGGTCACTCAAATCCCTTTTAAAGACAGCAGGTGCTCTCCAGAACAAGCATTAACAAGAAGAGATTATGAGGTAACCTGTTGTTCTTTATATCTCAGCATCTCATGACAAAGCTTACGATCAGCCAATGTGCTCAGACGCCAGTCAGTACAGGAAAAAAAGCAAATGTGACTCAGGAAGGAACTAACGTTTTCAGTACTAAAGAGTGGATTCATTTTAAAGGCTGAATATTGAGAACTGTTACAAGGAAATTTATGTTTATATAAGATAATTATATGAGTCAATTATAAAAGCAAGAAAAAAAAGAACTTACCAGAGACTAAAAAAATGGAGCTGCAGATGTTCACGGTGCAATGCAATCAGAAAGGAATTCTGCTTCCTCAGAAACCAAAATCTGAAACTGCATCTTGCCAGATTTGCATCATGTTGCAAATGTGTTTCTCGTTCTGCCCCTCGTCTTCTTCCCAACTGTGGCAAACCTGGTGGAAGCGAGTTAGTCATTCGCATTATCAGACTCTAGCACTGCCAACAGTGTGGCTTCATACATATGTGCTCGTGCTGTGGGCTGCTTACCATTTACAGGGTGAACTCTTGAAGCTGAACGTGCTCAGGGTCTAACAGCTCACCCAAGTACAATCACAGCGGAGCAAAACGGTCTGTTATTTTCAGCTCTCAACCTTTTATGAATTTCTGGATCCAAATACCAACTAAATGTTGCTAAAATAAGATTTTGTTATCTAATCCTGTCCATTTGCATCAAGAACGTGATGCAAAATTATTTGAGGAAAGCATGTCTCTGGCAATCTTTGGGAGGTCGAGAATTAAGAATAGGGTAAGTCACTGCATTCAGATGATAAACCCAACTTTCGAAAGCAATTCAAGAAAAGATTTTTTAAAGGTATTTAGATGCAGAAGTGTACCTAGCACTTTCTAAGAGCACAGTAATCTCAGGGAGTGTTGGGGACTTAACCCTTCTTCACTTTACTTTGAAAGAAAAAATCATCTAGGCGCCTATCTCTGCCTCTAAGTTCCTAAATACTTTTAAAAAAATCTGGCCTTTGATAACCCAAATCCCCCTGACTTTCAGTAAGGCTTTTCATCCTGAATTCTAGATCCTCATAGGTTTTGAGGGTCTAACTCTCTTAAATTAAAATGTGAGTTAAAGGCCCAGGTACTTTTGAAAAACTGAACCTCGGTGCTCAAGTCGCTTCTGAAAATGACTGTTAGACCACTAATCCCCTCAGGTACTTATGAAATATTTTCCTGTCACCTCTGAGAAAACATTCTAGAGGAATTTACTTTGTTAACCACTTGCTTTGTCCTTAAGTTTGTATAACAAACTTGTGTAATATTTATTATAGAGAATATTTTTTTTTTCCACAGAAGAATGTCAAAACTCTGTTTTAAAATGAAAAATTGTAAATGTAACAAAAGTATATATTTATGCTTTCAGCAGGCAAATGTGTTTTTTAATGGAATTTGAATAAATGGAATTTTTATGATGGAAAAAGCAACAGTAAAAGCAGAGATTATGTTTTTCATAGTTCATTTGCCTCCCTTGCCCTGCAGATCTTGTGCAGAAGGAAAATGAGATCCCTGGTGAAACCTACAATGTCATTGACTCTGAAGAAGGACTCAGAGACCCATTGGTGTTTAATGACCCTTATTGGCCTGCACAAAAAAACCTGGTATGATCTACTAAAAGAGACATATGGTTCTTTAGAAATATTAAGAAACACTGTTTTCTTCATGGGTAAACATTGTAGTCATGCATTTCTAAACACTCCCTGGTTTTAGATGACTGCTCTTAAAATGACAGTCCAAATTTAGTGAGGAATTACATTCATTTTTCATTAGTACTTGACTAACAGCAGTCGTATTTTACCAATACAACCATCACACAATTTTAATGTTATTATTCAGCAGTGTCATACCAAACCAAACAAAGCACAACAGGTAAGAGAGCTAAACAATACAATGAAGAGCAGCTAGAGTGTTTTACAGGGCATGGGCACATTATATAATGTAATTACGTGGTGATATCCCAAAGTTATAGGTGAGTGTTGGAATATTATAATTTTTCAGTATTAATTCCGTCATTAAAGTAAAATATACACAAAGGGCAGGGGAGGGCAGGGGAGGGCAGGGGAGGGCAGGGGAGGGCAGGGGAGGGCAGGGGAGGGCAGGGGAGGGCAGGGGAGGGCAGGGGAGGGCAGGGGAGGGCAGGGAAGAGAAGAGAAGAGAAGAGAAGAGGAAAAGGAAGCCGGAAGGGGAAAGGAGAGACAAGGGGAAGAACATCTAATTAAAAAAAAAAAAAGAAAAAAAGCCTTTAGCAATGAAGAAAACAGTAATAGAGATTCAGTTAGGGAAGTATAGGAAACAAATAGGAAAAATAAATTGCAGTCATATCACAAAATGAACTATATTGGGACAGAACCTATTGTATGAGTAGGCTTTGGTTGCAGATGGCGTTAAAGGGCTCATATATCTAAAACACTGAGTAGATAGTCCCAGTGTAGCCAAGTTCTGATGGACAATGTTGTACTTTGTGCTCCTCTCTCTAACATGTGTCCCCAGAAAAAGAGTATCTATATGACAGATGCTTCACTGACATCTTTCACTATTTCTAGAGATGCTGTACTTGTGGTAAAGCAGAAGTGCCGAGTCTTAGTTTCAGTTTCTCTAAGGGGTGTGCTGGTTTTCTGAATTTGAACCATCCAGGAGAGGAAATACATTGAGCTGTTGGATTTGTTTTCTTAATCAGACTTTTTAGTGACAAGTTTATCTTTTCACAAGCATTTTTAAAAACAATATGATTGTTTCTGCTAGCTTATAACTTTTTCCTGCTTTAGTATACTCCATAATGCTCCTTACAAGGGATGGAATTGAATGTGGCCATTTTTTGAAAAGTTTCATGAGAAGTAACAACTTACGTGAACTGAGATTCCTCTTGAAAAATCAATTCAGCAGCTTGAAGAATGTACTTGTCATATGGGAATATTAATATAAAAGAAAAATGACATAGATATATATGAAATTAAACTAACTGCCTGTGTAGCGATGTCAAAAAGCGTAGCGATGTCAAAAATTATGGCATGGAATACTCTGAAATGTTTGTTTCAAGATCCTACCACTACCTATCACACCAGAGATACAAATGTTGAAAATTATTTTTTTCTAATACCATCCCAATGATTTAGAAAAATTGAAATACAAGTAGACTGGTACATTCCACATACTACATGTCATAGCCTTTATGTTGCTGGGTAGAATCCTCTAACAGAAATGCATAGTCCAGCTCAGATTTTGCAATACTTAAGTGGGAGCAATGGAAAAGGTGCATCTGCCTCTCTCACTGTAACTGCAGGATGGAGAAAAAAGTCTAGTGGGGAATGTCAGAAATTCTGACTTCACTATGATGGGGCTGATGAAATGCAAGGCAGGGACAGTGCCCTGTAAAGGAGCCAAGTCATTTATTCTTCCTGGCAAGGCAAGAGAAAAGCAAGAGAATTTGTGATTCTCTGAGTCCCAATAAGACCTTTTTACCCTATTTTGCTAATGTAAAGGGCTTTAGGATGGATTTGCATTCACTTTTGAGACCCTTTGCACTACTAGAGAGTTTAAACTTGACATTCCTAGTCAGAATTCATTCTCTGATTTGCTCCCCTGGTAGTACAATTACCTTCTCTTGAACCGTCAAAGAGCTGAGCTTCAACAGCCCATCAGGCTCAGAACCAAACTTGAGTGTTACGTGTCCAAAGTATTCAGGAGGCATCAATTGACCACCTTGCTTCTTTTCTGAATTGTTATCCTTTAAATGTTAGTATTGACAACCATAACAAAACACGCTATTTTGAGAGGATCATGCCAGCTTTATCTATGCTGCCTGGTGAAGGCCAGGGGGAAGCGTAGAAGCATTTATTAGACACGACTGCAATTTCCCTTTAAAAAATCTAGTATTGGTTTATTTTACTCTTTCTGTTGCATTAGTTGTGAGGTGACTAAAAAATATGAAATAACATATATAAAACAAAATTAATCAAGGGGTATCCAAGGAATGTAAATATATTTCATACTGCAATCTAGTTTGGAAGAAACTCAAATTTGAATTAGAGATCTATTTTTCATTGTGTATGCCCTGTGCAGACATAAAAAATGCCAGTAAAACGGATGGCATAATGATTTTGGTAGCTTGGCAGACTTACCCCACTGGTTCATTTCTCTCTGTGTTGACTTTGTCCCTTACATTCCAAAGATGGATAAATGTATTAACAAGTAGTTTACCACACAGGTCAGGGGATCTTTCTCATTTGACCTTGAAAACAAATGTTCTGTCTGCTCTGCATGGATAATTCATAAGATTTAGTGGCTCATCTCTGTATGTTTGGCATTCAGAAATGTTGCTTCCCCAAATGTGTTACTGTCTTCTGCACCAGTTGGGTAGTGCACTGCTGCTGAAAGCTGGTTACACATTTATGGGGCTACACTTGTGTCACACAGTGATCTTTTTTTTTTTAGCATGAAGGCATAATATGCTGCTAACATGATGAAAATCTCCCATTTTCATGAGTAGCAGAATGTACTGCTTGTATGTTCTTTGGACTCAATCAAATTGTGTTGGTTGAAGAAAAATGTTTGATGTAATTTAGAAAAAAAATAGGCAATGGACAAGCAACAATCATCGTTAAAGAATTTTCCACTAGTCAGTGAAATAACAATGTATATGCATACATGTGTTTGAGTACAAACACATAAGTAAGGAATCATAGCTGAGAGAAAATAAATAAAGGGCAAAGATAATAATATAGCCTTGAATTGCTCACTGTTAAAAGTCTGTGTTAGCTGAATTACTGCACAATGATATCTAGTATACAACAGTACTTCAGTGTATATTGGATAGAAAGCAAGCAAAATGAGAGACTAGAAAAGATGAGAATAAGGTCAGTTATCTAAGTGAGGCAACTAGAAGATGTGACACGTCTGGCGAATATCGTACAATTTTTATTGAGTAAACTTTGCAGACATTTCTTTTTAACTTCAGACCGTGAGCTGCAGAACTCATGCTACCTACAGGGCTAACAGAACAAAAACCTAACCCTGCTTCAGAGAGCTTGCAGTTAAGAGTAAGATAATTGAACAGTTGAATACTATCAGGATACATCCCTCCACATCAGGAGGCAGTGAGACGGTATTGATCTGCTGGGTAAGCAGCAATCACATCGCATCAGCAGCTTAGTCGTTATTGAGTCTCTAGTCATCATAGTAAAATAAAGATTTGATATGGGACTATGTCTGGGCATATACTCACAAAAACTAAACAACTTGTTCGGCTCCACTTTGCAGGACTATCTTTTCTGTCGAGACAGACAATATTTGTGAAGGTATGTGGATGGGAATACTCAGAATACTTTTTCTTAGACTGAATGAAATATAAAGGCATTTTAAGGACAATTCATATTCCTGAAACCATAGTTGCACAAACAACTCCAGTTGGCACAAGACATGACTGCCATAGAATCAGACAGCTACCATAACCCACTGGTATTATTTCTTTTTCTCCTATACCTTGTGCAAGTTCAAGCATGGGTCCTGCTACATGGTGACCCTCAACAATTGACCCAAATTATAAATAATATCGTAAGAAAAAACCTAGGATTTTAGCTGCATAAGTTCTCCAATCTGTTCATCGTGTCACTACAAGCATGCTTGTGCCACCAAAGGAAAAGAGGTAGGTGACTCAAAAATGACAACTATCACCTCTTAGGAGTAGCACTAACTTTTTGTAGCTGAAGTTGTGCCTACAATTGCGGTGGTAGAAAAGCTGTCCCCAGAAATAAGACAAACAGTGATAACAGTGTCTTGTGCCTTACTAAGGGTGGTGTTGATCTTGAGCTTATTGAATATTTGTCATTTCCATGAAGTTTTTTGGCACAGTAGCACCAGTAGTTGATTAGATATTTTTAAGAGAATTTAATGCTTTTTGTTATATTGTGTCTGTGCCTATTAAAAGATATACTGAATGCTGTGCATAATTATGTTCATAAGAGAACAGTATTAGGACAGCTGCTGAGATTCAATTAATTTTATGGGGAGATAACATTTTTTTTAGTTGACAGCAAAGTTAAGAAAGATGGGCTTGACTGGAAAAAATCTGAGTCCTGGCATGTAGCTTCGTCCTTGTGCTGGTGGTTAAAAGTGCATATTATTCTGCAGGGGTCTGGGAAACATCCTGCTTCCCCTAAGCCCAGGGGCTGCTGAAGAGCAACATGACCAGTGCCCATGAGCAGCATGAACAACCTGGCTGTGCTCCTTGCTGTTGCTCCTACTGCTGAAGAGAAACCTGTAACTGAGCTTTTTCACCCTCTTTCTGGTCCCTGTGCCAAAGCTGCTTCAAACAGCAGTCCGTGTATGTACGCTGCAATTTGGACGCTCCTTTTAAGAGTCCTACGTGCCTTGGAATGAAATGTCCCTGTTATGCTCAGCCCCCAAAGGCATGGCCATTGAGAGCAAAAGAGATGTCACCTGTGGGCCTTCCTACCTTTTGCTTATGAATCAAGGTCAACCACCTCCTGTGACAGTCCATGGGGCAGGTGTGCCATCATCCCTGGTGAACTGTCAGGGTGCAGGTATGAGCACCCAGCAAATATACCCCAAAAACAGCCAGATGACGGGGTCTGCAGAAGTCTTCTGATCTGATTGTGAGAGTACATTATATTTCATCCGTATGTTTTTGGAGAATAACGCATACAAAACCTTCTTGAACAGCATGGACAAGTTAGGTTTGTCCAAGGTTCCCCACCATGCTTTTTCCAAAGTATGAATCAAAACCAAACACATAATAGTTTTGGCAAATAATTTCTCCCACTTTTCCCTTCCTCTTCCCCCTCCCCTCCCAGCTGACACACAGTGACTATAGGGGGCAATGCAACCTCATCATACAGCCTGTGTACATCAGCCATATACCACATTAATAGGCGGAAACTTTAAAGTCTTAGTTTTTACCTCTTGCTTTTGAATAATCTGTATCATGATAAAGTATATTGTTACTTGGGCTCCATAAAATGAAAGGTTTTAACTTCAAATAAGCTTTTACTGGTTAGGTTTTTTTTTGTTTGTAAATGGAAGTTAATAAATAGTGATTTTATTTCATACTACTAATTCAAATTAAAATCTAAAATAAAACCAGACACAAGAAAAAACCTAAAATAATTTTGAAATTCATTTGACATTGATCAGTGAGCAGAACTGCTCCAAGTCTGTATGTATCTCATATTTATGTAATTCAATCTATAAGCCTGTCAATATTTCTGATGCAGTTTAATTTCTTCAGATCAGTTTCTTTCTGACATAATGCAGGCTTCCAGAAGTTACTCCAATTTAGATTGCTTAAATGACACTCTTATATTTTCCAGGATTTTGTGAAAAAAATATTTGTATCTTAAAAATCATTGTCATAACAATAAAAATATTCATATATTAAATTGTTTGGTTGTATTTTTCTTACATAGATTGAAGTGCACTTCACAGTAAGCAAGCAAAGAATGACAACAATGATAATTTCCAACTCTTCTTGTTCAGCAGTGTGTATTTGTGTACCTGAGTTTTACTTCTTCAACCTTTCTGCTTTTTGTAAAGGAATAGTTAGAAGATGCAGAGCTGAACTTCTGTTAACATGATTAGAAAAGCTGTCGTTACAGACTATTTTCTATTATTTTAATTTTGTTTCATTGCAATTTTTGACAGTTACTGTTGACCAGAGTTTCCCTGAAGCAAAAATGATGTGTGTTCAACACATGCATTAAAATGTGTTCTATTTTAGTATGTTAAAGCTGATGATAGAAATATAATTTAAGCAGAAATCGGTGCTTAACAGTGCAGCACATAGAACCTCCAAACACAGATGAAACTGGAACTTCTATTTGAAGGGAAAACAAAGCCAACAGTAATCTACCTTAATACTTACTGTTAGAGCTGTGTGATACTTTTGGAATGAAATTCAAGCCCAGGTAAAGCTAATGTAGTGTGGCGTTTTTGTTGTAGAAGCAAGGCATAGTTTGAAACCCGGGCTTTCATGCCTGGTGGCTTTATATGGCTCTTAAACAAACCCAGAATTTTCAGCTGAAGTTCCTTTTCAATTTTGTCATCCATCCAAATTCGACCTGACTGTTAAGGAAACGAAGTCATGAATTCCAGAGGAAAGTCCACTGACTTCACTGAATGCTGAAAATTCTGAGTTTCTAATCCTCTAATGTGAGCACTTCAGGTTTACTCAATAGCTTACTGACCTTTACTTAGCCATGTACACATTTCAGTGGGAATTTTCAATGCTTTTTCACTAAAAATCGTGTTCAACAATATTTCCTGATCATTAAGACCTGTGTACCTAAAGCATAGACTGAGAACATCTTCTACAAGCCCAGAATACAAATCTATACCTTTTCACATAAGCACAACCACTTTCTGCCATTTGTCAAATTCATGTAAAAGCCAGTTTTAATAACTCTTGGTATTAGATATTGCTGGTCACTCTGATCAGTTATTTATGTGTGGTGGTGTTGGGATTTGATTCTTCCTTACGACTCTTTGCCCCAAAACAGTGCTCAAAGTGAGGGTAGAAAATAATCCACCGGGGTTGATGAACCATGTCTATCCACAAAAATAAAACTCCAAAAGCCCCAAAAGCTGCAGAATAAATTTTATAACTTTGAAGAAAGAAGTGAATAGTTGCTCATCTGAGGACTTGTAGGGGCAAAATGATTAAAAAGAACAAAGCTATCAAATTAAAATCATGGTTACTTACTCACCATAACAAAAGAGTTCAATAGAGTTAAACAGACTTTCACCTTGTTCTTTCTTACAGATGGCAGCTGAGGTAGTTACTGTGCTAAAAATGTGAAAGGCAGTGCAGGACTAGCAAAAATTGTAGTCTTTCACAAGCAAAGTGCCAAGTGATTTGATAAATTCATGTAAAAATGGAAAATAATTAAAAGTAGGTAGCATTCACCAGAATGAAGTATGAAATAGAGGAGACACTTGCAAGAAGACGTGATATAGACCAGTGATGGCTGGAAAATTTCTGATATGGTGTCTGTTTTTAAAACAGGACCAAAAAGAGATCCTGGGAATTAGGACCAGTGAACCTCACCTTGCTTCTGGGGAAACTGATTGAGAGTCTAATTAAGGACAGAATAGTTCAGCACATGGATAAGTATAACCTAATAGGGTCAAACCTGCACAACGTCAGTAAAGGGAAAGCACGCATCTCTAACCTGCTAAAGTGCTTTGAAAAAGTTAATAAAATAGTAGATAAAGGTGACCTGGTGAACATAATTTATTTGGATTTTCAAAAAATCCCCGATAAGGTCCTTCATAAAAGACTATTAAGGGAAAAATATAACTATGAGGTAAGGGGCAAAATCTCACAGTGGATTAAAAATTGAATAAATGATGGTGAAAAACTTGCACTGAAAGTCTTCTCCTAAGAGTGTAAAGAGGTTAATAGTAGGATGCTTTAAAGGTTCACATTGGAGCCAGTGTTACTTAATATAATTTTTAATGATTTGGACATTGTATCTGCTAAAACTCACATTAAATATTAGCTAGTCAAAGAGAGAGGACTGTGAGACTAGGAGAGAATGGTTAGAGTGACAACACATACATTTTAACTTGGATAGGTGTAAATTTTGGTACTCATTTTGTGGATTATTTTCACCTCCAGCACCATATTATATCCCACGATGTTCTAGTCATCTAGACTATCCCACGTGTTCTAGTCTAGTCTAGATTTATCTGCTTTCTGAGCAAGGATCCAATAGATATCACTGCAGCATCCACGTGAAATGATTTGCCCTCTCTAGGTGTAGGAGTAGACAGGGTTACATGAGAATGAGGAATTCCCATCTGTCAGGTCACTTGACTTTTTCCTCAGGGTAACCAGGATGCATGGCCAGAACAAGAGCTGTATTTATCATTAAAAAAAATCCTCCTTCATAAATACTTAAAAGGAAGGCCTATTACTGTTGGATCTTGCTGCAGTGTTTTTTGAGGGCTCTTAATTATGGCATGGAAGAAATCACTGGCACTACTGCCTACTGTCATCTGCAGCCCAGAAGGCTGTAACCCACCACTGGTTTTCTTTGGAAGTTCTTACCAGTTACTTCCCAGCACTCTCAATCCCATCTCCTCTTCATGAAGTGTCTGTAGGAACTACATTCAGGTTTGCATCTCTTTCTGGTATGGATATCCCTGTTGGCTGTCACCTACTGTTAAAAAGGATCAGGAACCTTTGCCTGATCAGGTTCATTCAGAATAGACTAAGATAATACGTTCTGGGGTTTGGGGTTTGAGTTTCATTGGGGTTGAATTTAAATCTGTAAGATCATTTAAAACACTACCAACTGAAGGACTAAAGTAGCATGTGGTGAGAACATGGCCTTATATTAAGCATATTAAACATAAGATACTCAGTTCATGCAGTGCTGCAGGTGTCACATACACTCTATCGAAACTGAAGTCCATTCAGTTTTTTTTTACTGGTAAAAAAGTGAGAGCTAACAGATGATGTCTCCTTCAAAACTGATATGGGTTCATCTAGTTTTAGTATAAGCACAATGAAGAGAGTCTTTTGTGTTGCTTTCCATAATTCTTCCTAAAAAGAACATATTTTAGCATCTATACTGAGGTAAAAATGCAATCTTTGTAAGATGCAACATTTTGGACTATGAGTAAACACAGTAAGAAAAAAAGACGATTTCTTGGCAAAAGAAATGTGTGGAAATAAACCCACTAAAAATAGCATTTATCTTGATCAATAACTCACGTTTTTAAATTTTTTTTGGTGAAAAATATTAATAGAGTTCTTTAAATAAAAAGAACTAATGCATTTTTTTTTCTCTTTTGTTGTTGCAGCCCTGTTTGTATTTACATCCAGTCATTTATTGCCCATTAAAGAAGTAATGCTATGTTAATGTAAGGGAAAAAATCAATGCTACTCAGATCAGTAGCTGTGGGGAAACAGTGCAGCAGCTGGTTTGCAAACAGCAAGCCCACATAGATCAATGAAATTACAAGCTAAATCTGCTGATGCTCACAAACTGCTCCAGCATTGTGATGTCTAACCTTTCTCAAGTTCAAGATCTCTGGCAAGCCAGCAATAGCTAAATGGAAAAAAAAAAAAAAACCAAAAAAAAAAAAAAAGAAAAAAAAAAAAAAAAAAAAACAAAAAAAAAAAAAAGGCAAGAAAGAAACAAAGAAAGAACATAAAAGGCTGGTGGAGAATTTTAGCATGATATGTAATATTCCACTTTTGAAGTTATCAGTATAACTGCACGTTTGTAACAGATATAAAAGCCACTGTAATCTCCCAGTGAGCAAAGCTGCAATCTACACAGTCTGAAGATTTTCTTCCTTAAGAACGTTCAAATCTGTTACATATTACCTTGAACTGTAACACTGGAGGGCTAGAGAGCACTTCAGTAATGTGGTTGTTAATGTGAATTCCAGAAAATAATTTATCAATGAGCACCAGTACAGCTTCTGCCATGTGCAATGTCTTTTATTTTATAGCATCGTTGTAGCATTTTAAATGGTTTGAATTTTGCTAACTTGTAAATTAAACATGCAAAATATTTGACTTGTTGAATGCAAGATTCATTTGCATTTTTTATGCTATTTGTATGGTAAGGGAGGGAGCCCCTTTTACCCCAAGGAAAACAACACTGGGATTTAACAGTACCATGTGAATAACATGCCTTTCAAATGATTATTTTCAGGGCAGTCCTCACCCTATTTGTGTCACTTTTTTAAACACAGCAGGATTTTTCAGGCATTAATCAGCAAGAAGATAGGGAGAACCAGTCTCTGAAGATTGCTATAAAATGGAACACATTTCAAAAAGGGAAATAGGTTCATTCCAAAAGCAGGAAAAAAGGCATCTTGAGTTTCCTTCAAATACTGACACATGTACATTGTGGAGGACAAAATATGTACTTTGCAAATATAAAATTCTTATTGTCCACTAATCTCCTATTGCTTTACATATATTAATTAAGTGTCACAGTTTGATTCTGTTCTATTGTTGAGGTTGGAAACGTTTTTTGGTCTTCCAACCAGGGAGTAGCAGACCAGAAAATGGAAATCCAGTCCTTATTAACTGTCTTCTGCTATTGTAGGCTTGCGATATTTTACAAACCAAGAACATTCAAGAATAAAATCAACAGTGGGCGAAGTGTGATTATTCCTTGTACTGTCAATTGTTTCTCCTGAAATGACCATTTTGGAATTTGACTTTTCTTACTCTACAAGTTACTTTTCTTCTCTAACTTTCTCGGATATCTGATAATGAATAAAATGAAGGAATGTTTTCATTTTGAAGAAGTGTTAGATTTCTGTTCCTCTTTTGCTTATAGGCCTTCCCAGATATAGCCAGTTTCCTTTCATTGCTGATCCTTATGTCAATTTGTTACTTTACAGAGCTGCTCGCCAGTGCTGATGGTGGCATATTTCATGTTTGGTGTGGAGGGAAGAATGATTGTGCAAAAGCCGTGATAGTTACTAACAAGGTGAAAGTTGACTGTATAAACCAACGCTGCTGGTGGTGCGTGAACGGTGATGGAAATCCCTCCTTGTACTGCACTAACTGGCTAGGAGTGGGAGAGAGATGCCCAGCAGAACCCAGGAGCTGCTGCTCCCAAGCCTGATCCAAGACCCACAATGGTTGTGAGGAAACAAACGATATCCTGGTCTCTAAATTGAAGGGACATGGATTCGACAAATGGACCACTTGATGGATAAAGAACTGGCTGGACGGCCGCACTCAAAGAGTTGCGGTCAACGGCTCGATGTCCAAGTGGAGACCAGTGACAAGTGGCGTTCCTCAGGGGTCAGTACTGGGACCTGTACTGTTCAACATCTTTGTCGGCGACATGGACAGTGGGGTTGAGTGCACCCTTGGCAAGTTTGCTGATGATGCCAAGCTGTTTGGAGAGGTTGACATGCTGGAGGGGAGGGATGCCATCCAGAGGGACCTGGACAGTCTGGAGAGGTGGGCCCAAGCCAACCTCATGCAGTTCAACAAGGCCAAGTGCAAGGTCCTACATCTGGGTTGGGGCAATCCCAAGCACAAATACAGGCTGGGCGGGGAATGGCTGGAGAGCAGCCCTGAGGAGAAGGACCTGGGTGTGCTAATTGACAAGAAGCTCAACATGAGCCAGCAATGTGCGATCGCAGCCCAGAAGGCCAACTGTATCCTGGGCTGCATCAAAAGAAGTGTGGCCAGCAGGGCAAGGGAGGTGATTCTGCCCCTCTACTCCACTCTCGTGAGACCCCACCTGGAGTACTGCATCCAGCTCTGGAGTCCCCAACATAAGAAGGACATGGACCTGCTGGAGCGTGTCCAGAGGAGAGCCACGAGGATGATCCGAGGGCTGGAGCACCTCTTCTATGAGGACAGGCTAAAAGAGTTGGGGCTGTTCAGCCTGGAGAAGAGAAGGCTCCGGGGAGATCTTATTGCGGCCTTCCAGCACCTAAAGGGGGCCTACAGGAGAGCTGGGGAAGGACTTTTGACTAGGGCATGTAGTGATAGGACGAGGGGGAATGGCTTTAAACTGGAAGAGGGCAGGTTTAGATTAAACATTAAGAAGAAGTTTTTCACTTTGAGGGTGGTAAGGCACTGGAACAGGTTGCCCAGAGAGGTTGTTGAGGCCCCATCCCTGGAGGTGTTCAAGGCCTATGGCAGGGGGGTTGGACTAGGTGATCTTCAAGGTCCTTTCCAACCTAAACCATTCTATGATTCTATGATTCTATGAAACACTAGCATTTTCTCACAGGGTTTTAGTTCAACAATATGGGTATGCTCACATTCAGGATAGGACTTCTGAGAGCTTTGTCTTCAGATTTTATTAAGGTCTCCTTTTTTACTTAGACCTTATTGAGAAAATTCTTGTGAAAATACTGAAACTGCTGAGACACATCTGAGCTAAAGAGAAGGGGCCTGTTGATAACAGCATGACCAGGAATTCATCAAAGGTCTTTTTTGAAGCAAAATATGAACTTGTAATGAAGACTCTGTGTTCATCAAAAGTAAACGAACAGCCTTCTACAAGTAAAACTGTTCCCATGAAGAAATTGAGATGAAGCAAGTATGTAAAGAAGAGAAATGAACCCAGTCTGAGTGCCTAGCTCATGTTTGCTTTGTCCACCTGATGAGGAATACTAGCGGTTATTTTGTTTGTCTCTTTCCAAGCATAATAGTTTGGCAATCAACCTTACGCATCATAAAGAAGTGTATTATTGTAGTGGAGAAACAAAAGGGATGATTGTGGGAGTGCAATTGCATTGTTCAGACTTTTTTATTATAACAAAACCATCACTGTGCCCAGAGATCCCCAGCAATAATTCCTCTTGACTGCAATAAGTACCTACTTTTGAGGAAGAGAAAGCTGATGAGCTGCAGGCTTCCCTGCTGCTAAATTCATCTAACAACCCACTCCTGATGTTTTCTGCTTTAAAGACCAATAGGAACTTTGTAGATCGGTTGGATGCTCTTCTTTTCAGTCTAGCTCCGATCCTCAAACTTTTCTGTTGATCTGAAAAGCTGGATGCAGTTTGCTTACTAAGCAGCATTGGATCTGAGTCTTTTTCAGCTATACTCTTACACCAACTGTGGGAATACATGCAGTTTTACGGAGAATTTTGACTATAGTTCTGCCTAATCACCCTGAATGTAAAGGACCTATGGGTTTTGTAGTTTGGCCTTATACCTTCATCCACACTATGTGGTGAGAGTTCATTTCTACAAGGAGAGAAAGCAAAATCCTGATATAAGCATCCCAAATATCTCAAAGCTTTAAATCTGGGCTCAGACCAAATCTGAATTTTGAGGCTTTGGTTTCTGTCTTGGTCATCATTTCTGACAGTGATCAAAATGAGAAGTGAGAAATTAAGATCTGTATCAAAAAATTCCTTAAAAAAGTCTCCTTTGACAAATAGGAAATGGTTGGGCAATCTTTTTCTCTGGTCTCTGTTATTGACAGCAATGTGTATATGCTGAATTGGATCTAGATGAATAAGTGCTATGGCAAAAGCTATACTTTTTTTATATCAGAACATTGCTTGAAAGTGCAAGCAGATACCATGAAAAATGCTGTTGGAATAGACAGCTGGGCCTCTAACCTCCAACAGCATATACAATGGTGGCTCATTTGGAAAGAACAAAATGTTTCACATCCACCCATTGATTGCATGAAAAACAAGATTTCTTGAGAAATATATGTGTAAAATTGGTATAACTTCTATGGAATTACGTGTTGAGATATTAAACGTGTTTGTACAGGCACTACAAGATTATATTTTAATCAAATATCAGTTTTACTAGTAGACTTAAAAGCACCCAAATGCCATCGTTCAAGATGTGAGCAAAGCTGCACTGGCTTTTAGAGCATAAGTATCATTTTTCCAGAATGCTACAGAACATGTTTCTGTCCTTGGTGTAAGTCAAATGCGTGACTAAATGCTTCTTGGTCCTTCTGCGAGCTTCTTCTCACACTGCTATGGTTTCCCATCACGTTGTGACCAGCATGGCTGGGAACGCCCCACAGGCCTCTTCTGCACAAACGTCAGCAGGTTGGTGAGGGGAGAGGATGGCCTTGCACTTGGCGTGCAGCGGAGCAGCTGGGATAACTTCTGCAACTGCTCTCATTTAAAAGATCCTTCTGGAGTTTGGTATCGGCATTATATGCCATGATGGGGCCTATTTGCCCTAAAGTGTGCCTCTTCCCGCTTCGCTTCACTGCTGGCAAAGAGCACTTAGAAGTACTTTTCTGTTATTTTCACCAGAGTAATCTTAGGGTCTGTAATGGCTGATCTTACAGACACCTTGCTTTCCAGAGCGTGCTTTTCCACTTACACAGAGCTGGGTTTCTCTTTGTCAATATTCTGCATTTAAAGTCATTGGTTTCAGCTTCGCTGGTGGCTCAGCAATCTTGATCCCATAGTGAATGGGATAAACGTTACAGAAAGGGCCAGCGCTGTCCTTCCTACCATGAGCAAAGTTTTGTTCTGCGGCAAGGCTAATAAATAAACAGGGATATAAAAACATTGCCCATACAACTTTGACAACGACTGAAAAATAGTGTAAGAGATGTGATGAGTTAAATATGCATTGTAGATTGTAATGCTAGGGCTCGTTTCCCCATGTGTCTCTCTGTCTGTCTCACTGCGCACAGCCTGTCTCCCCGAAACTGGAAATTAATGTGTTGGGTGGGCTGTCTTTGACATTCATTTTCATCATTCCCATGCTTAGCACCCCAAAACAACTTTCTGATAATGAAGTTCATTTTAGATGGACATAGCGGACTTTCATACATTAGACAGTCTAATTTGTGTGCAAGGCCAGTACTGCTTACCTTATGTTTATTGTAGCAGCGCTGCCAGATCTGCAGTGGTTAGTGGTCTCGTCAGCATTTCCATTACAAATCTTGGTATTTTAGTGCTTAAAACACAACTGTTGCGTGTCAGCAGTGGTGCTGCTCGATACATGCTTAGTCAGCAAGAAAATGATTTTATAAATTTTACATTTAAATTGTTTTAACAGTTTGGTTCTTTCGTTGCAGATGCCTCAAAAATACAAAACAACATAGGGAAACGGGAAACAAGTAAGTTTATAAGGCTCTTTTTGCAAAGCTTGAGTCCTGAAAGTGGCTTAATTGCTCCTTCAGTCTGCCAGTTTGTGTGTGGTTGATGTGTTTTATTCTATTAACATAGGCAGCTACTCTATGACAAGAATAGCTACTCTAGACTGGAGGGTCTGGGTGGCTCAGTAATGTCAAACTCACTGACAACCGTTCCGCCATTGCTAAGATTTCCGTGCTCGCCTGATGATAAGCAGACCTGAACCTGTTCAGATGCCAAATCTGTCCAGCTGTCTTCATTTCATACCTATGAAAGTTTGCCTTAATGCTCAACTTAGCAAAGGGATATTAGAACTGGACATCCCAGAGCATCTGCTTCCTCTATCAAATCTTCAGTACTGGGTTTTTTTTTCCTAACTTTGCTATAACCTTCAAAAAATGTTGATAGGCCCCCGTTTCTAACCCAATAGACGGAGCAGGTCCACCTTTATTTTACCCTCAGCACTACCTCCTATTTCTCACAGAGGGCTTCATGGAATTTTTTCAATGTTGCCATTATTTCTGCTCAAGGTACATTACAAGCCGCTGCCGTGCTGCTGGCATGTTATTTGGGCTGTAGGATGGTAAAGGTTTCTGTGTGGGGCAGCTGGCCAAGTCAGCGCTCCAGGCAAGAAGCCAAGGCTGTCGTCTTTCTAGTGTTGCCACTTTCTTTCCTCCCTGGTACAAGATCTCCCTTCCTCTCAAACTGAAACAGAAAGACTATTAGAAAATTAATCATACCTCAGGTGTCCTGAGGAATATACTTGATTTCCCAGTCACTAATGTGTGAAAATCTTACGCTGGAATAATGCCATATGTCAACCTGTGGCAATATCAGGGAAATATTGACAGCCTTTCATTAATGAAATGTTGAGCTTGAATGACCTGTAGGCTGAAAATCCAGGCTACATAAATTTAAAATAGTCTCTCAGCTATCATTTGATCTGGGGTTTCTGCATCAACAAGTATGTTGTCTCTGTGGTCAGCAGAAAAAATAGTATTGCGTTACTGTAAGAAAATCTTGCTCAAAGACTAAAAAACTGAAAACCCTCTACATCGGTATGACAATAAGGAGGGACTTTAATTTTATAGGGCCATTTTTTCTGATTTTGTAGCCCTGTGATAGGGTTCCCAATAGGATCTCCCTAAATAAACTGGATATATATGGACGCGTGCCACTGAGTTTAAGCTCCTCGTTGTGAATTTCTCCATTGATTATATCAGGCGTGTCTTTACGCTAAATTCGTGGCAGAGTAACCATTATAATCTAAAAATTATGATTGTAAAAGTATTGTTTTCCAAAGATTGTTGCTAACAAATTTTACCTGTGTGTCTTCAAAAGGGTGAAAAAAAGAAGCCACGAGAAGCCAGCATAAGAAGTGCAAATTAAGCAACACAGCAGAAATATTAATTAAAAGAGGTTAATTGGGTTGGGGCAGGGTGGTGGGAAATGCTCTAATCCTCTCCATTGCCATGTGATGTTATAGTGCTTGATGATTCTCAGCACCAGGAAAAGAAGGGGTTGGAAATTACAGCATGGAGGAGGAAAGACAATTTAATCAGTATTCTCATTTCTTAATATTTTCCCACTTTCCAAAGGGATGGAGAGTGCTTGGGTAGCCTCCTTTAAAAAGAGGAGGATGTACATAGCACCAAGATCTCTCCAGAGCGTGCCAGTCCTGCCTTGTGCAGTAAATTTCTGTGGCCAGCCCCACAGGGTAGCTGGGATGGTGAAATGATCAGCATAGCCCTCAACTGATAAATATGTTTAGAGAGGTTCTTTCTTATTTTTGGCCTTTCTTTTGAAATTAATTTCCCTTATTTGCAACTCTAAGTGTTTTGACCCTCTCTTTGATAAAACAAAGCAAACCCATTCTTTTATCCTCAAATTCTTTTTCTCAGTGACCTGATAAACATGAAGCTTTCTCTTCCCTAAGGAACAGCAAAGAATAGCAGAGTGTGCATGATCATTTGCGGAATCCTTTCTCCCACACAATGCAGGACTTCGCAATCATCTACTGTGTCTTTCGCCACTACACTACAAAATTCTGGATATTGAAAGAGAACATTCAGCGCAAGAGTTTTCCAGAGAACTGCCTCTCTGCAAACAATAGCTAATGACATGTAGATGGTATGAAACACATAATCTTCATAGTCTGTCACTGAGATTCACATCTGGGTTAAAAAATGTTTAGTTCACCAGAGTCGTATGAAAACACCATCCAAAAATTGCAGAAACATAGTAAAAGATGATGATTTCTGAATTGCAGGCATTTATAAGAAATAATTAACTTTCTCAGAAACCACACCATTTTCTGTCAAAATTATTTTAGCATTTTCATTTAAATAAATGTTTATGGACCCATAAGGCCAACTTTTTAATGTAAAAAAGTTAATAATTTTCATTTTCTTGCTTGCAAATTTCTGTTACAATTTTTAAAACAAAAAGGTTTCTCTGCCAGCTATTGGTATTGCTGACACATGGCTTTGTTTCAATATCTTGTAGTGCTTGGATGACAGCTGGGACGGTCACAGTGTGGACAGTAGGGCATTTTCAATCACGGCTGGAAAGCCAGCGGTGAGAGATTTCACACACCATTTTTCTGGGCAACTGATTTATTTTTATTTTTTTTTGTGGAAGTGGTGGGCTGTAAAATGATATTTCACAGCAGAGATAATTGTTGTGGGTGAGTAAAATGTTGGTTCTCAATTACCCAATACTATAGAAAAGCGAAGTCCCAAACTAAACAGCCAGATTAAGACTAAAAATCTAACAGGAACCTGACTCACAGCAACACACAAGAGCTGCCCTGCCACGACTCCATATATATATATATATAGGGAATTAAGCAGAGAGTGACAACTTAACTTGGAATTTGTTTTCATTTTCCTCTGTCAAATTTGTTAAGTTTCTCTTAACCCTTCAATGTTGCCAACTGGTGTTTTGTCAGCTACAGTTTTAGGAGAATGTCAGCACATTCTCGATGATTTTGGTTGCCATGGATAAGTGTATTTCTTTGATTTTTCTGGGACATTGTGGATTAATAAACAGGGTACTTTACTCACTTTGTTATACACATTTAATTTCGGCAGCCTATTCATTCCTTTTAATTTTGATAGAACAAGTATTGGAGAGTGTGGGGCCACTGTAAGGACTGTCAAACTTCTGCCAACCTTTAAAGGTCAAAATCAACTGTGACACCTACAGTTCAAATGTAATTAGTTGGAGATTTACTGGGATTTTATGCCAATCTCCCAGTAGCTTAGGAGTGACATAGTATCTAACCTTCTGGGATCCCAAGAGAAGTTCAGGTGGATGTGAGGATAAACAGAAAAATATACTAGCTACCACGCTGCACCTTTTAGCAAGTCATCAGTCTCTTACACTGCGCAAGGAACAGGAGTGCGTTCAGTATTTTTTTTTGAAACAAATAACCCGCCAGTCTCCAACGTGGCCATCTAGTACAAAGTTGATGTATTTATTTAAAGCTTAGCTCATTCTGTATGTTCTTGGATCATTAAACTGAAGGACTCGTACAGTCGTGATTTTTAATGAAGCATGTTTGAATAATTATGCTAATTTACAAAGCACTAGAATCAAATCAAGTGATCAAAGTTTTCATGATTACTATCGTGTTTTTGTAACTCCCCCCATCGCTGATTTCTGGATAGACTCTAGCCCTGACTGCGTTTTTGTCATTTATTTAGAAATTGCCACTAATCAATGCAGAACCTTAAAAAAAAATTTACACTAGAAAAGAAACACATTTTGCATTATGTCTCTATAGTGGACTTTGTATGAGTTTGAAAGTAATATAGCTCCAACAGACACCAGCCTAAATGCAGTCTACAATCAATACTGTATTCTGCCTTGACAGAAAGCTGAATTTTTATCTGTTAAACGTGTGAGCTTGGGGCAGCTCTGTGTCTGAAGTGGTTTAAATCTGAAATGTGATGTGCTGCAAAGAAAGTTGATTGACATCTTTGTTTATTGAAAAGTATTACATGAACAACAAAACACGGCCAGATACAGAACACTCCATTGCAAAGTGCAGCTGTGTTATTTTTCAATCCTATGTGTTCTGCCCCTTTGATGCCTGTCTGATGTAATAAAACCGCAGGATATAAACCAAACAAGAATCTTCTTTGATTCAACAGTAAAAAATTTGGACAAGGGTGAGATATGGAGATATATATTGGTTGCAGGGGGTTGGTGAATTCCTTTCAAAACTAGTTGGGTTTCTTTCGTTTAATGTTTCTGAATTTTAAAATAAATTAGGATACATTTAATAAGCAAGTTGTCTGAGGCTGCTTGAAATATTTTTAAATATGCACTGGAAGAGGGGAGAAAAGAACAATGATGACTAATCTTAAAGCATTAAACATGCAGAATACAGAATTAAGTTACATTTAAATTTCATGTTAGAATAATTATGCTGTTCATTGACATTTTCCCATGTTTTATTAAATCTTTATTATGTCAAGGTAAATAGAGGTTAATTCTGCTGTTACCGCTTCCAATAAAGTATTATCTTTAATCTTGCATTAATAAAATAGTAGTAAATTGCACAATGTGGGTAATCACCGTAGACTAATTTAGACCATTATAAAATCTTGTCTTTAGAGTACAGTGGAGTTAAAAATAGATGTCACAAGAAAACATGAAGTATAATGTAACTTAAAGAAAAAAGTATGTTTTTTCTCTTTAAGAAATTTATAGCTATATTTCCTCAATATGTTGATTTATTGGCAATATATATTACAAACTTTCATCTCTGCTCTTCCTTCTCAGATTTAGTTTGTCCTTAGTTACTGCATCAGCTCCTTTGACTTGCCTCTTACACAGCAAAAACTATTAAGTAGAAGTGTTTGTCTTCAGCACTTTATTGTTGAGTCCACCCTTTGAGCATTTTTTCATGGTCAGCATAGAACGCAAAGTCCCACGTCCTTGATTCCTGTGCATCTCTCTTCAGTCATAGGTACCTAGCGCTGCTCACCAAACACAAACATTTCCAAAGCACAGTGACCTCAAAGCAGGGAACAGCCAGACCTACCAGCCTTTTTCCATCAAAGCCACATTCAGCATGCCAAATGGATCAACTTCATCAGGGAGGTAGGTGCTGCTCTTCTTCAGAGGAACTTGACAGAAGACATTTACAGTCATCCTTCCTGCATAAAGTGATACAGCCTGGTCTTAAGTTTTTGCACACTTGTGCTATCCAAAAAGAAAAGCACCATATAGTGTAAATGCAAGATGTTACCAATTTTCCTGTACTTTAAAGCCAGGAATAGGAAACCGTTGCTTAATGACATGAGTTGGATGCTTTAATTTCATATGACCTGTGGACAAATTCCTCCCCATTATTATTCAGTAAATTTACAGAATCAGAAAATAACAGGATGGCGCTTCCAGAGACTGTCTGGTCTCCAAGGTTAGTCAGACAAGATTTCTGTTCCATAAATCTATGCTGACTGCTTCCAACTACTGTCCTATCCTTTATGCATTTGGAAATGGTTTCCATTATCATTTTCTCTTGGGTTTTTTGTTGGTTTTTGGTTTTGCCTCAGGGACTGAGGTGAAGCTGGCTGATTTATAGTTCCCCAGACTCCTTCTTGCCCTTCTTGAACATAGGAGTGACAATTATTTTCTTCCAGTCCTCAGGAACCTCCCCTAGCTGCCATGACTTTTCAAAGATAATCAAGAGTGGCCTCACAATGGCATTGCCCATGTCTTTCAGCACTTGTGCATGTCCAGCTTCTTTACGTGATCTCTAGTCATTCTCTTCCACCAAGGGTCAGTCTTCCTTGCTCCAGGTTCCCACTAGTCTCAGGGACTTGGGATTTCTGAGGGGAAATGTCACCAGTTAAACTGGAGGCTAAGAAGTCATTGAGTACCTTGGCCTTCTCTGTGTCCTTTGTCACTAGGTTCACTGCTTTATTCAGCACCAGGCCCAAATTTTCTGTTATCTTGCTTTTGCTCCTGATATACCTGTAGAAGCCCTTCTTGTTGCCCGTTATGCCCCTCTCCAGATTCTACTTCAGATGGGCTTTGGCTTTTCTAAGCCCATGCACTAATTGCTTGGACAGTGTCTCTATATTCTTTTTGACTCACCTGTCCCTGCTTCCACCTCTTGTAGGCTTCCTTCTCGCATTTGAGCTTAGTCAGTACTTCCTTGTTCATCCATGCGGACCTCCTGACATCTTTGCTTGACTGCTGCACTGATTGGATTGTACCATCCTTGAGCTTGGAGGAGGTGATCCTTGAAAGTCAACCAGGGCTCTTCAACCCATCTTCTCTCCAGGGCTGTATCCCATAGGATTGCTACAACAGGTCCCTGAATATGCCAAAGTTTCCTCTCCTGAAGGCCGGGGTTATAATCCTGCTTTTTTGCCTTGTTCCCTCCCATCAGGATCCCGAACTCCACTATCTCATGGCTGCTGCACCAAGGCCTCACTTGACTTTTACACCTTTAGATGCCTGACCAGTTCTTCCTCATCCGTAAATATGAGATTAAGAAGAACATTTCCCTTTATCAGCTCTTTGACCATTTGTGACACACTGTGTTGTCCCTCAAGTTGTTTCTTCCAGTTGTTTCCCTGATCAGGTTGTCTGTAGCAGACACTCACTGCAACATTGCTCATCTCGGTCTGCATGCTACTCCTGACCCATAAAGTCTCAGCTGGCTCATCACTCATCCCTAGGCAGAGCTCCATGCATCCCTGATGTGCTCTCGCATACAGGGAAACTCCCCCTCCTTCCCATCCTGTCCTGTCCTTCCTGAAGAGCTGATATCCACCCATTGCGGCACTGCAGTTGTGCGAGTGATCCCACAACATCCATGTGATCCCAGTAAATTCCTATACCTGCAACTGCATGCACACCCCTGTTTTCTCCTCTTTGTTCCTTATGCTGTGTGCTTTAGTGCATGTTAGATGCATGTTATTGTGTGGTCTGCCAAAACTTTTTAGAAATTTTTCTTAGCCTTCAGCAACAAAGACGCTTCCCAACCTAGAAAAAGACTAGTCTGTGCATGCACACTTTGTTTTTTTTTGGGGGGGGGAAGGCTTCATGGGATAACATGCTATTATTGCTGTCGTGTTTTAGTGGTTTCTTTATACTACTATCATTTTGTTCGTTATTATTAGCTTTAATCTTTGTTTTCATCAAACTACAAAATTCCCCACTGAGTTTTGTCGGGTTTACATAACAAATCACTCCTCACATTCTCCCTGCACCTTGCTTTTCCGTTGTGCTAGCTTCTGCGTAAAGTCCTCCTCAGACTCACAAGTAAGTAGATGGTCAGTTACATTTTGCCATGAACTCTATTTCATTATCTGGAGTGTCCATAAAGTTATTATTTTAAAAGCATGAATGTCGATAGATCTGTAAAAGGAATTTACCAAGCAGCTTCAGTGCCGGTAGGAAAGAAAGAACTCATTTTGAAAGTGCTCCTGAGAACCATGCAGAGAGTGGGATAATTCTGTGCTTGTGTGCTGGTACAGCAATACGATCAGAGCATTAGAGGACATTTGCTGTTGCACCCAAGACTAATTTTCCAGACTTTCTTCCAGTGTGTCTTTTCAAGATAAAAGCCAACTGAGAAGCACCTGGGTATCTAACCAAAGTTGCTCAACCAAGCTTTGAGAGATGTCCAGTGTATCAAATTTCAAACTAAATTGTTTTTTGAAATAATAGCACTATAGCGAAATTTTTTTCAGCCCTGCTAGACTATGATGAGTGGTTATAGGGTGGTAACATGCAGTCTTAATTAGATATTTCATGTGCAAATTCTTTGCAATAAAAATGGAAGTACACAAGACTTGTTGGGCTTATTCTCAGACTTGAAATTCAGACATTGCGTATTGAACCTTTTGCTAAAACTCGTATCTTTTTTGTTTCAAATTTATCCTTCTAATGCATGAACTCCCACCATTATATTGAGCTGCACTATGACATTTAAAGACAAAAAGAAGTGGAGCAGACACAAAGCTTTTCAAAAGAAAGTGGTTGAAGCTTACTGTGTTTGCCCCAACTGCTCTTTGGCGCACAGGAATTGTTCACACCTGAAATTCAAAGGCAAGCCCCTGAGATGTGAACTGACTGAAAGGGAAGCAAATATTTGCATAAATCTCCAAGAGCTGGTTTATATGGTCCCACTTTTCTTTTTTTTTTCTGGCTGTGGGATGACCCTAAGCAAGATTTTGCTTGTTGGACATGTTTTTGGGCAAGGAGCTGTTTCTCTTAGTGTTTTACAAGCTCTGGTGCCAGAGAGGTGGTACATAAAGTCTCAGTAAGTATTGAAAGCCGTTTTTCAAGTGGAAATATTCAAAGCATGCAGGAGTCTCTAAGCGTCTGTTCCAGGGACACATTAATGCATTTGAAAGGATATTAAAGCTTAACACAGAGGAAAAAAAAAGTCCTAGTGGCAAGATGTAAAACTGCTTAACAGAATTACATCCAGAACTTTGTGTATTTGATCTGAAAAAATAAATCATCTTACAGTTGCTCACATTAAAGCTGCATGTCGGTTTGGGAGCTTTTAGGATCTTGGACAGGTTTCATCTTTCTGGTTCACGTAAGCTGTGTGTGTATTTGTGCAACTGCTGAACCTCAGATCAGGATTTCTGGTGACCCCATGCACTCTTTGAGGATTTGTCTAATGTGCAAATTTAAGACAATCATTATGTGTAGTAAAAAATTATTATCCACCTTTTGCCCCAATACTCAGTTGCTAATAGCGGTCATGGCTTGATTAAGAATCCTTCTCAGTTTAATGCTTCCAATTAACTTGCATGGTTTTGTGGCTGACTTGATGGCCTGGATAAAGCACAGGCTCTTCTGAGACAGATACCAAGCTTCATTTCTGGACTAAGGGATAAGGCAAGCCTTGAGCTGTGGTTCAGCCCTACCTACTGGTGGATTAGGGATGTCATTCAGACTTGAGTAACTCTAGACTCTCTTTAGGAGGAGGATCAGATTAAGATGCAGAAAAGTGGAGCACTGAGACAGAGTGAAGGTATCTTGCAGCAAATGCAGTGGCTTGAGACCTGCTGTGGGCTTGTGCCCTAGGTTGTCTCCAGTTGGTATGTCCAAAAGGAGGTGAAGGGCTGGTAAGGCCTGGGGGATCAAAGGCAGAGGCCATGCCCAGCAAGTTCCTCTGTTGACCATTGGATTGTTGGCTACAGAAGCAGGCAAATCCTAGATGTGGTATTAAAATCTGTTCTCTGAGTTAAGGTTGATTTTGGTGCAAAAATCAAAAAATGAAGGTTATGAAAAACGGAACGTTATAGAAAGAGTAAGCTAAGCAAAAATTTATCCCTGGCCTCATGATTTAGAGGTTACAGTGAACTCAGCGGCTAGGGGACAGATGTACT
This sequence comes from Anarhynchus alexandrinus, assembly GCA_008711295.1. Lineage (NCBI taxonomy): Eukaryota > Metazoa > Chordata > Aves > Charadriiformes > Charadriidae > Anarhynchus > Anarhynchus alexandrinus. The sequence continues at coordinate 2,408,074 of VUYV01000141.1, forward strand.
ATGGGTAGAAAACATAAGTTCTTTTTTTCCTTAAGCCAAGTATACTTTGATACGGCAATCTTTTGTGCTACATGAAATAGATATGGCAAATGAGAAGGAAAGAGCAAACTGATTACCCTAATATTAAAAGCATGAAGTGGAATTTATAAATATCTTTGTGTGTTCAACACCCAGTCCTGCACAGGGCATGTTAGTGCTTGTCACTGAATTTAAAATTCATCTAGTCAGAATGGAGCCTTTGAGATGTTTCACACCTGCAAATGCATCAAGTGGCTAAACCTTACAGAGTCTTTCACCATGATATGACCTACCTCATATCTCATTACAGCACTGTGTTCACTACATTTGCAATAAGAACATTCACATGGACAAAAATATGATTACTCTCATATATAATGAATGTTAAAATGTGTGCTACATTTAGATGTAGTGTCTAACTTGGGTTGTCATTTACATTTGTTCTTAATTCAGGGTAATAATTAATATCACTGGTTTAAGGGCTCTTCAGCATTTCCACTCCTAAATATCCTATTTTCAAAGATAAGTTGATGGTGTCTTGTGTATAGTCACGCTGCTTTCATTAAATAGGAAAAAAAAATATTTATTTTTCATCTACATACAGAGATGATGAAAAACAGTTACAAAACTTCCTTTCTTTTTTAGACAATGGGAAATCTGTAGCTACCTAAATGCTTCTGAGTGTTAACCATTTCTGGATGCTTAATGTTGACTGCTTTAATGATGATTGTTCAGTACCCATACAAACGTTTTGGCACTAAGTAGTGTCTTGTTTGTTTGTGTGGATATAATCTGAAGGCTGCCGCAACATCTAATAAAACTGTTTTCATTCAGAGAGGCATATAGGCAGGAATAGAGTGCTGTTAAAGCACACAGCATCCAGGAAGAAATTCACCACAGCCAGTAATGAACATACACCTCCTTTATTTGACTTCAAGTAAATTTGTTGTGTTGTTTATAAAAGTGTCATTCAATGCCTCTCCCATATATTCTAGTATACAGGTATGGTTTAAGATGAAATGCACTATATCTGGTCTTATTGCTGCAACATTTCACTTAAAAATATTCCTAAAAATAACTCAGAAGAGAGTAGAGCAGGGCAAAGCGTTGAGATCCGTATATATGCACATCAGGACTGCAACGGTTTCCTATCTTTAATGCTCCTGGTGAAGAAAACACCTAGTTCTGTCTCCAAGGTCACCAGTGTCGCTTTTAGGGCTAATCAGCAGGGATTTAATGACATTTTTTTTTTTGTCCTGCAATTGTCTCGGGTTCAAGTCAACCCAACCTCTCTGCGTGAGCATTATGCCACGGATGCGGGCCTCCACCCAGCTAAACCACCTGCTGAAGTCAGACAACAAGGTACAGATGACAATGAGGGATTTTTTTTTTGTTCACAGCAAAAAATTTTACACACACATCTGCATATAAGTGCATCTGTATTTAGATATGTGCACGTATATCTGTATAGATCCCACAAAATTATATGCTTCTTACACATGTTGGTATTTAATATGTTTTCACAGTAAATGGAAGTAACAACTGCTATTAGTTACTCAGCAATTGAAATTAATACGCCATTCTCCTACATTTGGAATAGATGGGAAGTATAATAATTAGGTAGGTTTGAGATTCAGGATTCTCCAGAACGTAGACTATTTAACTACTCAGTATAGTATTGTTGTGGTTTGGGCCAGACTGGCCACTGAAATAAACGACAGATGCTGTCCCCCACCTCTCTCTCCAAGGAGAGGAGGGAGAGAGGGAAAGCAAGAGTCTCTCTGGATATGATTCCTTGGCATAAATTAGAAACAATCAGGTCTTATCTCTCTGGGAGCGAACAGTGTCTGGACAATACGCTGTTAATTTCAGGGAGTTCAGTTAGTTAGAAGAGGCTTAGCTGCAAAGTAAAATTACTGAATGGAAAATTGGTTCTGTTTTACCTTAAATCAGGAGAAGTACACAGAAAATTGATGTTATTGTACAAACACAGGCATATATATTTTCTTCTTTCTAGTGAGGCAAAGACACTGCGGTCCCCAAAAGAGATTTTTTTTTCCTGGTATGTTCAACTATTTTTAACATTCCTCAGCGCTGCACCAAAAGGGAGAATTATTTTACCTCTGTGGGGGCCTGTGAATTTCATGCAGTGTGGGCTTCTGTGAATAGAGTTCAAAATGCATTAGAAAAAACAGGTTAAGTTTTACAGTAAGAGGTTGAAATGCTGAGCTGCCCTACTGCAGAAGTGTGAGGCATCCCACAGATAACTGTGGGGGCCTGAACTCCTAGGAGCTACACACAGTACAATACTATTTACTGTTTTAATTGTGGCAAGAACTCTTTTCCTTTGTTAGAATCTGTAGTGGCCCTTAAAATAGAAATAGGGTAATACTTCAAAATATTCTGCTTAATGTATTTTATGTCCCTAATTTAATGTTTTTACTTTCAGATTTGTTTGTATTCAAAATAGCAGTAATTGGCAGCTGAAGTTGAATCATAGCATCTGGGTTGTAGTCTATTCGTGACATCAGTGTATTTTTACTGCTTGTAAACATGCCCTCAGATCGTCACAAAATGTCAGAGAATTTGAATAACTAGAAAAAGCAGAGAGAATTTATGCTGCCACTGCTCCAAACACTACACACTGTGTATGCTGATGGTGGGGATTGAGTTAGTGACGTCCTGGCCCAGAAGAAAGGCATGAACGAGACTTCTTATCACCCTCCTCCTCCTCCCCCAGGCTGAAGTTCAGACTAGTGAAGAGAAAAAGAAGAAAGACTTTGGGGTTACGACAGATATGTAGACTGAGAAGGAAAAAGAGGGTTTTAGTCTGAGAAAGGTGAAGAACCCTTTCAGGAATTTGGAAGGATCTCTGTCTGCTGCCTTCAGAGGTTTTTATTAAATACTACGGGTTTACTACATGCTTCTGTCAACTGTTTAGTCACTCTGACAGTGACATTTTATCCTGTGAGGGTCATACCCCAGGGACTGAAAGACACTGTTCTCATAGTGTAGACTAATAGACTTATTACTGGTTTTGGGGCTGTAGGCATTTTATCCCTCAGTATCCTTTTCCAATTTATGAAGAACATTTCCATTATAAACCTCAAGGCAAATATATACATATATTCAGACCCACACGTGTACTAAGCAGAGGACCTATCTGGGTGATTTAAAGGTGAGGCAGGGAAGCCAGCAACTCTGCAGGTCTTGAAGCCCAAACTCTTTGATGGAAAGAGGCACAGTCCCAACACCACAGCAGTCTAATACTCCAGGTCAGAACGAAGTCCTTGAGACATCACAACAAGCAATTACAAACTGGCCTCTAGCAGGCACAAAAACAGTGACAAAAACTACACATGTAATGACTGCTTCGTACGCTGGCAAAATGCAGGACATATTTGTAACTAAAGGAGACATTTGATTCTGAAGTGTTTTGAAAAACTGAAAAATCCTTTCTTACTTGGTCAAATATTAGGGGGTTTTGGATGAAAATGGCACGAACCTTGAAGGAAATCTGCTGAATTTCCTTGATCATTTTCAAAAAATGTTGATAGTGAGATATTTCCTCATGAAAATTTGCTCTAACCTTGGGGCAAATTTACAGAGTAGAAAGCAGTACGAATTTTGTAGCAGCATAGTCCTTAAACTCCAGATGTGTCTTTCATTAGTCCTGTTAAAAGCTGTTTTGATCTGGCTGAGTTATGAGGCTCTAAGCATATCTTCTTCAAATGGGCATGTTGATCCTGAATGAATAATTTTCCTTATTAATCTCTTGAAACTCTGTTTGGGTTCATGGGTTAGCTAAGCTAAGCAGAGGTTCATATTCAATGCATACTCCCACAATATTCTGTTGGTTTCCGTTTGTGTAAGTAAGTTAAATGTATTTTTCTTTTTTCCCTTTTTTTTTTACAGGCAGATATAATTTGGTGACAGCCATGAAGAGTCCTGTGATATCACAGATTCATACAATAAAGTGCTTTTACTATGTACCTTCTCACTATCTTAGTTGTCTTCTGCTTATTTGTTTGTCTTAAATGGACTACTGCTGAAAACCTACTAAGTACTTAGAAACATGAAAACTCAAAACTGTTATAGAAGTATGTTATGGTTTGGGAGAGAAGGATGAGAGAGAAAAGAGACTTATGAGTTTGAAAAGAAATTAAACTAATTTAATTAAAATATTAATAAAATAATTTAAAAAAAATGATATATATACACAATATATAAAAAAAACAGTATCGAGCTCTCAGAATGATGATCAAGTCACTGGCAGGCCCTGGGAAAGTCCCAGACTGGACTCAGTGATGGATGGGAACTGGATTCTGGATCTGGATTCAGGATCGGGATCACAGGCAGATGAACAGAGTCCTCCTCAGACGCTGGCAATTGAAGAAAGAGAGAACTGACCCTTTGATCCCTCAGCTTTTATACTGAGCATGAGGCAGATGGGATGGAATACCCTGTTGGTCAGTTTTGGGTCACCTGTCCTGTCTGCTCCTCCCCGCAGGTGGGACACCTCTATGCTTTTCTGCTTCCGACCCTCCAACGGGGCAAATAACAAAGTGAGCTGACCTTGGGTGTTATAGCAGTAAGTATAAGCAGGAGCCTCTCTGTGTACCATTCCTTGGTATAAATTGGAAACAATCAGGTCTTATCACTCCGGAAGCAGACTACTGTCTTAAAAATACACCGTTAATTTCAGAGAGTTCAGTTAGTTAGAAGAGGCTTAGCTGCAAAGTAAAATTACTGAACAGAAAATTGGTTCTGTTTTACCTCAAACCAGGACAAAGTATTTCCTAGAGAATATTACATGATGCAAAATAAGCAAAATTCCTGTCTGGATAAGTGTCAGGCTAAAGGTCAATTATCTTGTAGCCAGATCTCAGCTGGAAAAGGAAACCTGGATAGTTAATCAGTATAAATCTGCACCTCTCTTAATTCTGATATAAACGGAGTATTAGAAAGCATAGTCCAGAAGTCCAAGTATCATACAGAAGTCAGAAATCTTCCCTTTTGGTGCCTGTTTCTGTTGTTGGAACATTACAAGATATTAGACATTATAATAACACCGTCTTACATAAAGATCTATTTTAGGTCACTTTTAGAAACCTTTATAAAATATCATACTTCTATCTGCAACTCTGGGCACTTAAGAGAGAGAAAGAGACATATAATTCATTGCCAATAATTCCTTAAAAATTTTAACCTCTTTTAAATGGTTTTGTAAGATATTTTGAAATAAACAGATATAAAAATATCGATGTAAAATGATTTCCATTTGCTATTTCCCTATGACCTGGGGTTTTGATTGCAATCCCTCTCTAATTATTTGTGGAAAGTGTGCTCACTAGGAAAGCTAGTCAATTTTTATGTGTAGTTTCCATCATTCAGTGAAAATCTAGTTAACTTCTCCCTAAAACACTATTTAAAAAAATATTTGTAAAAAAATAGCGGCTCTTTGATTTGGAACTCACCATCATTTTCACAAAACCGTCAGGAGCTGTTAATATATTGATGAACATGTGGTGACAACATTAGCTATAAAACCCCTTGGAGAGTTGCTGGAAAAAAAGAGATCTCCAGATTCAAGTAAAACTTACTGCTTTGTTAGCCCAGCGTGAGGAATTCCTGATTCCCCACTTGTCTGCTGTGTTTAAATATTATAACTCAAATATGCTTACATAAAAGCTTATTGATTGGAAGAATCACTTGCTTTTTGTGCATTAGTTAATCAGGCTGCTGTTTTGAAATCTGTCCAGGAACCCACAGTGGAACCTTTCCTAATCCATCTGTTTAAGTCTCAAATGGTTTCACTGCTCCACTCACTTACCAGCACTGCTGGAATGTTAGTGCTTTATGATTAAAGGATATTGTTGTTCTTTTCATCCATCATCCTGGAGTTTGCTATTAATAATACAGTTCTTTCCTTCTTTTTTTTTTTCTCTTTTTTTTCTTTTCTCTTCTCTTTTTTTTTTTCTTTTCTTTTTGGCTCTTTCCTTAAAAAGCTGCTTAGATTTTCTGTTCCTCTCTGTCTTGTTTTTCCTTATTCAGATAGGTCATTTTCAGCAACTTAAGTTAGATGGGCAAAAAAATAAATCCCATTAGTGCTTCCTGGAAAATGTGCACTGCCTTTCAGTATTTGAAAAATGAATGGGAGAAAGACAAAAGAAAATTAAGCTAAAATGTGAGCGAGGGAAAGGTGGAATTGTAATAGGAGACATCAAATTGTGCAGAACTCTCTGTGACTTCAGAAACATGTATGAATTATTGCTTTGTACTCATAGTAATATCTAAAAGCATTTTTCTAGCATCTCTGTGATTAAATTATATTTTGGGGAAAAATCTTAGGTTTAATTTCTATTGAGGTATACAACAGTACATGAAAATGTGCCTACTGTTCTTCTGCAAAATAGCTAAGCTGTATTTGGACATAACTGCTGATCAGTGACACTTCAAATAAAACAAAGAACCTCTTTGGCTTTTCAAGCTCTTTCCAAAGAAAAAGAGACTTAAATGAAGAAAACAATAAGTATTTTATTTTTTTTTTCCTTTATAGGTGGATAAAAGGTCACGGATACTAAAGGAGACATTAATCAGGCTGTTGTGAAAGATCTGGTACCAGCTTTGGTCAAAGGGACCAAGTGTCATCTTGAGAGTGTTCCTCTCTGGGAGAGGAAACTGACGGAGCAAAGCCCTGAGAACATGCCGCGACACTTCATATTCAATCCACAGCCCCATAAAGAGATGAAAAATGAGCCTTGTCCAAAGCTCTTACCTCAGCACCCAGTGGCAAAAATAAAATGTGAGCTTGGGACCAGGTCTCTTTGAAGCTGAATTTTTTCTTTCTCCTTTTTTTTTTCTCTTTTTTTTTTTTTTTTTTTTTTTTTTTTTAAACTCTGCAACAGGCCTCTGGTGGTTACAGGTATTGATCGTCAGAAAGTAATCTGTTCAGGTTTGGGGGCATGCCAGACCGAATCCTGGAGTACATTCCTTCCTCTCCAAGGACATGTTGAGCTTTTTATACTGTCCACACTGTCTCACTTGTCAGCTGTCTAGCTTCTTTGTCTTTACTGATTTCCCTGTTTGTGGGGAGCATATAATTAAATCTCCCTTAAAAAAAATTATACGTTGCTACTCTAGAATTTTCTGCCAGTACCGAAGATTTTTTACCCCATTTTTTTAACCCTCATTTTTCTTCTATAATCATTATTTGATTCCCTCTGGCTGCCTGCTACTTATTTGTAGTAGTACCATTCATCCATTGAGACCTTTCCATCTGTCACACAGCTTTGCTTTCTCTCCCCAGAAGCTTTCTTCTCCTACTGTGCCATGCTTGATTTTTTGGGTATAGTTGCATGCTTGTATGCTCTTTTTAGTATTTTTAAAAATGCTTCAGTATTCAGAACAAACACAACAAGAAGAGGGAAAAGACACGTAGCACAAGAGCAGCTCAAACCCAACGCTGCGCACAGTGGCAGGATGAGGAGCCTGAGATTCCTGATGACTGAAGGAATCAACAAATACAGCCGGTGCGTAACTGGTGGCCAGACCCTGCCCTCTGAATTGTTGTTGCTGCCTTCAAAATCTTTCCAGTTTTGTGTTAGATAAATAGAGGATGTCAGGAAATGTTGCGTTCCCTTTGCTGTACTGACTCCCTTTGGTGTATTGATTACAAAGAGCATCTGAGGAAAACCAAATATACTGAGGTACAACACTGTGACTACTTAAAGGAAAGAATTTTTTAAAGGGACAAAGAGTCCCTTACTAAAACAAGACCAGGGTCAATTCTTACATGTAAAATTAAATGAGCAATTTTCATATGCAGAGGTCAGATATTAAAAAAATAATGCAACACTTGTTGGTGTTTCCCAGGTGAAACACAGGATGAGCTAAAGCCAGCAGCACAACCCTTCAGAAGCACTGAGTTTGCTCTGTGTGTCTTCAACTCATATATTTGCAATTGTGGTCTAAACAGGATGTTCACTTTTTAGTGAGCAGTGTGTCAAGAGTACCTTAGTTTTTGATGTGAGCAAGACAAGGAGATTTTACATCTGCTCTACAGATCTACCTTGCAATTGACTCAAATGTTAAATCCTTTTTCTTGGAGAAGATCTCACAAAATTACATACTTCCAAAAATATGTTATGAGTCTTTCTTTATTAGTTTTCTCTTCTTTTCCTTTTACACTCTCATTGTATCTTCTTATGATATTGTTTCAAAAGTTCCTGCAAGTGTACCGTGACTCTTAGGATTAGTAAAAAAGTTTGTGATGTGTTCTGGAAAATCCCTTTTCAGTAGAAATACCTTTACTATTTATAAAATTACTTCTCTGGCTATATGGGAAGTATTGATAGCCTCCAAGCAAATAGAAAACCCCTGTGTGTGTCCTGACTTGAATGGCAATCCCCAGGAAGTTTCCTTTGCTACCAGCTATTTTGTTGCACTGTTCTGAGAACGAAGCGGGGGAAAAAATCAGAAGTTTCAGTATACACTTGTATCGGCAGATGTCTAAAAATGGATGTATTTTACAAAAATCTTATTTGTAAATTGTTGCTCCTGCAAAAGTAAGGGTCATTCAGACCCAGCTTTTACTTCACCTGAACTTTACGATGATTCACAAAGGAAAGTAAACGGTTCCTTTTCTGGGATAATTTATGGGAAAGAAAATGACTGAGAAGGGGGAAGGAATGGGAGAGAGAGAAACAGCTGCTTCTGTCCATCCTGACCATTGAAAACTTTTCTATGCTTCTCCTCAAGAATAAATAATTGAAAAGTAAAAAGTGTGAAAGTGCTATTTTTTTTTGTGGTCCCAAATTTTATGGTCCCGGTGCAAGATCATGAATGACCTGTGTCATTCATGTTTGCCGGTCTGCTCTGAAGCACCATCAGTGTCCCTCTTCCCCAGGGAATCAAGTCCAGTGCTTCATTACATTTACTTTTCATGCAGAAATACAATTCTGTTGCTTCCTCTTTTACCCAAAATGGGCTTGGCAAATAGATTATTCTCCTCCACACTGCAGCCAATGCTCAAGTTCCTCCTTCCATTTTCTTTAGTATAAGGTTAAACATGACCAGTTCCTTCAGGTTTTCCTCTCAGGCCTGATGATTCACACTACGCTCCAGCTGGTCCACTTCTCTCCAACACAAGGACTCAGAGGTACATGCAAAGCTTCAGGTGACACTTCCTGGGCTAGATAGATAGGTAATTTCACCTGCCTTGAAGATGTTGCTGTTTTTTTTTCTTGCAGCCACATCACAATTCTTGACATCTTTTAAGATTATACGTATTAAATTTTCCACCTGTTTGTGTTAACTGGAAAACAAATTGTAAATTTGGGTGGCAGCCTTCAAAGCATGATGATGAAAACAGGGGGGCAGGGACCTTACAACTATGAAACCTAAATCTGACCCAATTGGTGAATATGGTAAGCCAAACAAATGGCCTATCTGATCTTCTGATTTAGTTTTAGGAGGAGAATGGTGTTGGACACAGTGGTTGGACACAGTGTTGGACACAATGATCCTTATTGGTCCATTCTAACTCGAGACATTCCATTCCATTCCATTCCATTCCATTCCATTCCATTCCATTCCCATGAGGGGATGAGAACATCAGTGGGATTCCTTACATGAATAGGAATATATTCTCGTAACATCATATAGTCAGAAGCTTGATGTGACTGGCTTGCTATTGGCCCTGTTCTGCAAGTGTTTTATTCCCATATGTGTGAACTTTATGAAATGGAGAGGACAAAGGGGTGGAGTGGGATTGTCACTTAGCCTAGGGAATCGGTAGCATGGGATGAAGTTATTTCACTATGCACTGGGCTTTTATAGTCTTGCCAAGAACAGAAAAAATTTTAAATGAAGCCTGCACCCAGAATTGCTGAAAAAAATCGATTTTTATTTTTCTTCACACAGAACTTAACAATTCTAAATCTGCACTAATGTCTGAAAGTGACCCAAGTGATGACAGGGGTCTTAAGGGAGAAGTCTGGACACAAGAAGGACTGTATCTTCAAGTGTATGATCAAATAAGCTTTTTTCATGAGGGAGTTTTGTCTAAGTTATTATTTTTCAGTAGGAGTGCACACAATCCTTCATGTACAGTACTAATTTGAAAATCTAATTTTGCCTTTGTGGCTAATACTTTTTGTCTCTTTGTCCTACAACGAACTAGAGTGGCTCTACCTATTAATAGAAGATTTTGTTTTAAAGCTACTGCCTGTTTTTCTCTCCTTCCCCCTTCATTCCATCACTTTAAGACTTCAGAGCCATAGACCAGAGTGCTTGCATTAAATAAATATATTTGACAGGAGTTAAGTCTTTTGGGCATTGCAATAGGTTTTCCTCATCTTGGCATGTGAAGACTGAGAGAGTTCTTTGACACCAGCAGCAGAGGATGTGAGCACAGCAACTTTCAGGGCATCAGAAGTGTCAGCATAAGGAAAAATCAGCAAAAGTAGACAGTGTTGAGGTAATTTTCCCACACCATGCCATGAATTTAGCCAACTCCTGCTCCTGTGAATTCTGGGCTGACAGAGTTTCCTTCTTTGTTGCTAAATATCACATAAAGTGTTCTGTCAGCATCAAGACTTGTTCAGTCCCCTTATGTAGTAAAATAAAAATATAATCCTTATGCCCATGTTTGAAATTTGAGCATAAGTTAAAGAAAAAAAAAAAAGAGTAAACCTTTCCAACAGGCCAAGACTGCATTTTGGAGGTTCATATTTCAGAACATCATGTAGTCAATGCTGTCGAGAAGAGCTGAAGGCGAAAGATATGTAGGGCACAAGTACTAAAAATTGAAAATCTTACTCCCATTAAAATGCATGGGATTTCTGCCAGTTGCCATAGACATCAGTGGCAGCAGCATCCTGCTATTTTTTTCTGTTTTTACTTTCTGCTTTCCTCATCTTTTTATTTATTTTTGAATCCTGAGAAAACGAAGGAAAACATACGTTGCTAGAATGGTTTCCATGGTTTATATCTCAGATCTCCTAATGTTATTAGGGTTACAATTATTTACTTATGCTTCAAATTTTATAGTGATGATTAGAGCCCACAGTCAGGAAAAACCCTAGTTACAGTTAGGTTACTGACATCTGATCCCACGAGTACTGATAAATGTGGTTATTGCTCCGAGTTCTTCCACACCCAGCTGGGTTTTTGTTAAGGTACTTAAGGGCAAAAGTGTTTGAAAGGCCGGGCTCTCTTTTTGTGTGGAACAAACATCAGGCAAGAAAGTGAAAGCTCTGAATCACCAAAGAGAGCTTCCAGTTTTAGCGTGGGTTTGAAAAGGAATATTTCTGCACCTGAAGAGCTTTAGGTATATGCATTACTGGGGAAGTATGACCACACATTAGTTTGCATGGGATTATTTCTTTGTTTTTTTCTTGTTCTATTTTGAATTTCTAGCATCTTTTGTAAGTGATATTTTGCATGTAATCTGGATGCAACATTGTTGCTCAGCTGTTGCTCATGATCTTCTCTATCAAGTACCCTTGGAGCGAAGGGAAGCACTGTACGGATGCAAACGCCTGAGAAAGAGTAGAAGCTAGAAGCAACAAAGGGTCGCAAAGCTGGTCTTTGAAGGAATTTTCCCCACTTTCATGTCCAATAAATGTCTCTAAGTCAGAATTGCTGCTGTTTCTTTGCATGCTTCAGCAGCAGAGATGTACAGAGAGGTTCTCCTCCACCCTCCGTCACAGCTACTGCCTGTGTGTCTGACTGATGCCCAGAAAGTTTCCTCTCTGTCAGGGTTTGTCACTGCTGCTTGCCAAGAGGAAAATGTGGGCTTGGGAATCCAGATGTCAGCAATAACCTGGCTGCCTTCCTTGGGAACTTCTGAGTGGCTATTTCCATAAATATATCTTAATTTCTGTAGGACCCTACTCAGGAAAAGTATTGACTGAAAAGTGTCAAGAAACACAAAGACCTTGACTGTACTCAAAGTTCGGAATGACTTTATCCAGTATGGAAAGAAGGTGCTTAGTATATTTTTCCCAAGTGTATGACCATTGCTTAGAGATCAGTCTTTGACACTTGGGTTTATCAGAATAAAGAATGTCCTCCTGTAAGGAAAGAAGGATCCTGGCTTTCTCCTTTTGCTCCTCTTTCAGTGGATGCTGTTCTGCAGCTCTCTTATAAACAGGTTCATTTCAACTCAAAATGTGATGTAGCTTCTTTTCTTTTAGATTATAATAGTTTTATGTTAAAAAAAGGCTTTTAAAAAATATCTTCTCATACTTTTGACCTGTAATATAAATGTCATGATTTTTCTCAGTATTGTGGTTAAAAAAAATGGGGTCAAATGGTTTTATTGTGTGGATTATTAAAAAAAAACCAAACCAAAACAAAAAAAAAAAACACAAGAAAGCTAGATAACTTATTCCTGGAAAACATAATTTCCTGAAAGTACAATATTTTTCTCCACCTCATAAATATTATATGGGATCAACGCTTGGAAGTAAATAAAATGTAATTACTATTGATGCTTTATACAATGTTCAACATCTTTAAATGATAATCCAGACTTAAATCTTTGTATAAACTAAAGTAGTCTGAGTAATTTCTCTTTAATTGGTGTGTCTTTTGTTTGTGTAACAACCTATGCTGATTTTTTTTTAAAGCAAGTTAAATATACAAAGTAAAACAAGCTGCAAGCACACAAGTTTAAGAATGATTAACACAGCCCTTGCAGTGCTTCCCAATTTCTTTCTGTACGGAAAGGTCGGTGGAGAACTCTGGAGAGATCGGACCTGAACGGCGGGTTACTGTAGGATGTGTGGAAAACCACAAGCCATATTGCGGCCCTTTCTCATGGTAAATTGTTGCTCCCATTTCTGACGAAAGCAAAGGATACCTTAAGCTTCTCTGCTTGTAACATAACCAGTTTTGAGACTACATTTTCAGGTTAGGGCAAGAAATGACTCAACCATTTCCCACTCCAGCCTCTACCCCCACCCCCACCCTTCTTTTNACTGGTAAAACTGTAACTAGGTTTTCTGGGAAAATACATCATCCAGTGCTTCCCCACGTCTTTCCTTGAAGTATTTCTTTTGTCTATCTCCATTACACCCGTGTGCAGTGACACAATGTTTCTGCACAGTGGGAGCTTGCAATCTCTGAAGAGGCTTTCCAGCATTGCTTTTTAGACTGAAATCATTACAATCTTCAATAGCTACTTGGATTTGAAAAACTAGCACATTATTATTCTCTGGACTGTCTGGATGTAAAAAGAGGCTATTTTCTTGCTTCCTTCCTTTTTTTTTTTTTCGGTCTCTGGGTACACATTGCCCTTACACCTAACTTTATTTTGTTTGGATCTCAATCGGAGCCACAATTCAGATGTCTTGTGCTGTTTGTGTTTTCCTTTCATGTAGGGTTTTACATTATAAATGAGAACTCTCTGTCAGGGAGATTTATATTTTGGTTATACTTAATGCTTTTTCAGTCGCACATCCTTTTTTGTGGGTGTAATTATCATAGTTATTATTATCACAAACATAGTGAAGCATATTGTAAGGTATGTTACAATAAATGTTATGATGTGTAGCCTAACAGATGTTTGATAACACCTCTATGATTTTTAAATGCCAACAAGTTGCATAGTTTCATAGGGCATTCAGGTTATCTCATCTGATGTCTTGTAAACCACAAGCTGCATCTGTTGCACCAGTAAAACATTACCCCAAGCCCAGGGACTTTGGTTAGGTTAATTCCTCATGGGACACAACTGCTGTTTCATCTGGAGAGAGGAGGAGAGACCAGGATGCTACCAGCACCTGAGGACTGTATTATGAGTGGGAATGGAAAGGTTTGGGCTTGCCCAGATGATCCTGGCTCTGCTCTGTGGACCTTCCTGCAGAAAAGGGCTCCAGACTCCTCCTGAACTGACCAGAAAGGAGACTCCTATCTAACCCTAAGCCTGACGAGTGTTTAACCCTGGACATGTGAACAAGTGGTGGTCAAAAATCTAAGAAAGTTAAGGGAATTAAAAAGACGCAGTGCCACAGTATCACAGAGAATGTGTATCTCAGCCTGGTTCCTTTTCTGTAACAAATATAACTTTTTTCCCCGCTCACTTTACTTTTTTTTTTTTTTAAAGGCTATAACTCAAAAGAACTTTAAAGAGTCATATTATAGACATTTCTAAAATACGCAAAATGGAAAAATCCATTTCTGTGGATTGCTGTTCTGCCCATATAGCAAGGCAAGCACACATATAAGTCGGCACCTACAGTCTTTATTTCCTCAGGTAATGCATACAGTGTTTTTCTCTTACAGGATCAGTTTCTGGAATTCAGTTGAATGTTTGTGGCTGTGGGAAAAACCGATGTGAGAAAAGTTTTGTGGTCTTTTCAGGGGCAGCCTTCAGCTCGACACCAAGCAAATCTCCCCCAGCCCCAACTTCAGTAAGCACTCTGTCAGATTGAAGGAAAGGTATTGCATGGAGGCGCGGGAGTACAGTTTTGTCTTGTCTCCTCCACGACAATTCCCTGCGGGGGACGTGGCAGGGGAAGGACTACAAAGCAGAGCGTGTCTCTGCAAGGGGTCTTTGCAGCACCTATTCCAAGTGCAGCTGAGTTCCCGAGCCTTTTTCTCAGCTGTGAATAAGGAAAGGTAACCAAGAGTGCTCATGGCTTGCAAGTGTGGTTCAAACTTGTCAGCTGAGAATTGCCCAGTTCGGAAATTACTATATTTCTCAGTGATAGTAACAGCTCTGCAAGAGATACATCAGTGCCATAGTTTGTCTAGAAGTAATGTATTCTTTAACCAGTTTTGTATTGGTCCCACCTGCAGAGGCTCTGGAGCAAGCTGCACAGCTCTGAATAACTGTGGATAAGTCTGTTTACTGATGCTCAGGAAATTTTTATTTTGATGCGACACTTAGCTGTGCTCAAAAGAATGAAAAATCAGACAAAAATTCCTGCAAGTGATTTTAAAAAACAGCTAAAAGCCCTCTGATGTTCTTATTGACAATGGGTGATATAAAATGTGTTGATGTGAGGAGCTATGTTATTGCCGGGCATCAGTTTGGTCCCTAAAAGACCGAAAGGTATCTCAAAGTAGTGAACAGAATAAATCCTTTTATCATCTCTTGAATGACTCAGGCCCAAGGAAAGAAGAAGGGACCACAGCATTTTCTATGAAAATGAGAGTTGAGTTTTGCTCAGTTTTCTATAGCACTAAGATGCTTGTTGCACTTATTGATATGTGGCTCATTGCGTTTGTGTAGCTTTCCAAGCATCAGTCCCATCTTTCATGTATGCATTCAGTTCGTGGCCTTTTGAAGGTGGAACATCCCAGTCTAACCTGTTGCTAAATTAGCATAGAATAGGTGCCACCAACCCTAAGCTACCATCATCATTTCAGTACACAACCAGATTTTAATAAGCATAAATACTGGCTTGAATCTACGCCAATGTCTCTTGTTGTCCCTGGATAATATAACAATGTATAGTAAAATATGTGCCGTGTTTTCCTAACATCATGTAGTTACTCAGCATTAACCTGCTGGGCACACTGGGAGTCTAAGGAACCTGGACAGAGAAACAAGCTGCTGCTGAAAACAACACAGGGATCAATATCTTGTATTACTGTAGAAATCCTTCTGGGCTTAAAACCTTATTTTCTTGTGTTTGGCAGGGAGCCCCAGAGAGTAACAAGGAGGGTGAATCACAGCAGTTGTAGCAAATGTGTTCCAACAGAAAGTGTTCCTGGGTTTCTTGGATTCGAGGGTTTTTAAAGCCAGAAGGGGCTGTAGGATTGTCTTGT
This sequence comes from Anarhynchus alexandrinus, assembly GCA_008711295.1. Lineage (NCBI taxonomy): Eukaryota > Metazoa > Chordata > Aves > Charadriiformes > Charadriidae > Anarhynchus > Anarhynchus alexandrinus. The sequence continues at coordinate 2,423,875 of VUYV01000141.1, forward strand.
CAGACCTCCTGTTTAGCAGAGGCCATAGGACATCCTGGTGTTAATCCCTGCCTCACATTCAGTAACTCCATACAAACGAGGCTATGCCTTTCAGAAAGGCAACCAGTCTTGATGTAACTTTTGGCAGTGTTTGCTGCCATTCTGATGGCTAATTGTCCTTACTGTTACAAATGTGGGCCTTATTTTCTGTTTGATTGTCTTTGACTTCAAAAAAATCGGATCTCGCAATGCCTTTTTTTAGACTGAAGAAACTTTTTTAATGAAATCTCTGATTTTTTGTGTGATTAACTTCTCTCTTAGTCTCTCTAACTCCCTCTTTGATAAGGAGAAATCTTCCTCAAGGCCTAAAATAAAATATAGGCATTCCAAAACTTTAATTCTCCTCATAATTCTTGATCAATTTGGACATAAAATTAAATCACACGACTTTAACTTTTCAGATTCCAAACATATAGAAGCTATGCAAGACATTCAAAGAGCTTTTAAATAATAATACCGTAAAAAAAAAAAAAAAGTTAAAAAATAATTTATTCTTGCACATTTGGGAACCAGCACATTTTCCCCCTACAAAATAAAATGTTAGAACTCTGCTTGCCAAAATAAGACACCTGCATTAGGTGAAACAGTCGTACGTTCCTCAGTTACACCTGGTTCAACAACGAGCTGAGTACACAAGAAAAAAGCAAGTTAAGAAGCCCCACGCTGAAGGCCTCATCCAGCTCCTGCTGCAGCCGGAGGAGGTGCTCCATCCGCTGCACTAGGGGTTAGGTCAGGACTTTGCTGAGCACTAGGACCGTTCTTTGCAAAGATGACACATTTAAATATGAAAAGTAATGAAGTAAGCATGGCAAATTGTGGCTTAGTTGGAATCTAATTTTCATAGCTTTCTTTAAAATTAGAGATAGATATCTCTATTGTAAGTATAGAAACATATAAAAGTAAAATACAGGTAAAGAAGATGGCTGCATAAATTAAACTGCGTCTGCTGAAGTTATTAACATCACAAAGCTACACGTTAGAGGTAAAATCCTGACCTCACTGAAGTCAGAGATGTGCTGCCTTTAGCAACTTAAGATTTTTTTCTTGATTTGAATTAGGTAAACCAAATTTTTCTTTTACTCCATTCAAGAGTATATATCTAGTTGAAAATACACACTTAATATATACACTTATTAAATATACTCTTAAGGCAAAAAAATGACTTGTTGTCATAGCTATGCAGGGGAAGGGAACAGGGAAAGAGGGAAATATAATTCCATTTTGGTTCTGCTGAATTATGCGTGAGGGCAGGGAAGCACCATGTCATCTCGGATAGGCAAGAATATTCTCACCATTTTAAAAACGCATCATGTTCGAGGACGGACCGGGAACAAGTGGGAAAGGGAGGAGAAATCCCCTTGTGGTTATTTTCTAAATTGTTTTCAGGATATAAGAGATTAAGAAAAACTGCTGTCTATCATTACGCCATGACTGCAGACAGTGTTAGCTGGCATGTTTCACTGGTGACGATCACAGGTAAATCCACGTGTGGATTTTTGTAGTGCTGGAGAGGGATGTGACCCTATTATCCTCGTTTCTGTATGGACTTCACCTAGACATTTAGGGATATAACTTAGTGCAGGAGAAAATCTTAAATGCTGAGAGTCAGGGAGTTCTGAATGCCCGTCCTCATTAAGGGGGGAACAGCTCTCAAAACCTTTTCTGGACTTTTTTTCTCATAAGGTGGGTTTTTCCACTCGGCATTTTAAATGGTAGTTTAGATATTTAGGGCTGGCATCCTGAAGAATAACATAGTGTCCTAAATGCTGTTTCATTTCTCTTCTTCTGTTATGTAGGAAGGAGAAAGGAAAACACTAATAGGGTACTTCAGCCATATATGCTGAGATTTTTTTCCAAACGGCAGAAACCTTTTGCTTTCAGAGGTCTGGATAATTTCCCAGTGCATCACCGTTAATGTCTCTGTTTATCTCACTTTATCATAACTTGGAATATGAAGTAACTTCTAATAATTTCACTTTTAGCTTAGCACTGCAGAATCTATTATTCCAGGGCTGGAATCACGTGCCATCTCAAAACCCAGCCAGTGCTGCGTAAGTGCTTTGAATGATGACAGATCAAGAGAAAGTGGGCCTGAATACATAATTACTCTAACACGCAGTTAATACTGGTTGATAAAGCTATGGACACACAATTAAGCAAACATGCCTGATAAAACAGGTTTTTTAAATGACGGGAATGAACTATAACTAGTTACAAAGGCTTCTGAACTTCCCGTCTCTTCCTGAATGTCACTGCCTCAGATTGCCTTGGCAGCCTCATGTATAGTGTTTGCTTCATGCATAATGATTTTCCCCCCCCCCCCCCCCCCCCCCTTTCCTTGAACGGTTTTGCCTTTTCGACTAGTTACTGTTACCACCATTTAATAAGAAGGCTTTCCTTGGCTTTCTAATCGAAAACTTGCTTTTATCTTTCTTCATAAAAGAATTGAAATGGCTTCTCTCAGGTTTCTGTAGCCTCTGGGGAGATAAGGACCCTGCGGTTAACAGGATGAGAGATTTTTGTTTAGAAATTTTTATTTAGACAATGAAAAATGACCTCTGTAAACTCAAAGCTATCTTATTTTGGGGCTTTAGGCTTCTGGCAGATAAATCAATTGGGCCCTTGGGACAGCAAAGGAAAAACCTTTGCAGTAACTATGTCAGGACAACGCAATAGATTTGTTGTGAGGATGCAGTTGTGTTGAAGGTAGAATGCACTTAAAAATAAATATCATTTTATTTTCTATAAAATAATCAGGATTTGGATAGTAAGCTTTTCAGCTGCCACAAGAAAATATTTTTTTTATTTGATATAAACTTGAGAAAAAGCCTGATTTCTTCTGGGAAGGGGGCAGTGGAGGGGGGTGAGTTGGGGGGATAGAAAGGAAAGGTGTTTTAACGATTAATTATTCAACTTCAAAATAAAGCACTTACGAAATTTTACTTTGTCTGTTTCTTTTTTAAAAAAGAAAAAAAATCCCTTTTCACCGATATGAAAGCCTCCTTTCTGAACACAAGGACTTAACGTTGCTCTTTTTTTTTAATGATTTAATTATTGCCTAGCTAAGGCTATGGCTTCAACAGAGTATCACAACAGTTTTCACACCTATGTGTAACCCCAAAGAACTTTTCAGATCTTCACAGCGTGAACTTGCACTACATATTTGCTCTGAAGAACAAGTGTAGCATTTTGCTGTGTGTTCTCTACCTGTTTCATGCAGAGTGCGGCTCCAGAGTGAAAAGTTATGCAGACATAAATTGCAAATTTGACAAGGAAGCAAATGAGGAGACAGATGCTTAACTAAAACGTATTGATGTGCAATTGTCAGTGAGTTGGTGGGTGTTGAATAACGTGGTTAAGATGCATCAATGGAGCCTTATTTCATCTAAAATAAAAAGTAATGTAAATAGAATTGGAGAGTGCGATACAAAGTAATGAAAAGCAGATAAATACATGTGAAGCTATTGCCGCCCTGTTGCACGCTGACAGTTGTTTGTTCAAAGCCCCCACCCCCCGGCAGTGGGCTCTGGAGCTGCTGGAGAGAAGCAAGGTCTGTTGAGGAGGGTGTCTCATGAATCCGGTCTCGTGTTAGGAGGCAGCCGAGTTTGGCTTGGTGGCAAATTACGTAGGGTGTTCGGTAGCGCTAACTGCCACCAAACTCTTCATTACTCTTTAGCTGGTTAAGAAAGACATGACACAAGAGGAGAAACAGTTTGCAAGTTTGCGGGTTCTGTGTTACACGCGGGGGTTGGGATTTGCATCCAGCATCCCACGTGTCCTTTNGAACAAGTCAGCTTCAGGTTAAAATCTACGAAATTAACCCAAGTACCTTTTACACCGTAACGCTGCCATATGACTACTTAGCTGCCAGCTCCTTGCAGTTTTTTTCAGAACATAAAGTTAGCCACAAAGCATCGCTCACCTGGATTCAGCAATACCCTTCAGCTGCACCAGTAACACTGGTGTCTTCTATATCTCATTATCTGTGGGGTAATAGGATGTAAGCTTGTAAATAAGATACGAAATAATTTATCAAAATTATAACAATCAGCATAAGCAAAGGATACACTCAGAGGTATTTACTGTGAAACAGTGAGCGTACTCTCTGTGCAGTGAATGAAACTGATACAAAGAAAAGCCCCAGAAAAACTGGACCCAAGAGATATTCCTGAAAAGGTAATTTACAGATTTTTAAATACAAACACTCCAATCATCACTGTCCCAATTTTTATTTTGCTATTATTTATTTTATTTTGCTATTATGGGAGGGGAGAAAGCCTTATGGAGAATGTTTTCATTTTTCTCAATTTTGTAAATATTAACATCCAAACTCACACAAAAATTACACTTTTAAGCATAAGAATCCTTTTAGAAAGGCTGGCAATGCAGTTACAGACCGCCAAAAGACATTAATTCTCGTCTTGCTGATGTTAATCATGCACATCTCCCTTGCAAGATAGAGATATTCTGGAAGAGTTTGCTTCTACAGTTTTATTCTCAGCTTTGCCTAGGAAACCAAGGGCAAAAGCCTATCCTTTTTGCTGTTTAAATGCATGGTTATGACACCAAAGAGTTGGATGTGGTCACTTTGCGTTCAGGAGACTCATTTTTGAGGCTAGTAGTCCACCTTTTTTCTGCTGCTTGAACTCCACCGATTTCTGCTCTGTAATCTTGAGGCATTTTGTGAACATTAAAGAATTTACTTTTGTAGCCTTATAACACAGAGAGACTACAGTTTTGTTTGCAACGTAACACAGCGGTGGTCAGCACTGGTCACTGAGACACATTTGGGTTGTGAACAGTTCAGGTATGGTTCCCACGCTGGGGTTATGCTGCAGGAAACGCAGTTGGGCTCTCCTCACATAAAACGTTACTAGAAAAACAAATCTATGGCAAGATGAGAAATTTCCCAAACTGGGAAAGACTGCTGGGGTCAACAGTGTTGGAATCCTGGACACATATTGCACATCCAGCTCAGCTGTTCAGTGGAGCAGCGGGGCTTCTGGGGAGCCACCCTTACTGTTCTCCTGGTGTTTTCTTTTGCTTCCTCTCCCTTTTCTTCTCTGAGATCTGTGTGTGACTTTGCTGTACAGTTTGACATAGGTTTGCTGGTCTTTTTGAAGTCAATGATTTCCTAGAGGAATGATCACTCTACTCATACTTCATAATTATCAAATTTATGTTCCCTTACTCTTTCTGTGTGCTTTTTCATGGGGTCCAAAATTCCATTTTTGAAGGCATAATGTTAATAAATACAGTAGCTAAGGATTACAGCAAGAGGGAATTCCTGTGCTTGATGATTAGAGTATGAAAAGTCTTTCTAGACTTTACATTATGAGTCTGTAATGTTATTTATCTTGTTTGCTATTGGTAGTGGAGTTCCAGTGTAAAGAGATGGAGACACATGTCTCCATCGTGCTGGACAGTCTGTGTCTTTAGTTTCTCTTCCTGGAGACTTGGTTGATGTGCTGTTGCCTCAAACCAGTGTTTTTGCTAACTCATAAGGCTACATTGATGCTAAGGAGTTTTGGGCTCAACTGCGTGCTGGTCTAGCACAAAAGATTAGTAGGGACCAAAGCATGAGAAATTCTTTTCCACTAAACTTTCTTTTCAGCACACCCACTTTAATGCATCTTTGCAACACAAGAAAAATGCTGAGGGATGTTGGTATAAGTGGTAATAAAGCTCTTCAATGCCAAGGAGGTCATTCTACAAAGCTGCCATCATCTGTTTCTGAGTTTTGAACTAAAAACTGAAGAAGATTTGGTAAACGGCTTCTCTTTTCCAGTGGAAGTTGGGTGCTGTGTAACTTTAATGGCTACTGGGAAAATGCTTTCCAAGGACTCCTTGTCTTAAAAAAAACTGAACCCATAGTGGACGATAACATTTAAGGCAGCAAATAATTTCCTTTCTATTTTTTTCTACATAATCAATGCGCGCAGTAATAAAAAAGAAAGAATTTGTCTATGTGAATATTTGGCTTTCTCATGAAATCTCAGATTTGTCTGAACTGGGCCCTCATGCTGCTTCATGTCTACATAACTCATCCTTTACAGTCATAGACTGATGTGACACAGGGTAATAGAAAGTGATGCATTGCCTGAATTTAAAGGAACACGGACTATTTCAGGATCGGCTGTGCAGTATGAGATCTGTATCAGATTTGAAACAAAGCTAACCAAGCAGACAGAGCAGTAAGATATCTATAGCATCCATTAATCAGTATATACTATGCTGTTGGCTGGTTTATTTTCTTTTTTGTTTTGGCTTTTCTCTGTGTGTTCACCATCTAGTGTTATTTGCTTGATTCTTTTTAAAGCTAAGAAAAATACACAAGGTTACTTGGGAAACGATTTACAGAGCATTTCTCCTCTCTGTTCTTTTATTTCAATGCAAGAAATCATACTTCTCTAACCCCAAATATCCCACCAGAGCAGTAGATCATCAGTATGTCTACATAAGCTTATAGTTGTTAAAATATGAAAGAGTCAGTGTTGTTCTTTGTTGTTTAAATGTTCTTTTTGTATGTGTGTACACGTGCTTTCACACCTTTACATATGATGGGATCTAATGACTGGAGTGCCCATACCAGAGCATTCCTACAAAACCTACCTTACCATTAGTTACAGGAAACAGTGACATTTGATTAAATTTCCTTTGATATTAGTAAATTCCTTGGAATCCCAGATTCAAGTTTTTACAGAAGCAACATAGCTCTTCATTGTTGAAAGGCCAGTACACTTTTCTGCATTGTGTGTTTAGATGAGATCTTAAAAACCGAGTTTTTTTATAAACTATACGCTTCTGAGGAGCTGAAGACACACTTTATGCAAGGAAAAGGTTTTGCCCTATTGTCCTCTGTCTTTCCCTCTGGAGCCTACTTGAGAAAATGGAAAGAAACTCCAGACAACCCTTATTTGTCCTGTGAAAGAACAGCCATCAGTGCCGGTGTAACGTGTGCTTCCCTCCAACAGCCAACAGCTTACTTTGGCTTTGCATCAACTTGTCCTTTATCTCTGTTTAATCCAAGTCTAGTGGTGCTATATCCCTACACTAGGAATCTCAGTAGAAAAACTGTCTTCAGTTATGATGGCCTTGGTGCAGAATACTTCAGTAGCCTGTAGTAACAAGTGTGGTATTTTAAAACAAGTAAGTAGAGCTGGCTTTTTATTTTGACTTTGGTTAACTTGTAAACCTTTTGTTAGAAATACCATGGAGGAGAAAGCATTTTTCTGATGCTCTACAAAAAACCTTTCAAAACATATATGTTTTCTAAAAAGATTTTGGTCGTACAGCATTCCTTCCTTCCTTCCATTTAGAAATTTCACACTGTGCCTCCTCACTGTTCTATTACCTTCTATCATCCCTTTCTCAGTATGGTATGTGTTTTTTTTTCTAGGAAAAGAGTTCCTATTAGCAATATCCTAACAATGTTAATCTTTACATGTTGCTTCCACCAAATGACTCGTCCAAGTTTGGACAACCAAGGTTGTCCAAAGTCAAAATATGAACCACACAATCATCAGCACAGTTTGTTTAAAAGAGCAGAACTTTTCTTTAACTTATCAAAATGCTGTCTTTCAGAGATTTTGCATGTTAAGAACCTTTCTTCTGAGATTATTGTAACAGAGAGAGCACAATCCTTACCCTTAGCACGAATTATGCATATATCAAACAAGCAAACAGGTTGTGTATCTTTAATAAGGCTTTCATAGCAGTGTATTTTGTATTTCCTTAAAAATATAATGCTACTTTCTCCATAGTACTGCTGTGACATTGTGTACGATATAAAGTTTTAAAGCCAGACAGACACCTTCTAGCAATGAGAACTTCAGAAGCAAAGCCAGCTGAAACCATCTGAACTGCTTCAAAAAGAGCATCCTCCTCTCAGGGATCAGCTATTTTTCCCAGGTTTGAAATTCTAACCTGGTAAATAGCATCAACAGGGGACTTTTCCCCCAACTCTTTTGGAGAACCCCACAGATATGAATATCTTCAAAGGAGGATCTGTTAAAAAATGTAACAGTCTTCAAAGGGGAAACACCACCCTCAGCAATCTGAAGTTCTTTAAAGTGGGAGCCCACCAGCACTATGAATCCTCAGAGGACTAACTCCCAGAGCACTGTGAAAATTTGTAAGAGAACAAGCCCTCTCTCCCAAATCCCCAGTAGGCTATTATTTTCCTTTAAAAGGACTCTTACATGTGTACATTTATAATTACAGAAAGGGTCTTATTTAACCAGAGCCCTGTAGAACTCTTGTACTTTTTAAAACAAATATTGATAAAAAGAAAAGAATGACAGAGGAAAACAATTTGACTTTGCTATTTTCCTTTTTCTTCTTTTATTTGTAACTGATCTCAATATAATACACCAATAACACTTGGCTCGTGTAGCTCTTTTGATCTCTGGAACTCAAAGTATTCTTCGAGAGTTGTGAAGAAATATTCTCTGAGCATAGTTATCCACTTGTACTGCTGGTTAACCGGGAGTCCAAATACTCTGTCAGGAAGCACATTTCTCTCTTTTTGTACCATTGCTGGGTACATTCTTTCAAGACGTACTTTCTCTAATAAATATTCAAGATTTTGGGTTCCCTCCCTTCCCCTTGTATTCTGGCATTTTGTCAGGTAGGAATAGCTAATACAGACATTAAAATCATTATCAATTGCCAGACTTACCTTCCAGGCACGCCATGAATGCCCAGATAAGTTGGGCAATGAGGCCAGCTGCCGTGATAGCCAGGAGGGAAGGGATACTGAAGTGGCTTAGGCTACTCCAGAGTGGCCTTGGGTACCTTTCCAGATACGAATGCAGGCAAGTCCTTCAAGCAGGATTGAATTTATCATGGATCATTGGGAAGCAGAAGAGCCCTGTTTCGCTGAGATGAAGAGTGGGTTGCCTGACAGAAGGTGCCTGTTTCAAAGCCAGCATCTAAAGTCAGTTCTCCTGAGTCCCAAATCAGAAGAAGGGTTGGTTTGGGGTTTTTTTTGCAGGCCTTTGCCTCATCAATTATGCAACCATGAAGGAACATATTCTTCCTGACCCCCAGGGGCTCTGAATGTATACCCCAAACACTGAGATTTATTAGTAAAATTTCTGACTTGTTGAAGAAATGATAGGAATAACTTAGCTTTACCTCTAGAAGCAAAAATATCATGCTCCATTCATGTATTTATTAGCTTCTTTTCTTTCACAATGCTGTGTGATTTATGGCTTCTAATGCAACTGTAAAATCTGAATCTTTCGTATCTTGCGTTTAGTGATGTTTGATGGTTTGATTTCCTGCTTCTAAACTGATCCAAAAATGTGTGCCAAGAATATGATGCCTGATAGTAGCCTCATCTTCCACCATAGGAAGGGGAAAAAGTCTTTTGCAGTAAATGATAAATATCTTTACACTTCTTTGATGATAGAATGGTCTGATATTTGTCTTTTTTATTTTTTTTTTCTTACTGAAAATAACATCTTCTGTTTGGAAGTTACTCAGATGTATCCGGTGGCTGATGTTTGGGTCTGATACCAATAAACACATTAATCCCATTCAGCAGACTAACTGTATTTTGCTGTGAAGCACTGATAGTTGCAGCAGTGTGTATATCCAGCAGTACCATTGGGTAAATCCACTTGCAACATGTGAGGAAAAGAAGTGAATAGACAAGTCAAAGGATACTTTGATAGCTCTGGGCAGGTTGCAACGAGTCTTTAACTAGTTGGAGGAATTTCCTTCCGTTATGAGGTCTGACAGTTAGTCCTTCCATCCAGATGTGACAATTTTTTACTAACTTTTTTTGCTAGCGTGTAGGCCAGGTGGGAGAATTTGATAAAAGAGAGATAACTATGCTCAGAGCAGGCTTTCCCTTGCTGTAAAGCTCTCATGAAGTCTCATTGAAGTATAGCCCCACAGATGAGTCCAGATCTCAGAAATGTAGACACTGATGTACTAATGTGTCTGCTCTGCAAAATCTGTTTTTGGATGTGAAGCCTAAGAAAAAGGACAAAATTAGCAGTAGTATATCTGAATGTCTCCTTTAAAAAAGAAAGTTTAAATTACTTGCTGAAAACATTTGTTCTCTGGATCCTGCTGAAGCAAGCTCTCTATCCCAAAATACAGCACATTAGTCATAAGAAACCAGAATTTAAATGTATAGTAAGAAACGGCTATATTCATTCTTACTGTAATTATGTTGCATTCAATGGAGTTACATCAGAGACAAATGCAGTGTGGTTATTCACAGGAGCTGGGAAGAATGTTTTTTTCCAGTGAATCTTACTTAGTCTCAGTAATGCAAAATTTACAAAGCTACCGGCAGAGGAGAATGGTGCAGAAAATGGCTGTAATACCTGTATTTTCCTACTCTTGTGTTAACTGCTTATAGTACAGCAGCCTTAAACAATACTTGTGATCTGCAGAGCGTTTCTCAGTTTAAAACAAAAAGCTATCACCTTTAAAAAATGAAATATTTGAGGCACACTCTAATGTTCAAGCCCAAAAGGAAAATAGAAGACTCTAAGTTTCCCGAATCCCGTCCCAATTATATTTCATTTAATAACACTCAGTGAAATATCTGGTGGCAGGGGAAATGAAACTACATGATTTTATGGGATCATTCATCAAGAACTAATTGAAGCTTTCATACAGTTTAGTGCTGATAAAACACTGTAACAATAAACAATAACAAAATTCACCAGAGAAGGATTTGTTTTGCCGTGAGGAAAATGGTTCAGTTTCATCCTGGGGATTCCTGGTTAAAAGAGTCTCCAGTTTAAAAAGGGATAAGCACAGGCTCCTGTGCATAATGACAGAGTGGGAGCTGTGGCAAATGTATTAGTATTGCTCCAGTGGAGCTATTCTCATTGTAAGTATTTGCTATTGTGTGTGGCTGAGGCAGGATGCATAACGACCAATAGCATTTTTTAAAGTTTGATTTTTTTAAGCAGTTCCCATGTAGTTTTATGAAAAGTAAATTACAGCTACAGCACAAGCAACTGAAGTTCTGATTCTAAATTTACTAACTAATCTTAGATTTATTGACTGCAGAGAAATCGGTCTTCTTTCCTATATTTCTTCACCGAATCAGGCTAGTTCTTTTCAACACACGCTAGAGTGATGTCATGTCAATACTTAAACTGTTGAGATAAAACAGGCTGTCCCTTTATTTCTGATTTATTTTCTCTGACCAGAACATTTTGGCAGTCCAGAAACATGATGAAGAATATCAAGAATGTATTACTTTTGATTTAAAGAATGAAAAAAATGAACGTTTCATATATCTGCATTAGGAACCCAGGGAGACTGCTAGGAAGGTGGCACTGCAGTTCAGTCGTTCCAGACCTTGTAATCCCACCTGGAGCAAATCACTTCAGTTCTTGTCTCCTCCTCGTCCTTCTGCCCTCTTAAAGCGCAAATCCTTCTGGGATCAGAAGGTTTCATGCCACCGGTTCGTAGAGCATGTTGTCCAGTGAACCTCTTGTGCCAGCTAGAGCTTCTGGAAGTACCATAAAGCAAAATAAAACTGTAATTACTAACATTAGTGTTGCACAATACTAGATGCGTGGTTTTCTTCTAGATCATACGACAGGAAACATCATGCTGCATGTCCATGTTTGTAACAGTTGATTCTCTACTCACTTTTGCGAATTCCAAGATACTCCAACTAATTGGTCTTTCTGGATGATCATATCAGAGCGGGGCAGGAGAAGCAATTATATCTGGATAATTAAGTCTACTTTGGTGTTTTGTTTATTGGAAGTGTAAAGTATATCACAGAATCATAGAATCATGGAATGGTTTGGGTTGGAAAGGACCTTGAAGATCATAGAGTTCCAACCCCCCTGCCACAGGCAGGGACACCTCCCACTAGATATACATATCCATATACAGACCTTCCTCAAATTTGAGTGGTTGTTTTTCTTTTTTTTCTTAAAGGAAGTAGAAGACCTAAAATATCAAATAATAGTTGGAGTCTGTCTTCCGTTTGTCTGATACACACTGTAACAGAATTTATAGCACATATTCTTTCCTCTCAGATACACATGTACAGATCCATCCCCTTAAAACAGTCATTGCTATCATGCTCTATGCTATCACGTTAGCCTTTAGTACACTTGCATTTCTATAGCAGCTGTAAAAGCTACAAAAGGGGATTAGCTTGATCAGTCTGGTGAACCCAAGGTATGGTGCTATATAGCCGGAGGTGGAGAACTTTGATTGCCCTTCAACACTCAGGCAGGTTGGGACTGCAATTATAGAAGTGTAAAAGTAAAAGCAAGGTTCAGATTTTGGCTGGTCAAAGACGAGAATTGATTGCATCTACCTCCATGTCCTACAGGATGTGAATGTCCCCAAAGTTTGGAAATATTTCATCTGAACTTGAATCAGAGATGGTATATAAGTGAAGCGAACACATGAAGACATATTCTAGAGCAGCTGATCAGTCTTTATTTAATGGTAGATGCCTTCAAGTCACTGGTATGCAGAGCTTGGATAAACCCTGAGCTTTCAGTGTTGCATATTATCAAATATTACTTTTCCGGATAAGTTGAATTGATATTTCTCAGGATAGGTCTACATGTTCTGCATTTCATTTACCCAAGTAAAGTTTATTAAAAATAATAATCTGGTATTTCACATTATAGTAATAGAAAGAAGCTGTAATGTATGGATATAACTGTTTTCTCTGGGTATATAATTAAGCAAAAGGTTGCTTTCAGCAGACAGCCAAAAGCTAGATGATATCTTTAGGATTGCCTTTTACAATTATTTTGAGGCTTCTGAACGGTCACATATTCCAAGCATTTTCTTCCTCTTGCACTTCTACTGTCTCATTAATTTTTCCTTTTCCTCTTCATCTTTCAGTGCCTCTCTTCATCTTCTTTCCACAGTTTATGTATAAATACTTCCATCTTGGCCAGCACAGGCCTAAACCCATAAAAAATGGAGCAGATTCTCAAGGGGGGAACTGCACCAAATCCAGACACCATCGGCTGGGCACAGAAAGGATGCAGTATTTTGCATCATATCTGGGGACTATTTGTGCTCCAATTGAGATGTGACACTTACCTCTTCCATTATCCATGCTTAAAAAAATTAGAAAGGGAACTAGCGGATGTGGCAGCCAGCACTATATCCATTCGCTTCTGCTCCACGTTACATGATGTGCCCTTTTAGGAGCACAATCTTCAAAACAGGGAATACAAATTTCTGTGCTGATCTGCCATAGGAACTTTGGCTGACAAATTTTGTGTACATCTTGTTGCCTAGCTGAAGTATATTTTATCCAAACTTAAAAAAAATCTATATTTTGCATGAAAATTGTGTGTATCATTGTGATACAGTATTCCTATGTATAGCAGGCAGAACTTTCTCTTGATTTCAATGGGGCTATTCCTAACATCTCTCTGATTCCCAGACACAACCCATTCTTTATGAAAAGAGCGTGCACAAACAATCAAGGTTGTTCAAAATCCAAGTACTGCATACATCTTGGTCAATATGTGCACTGACATTTTTACTTTTAAATTCTACATGATTAACTATATTTATTGAACTATCATCTGATTTTGTTTTACTGCAAGAAGTTAACCTTTGACTTTTGATCATTTTCAGCATTTTCACTGGTTTGTAGGCTGGTTTTCAATTTGCCCAGAAATGTCTGTGAGCTGATCACAATTAAAATGAGATTTTAGGAGATAAAACTAGAGGAAGTTTGATTTCCGCTTTGTATTATTTTCACGGTCTGCTATTTTTTCTTTTTGTGTGTGTGTGTGTGTGTGGTTGTTTATTAACTCAAATTAGGAAATGCATAAAGAAAAATTAAAAGCTGTGTCAAATCCTGTGATCAGAATCAGTAATTTCTATCCAATGGCTATTGCGGAGGCTGCTATTGAATTTTCAGTAGTAGGATAAGCATTCTCAAATTTAAGCTTTGATTCAGAAAAACATTTAGACATATCAGTAATTCCCACTGATGTAGACAGGTGTCTAATTTTCGGACTACCCCATTGCTCTAAATTGAACACAGGTTTAAATGCTTTGCTGAATAAACCCTTACCATTGAAATCCAACCATGGAAACAATTCAGCTGCACTGGAATCAGCCATGCTGATCTATTATATAATGAATGGAAAGCTCTCTGAAGAGCAGCAGTTGTAGCACTGATAACATAGGTACTTCAGGAATGGAAGAGATCTCACCAAGATGTGCATGTATGCCTAGAATATTCTTTTATATGAAAAATAGGTGTAAAATGGTACATAACGAGTAGAAAATAGGATGCATTTTTGTATAAACTCTTCTCATGTACAAAGATGAAACAGAGAAATCATTCTTGGTTACTTCTTCTCTATAAGTATTACATTTCTTCTAGACTGGCAAATCTCTATAGGAGCAATGTGAAAAAATTGTCCAGTGGTGGATTTTTATGTATTATATATATATAAAAATACTTGCACAGTCTATAATGCCTGCCATTTAGGTACTTTACATCATATGCGTTTGAAGTTTTGCGTGTCTTATGTATAATAACATAGACTTTAAGTTGTTCCTAGTGTGTGCTGTGCGTGCCTGACAGGATAGGAAGAGAAATTCAAAGGAGCTGTTTACTGTTGCTATTTACTAGTACCCAGCTGCAGCTTGGTAACTCTAAACTGCTCTAAGTTCTTCTGAGTGACTTTTTCCTCAAGTGACTGATCTTTCACGAGAACAGAACAGTACTCCTTATATAATATTATGATTTAGGTCATTTTTCTTAAGGCAAGGCATGCTGTAAAGAGCCTTAGAGTAATGCACGTATACACCTTGGTGATCCTCCCATCCTTGAAAAATTCCTACGTGGTTAGCTAAGTCAGCTTTACTATTTATTTTCAATGTCACATTGCATAAATTGGGTAAACAAGGAAGAGAAACATTAAGCACAGTGTATTATATTGGTATCTCCTAAAATGGTCAGCAGTGGAATATAGGATTACATGTACCTAATCTAACTTTCAACATCTGCAGTGCCAATGTCTATCTCTGAGTTCATCACCACAGATTCCTTCTTTAGTGGAAGGGCACCTTCGTGTCAGTATTGCTCTGACTTACATTAGGCGTATATTTTAGGATATAACAAATTGCATATTGTAAATATCTATATTTAGTCAGATGAAAGCTCTCTCTGGTATCTTAATTATACACTTTCATCACAGACCTTTTGCTTTTCTACCAAAAGAGCTGTCTCTGGGCAGGCACTGATGCCGCTCTTGCAGCGTTTCAGCTTCTGGTTTTGTGTGACAGAAATAACAGTAACATTTGAGGTGGTAGAATAATAAGCAAGTCAGTCAAATAAAGAAAAGCCCTGGCCTTACCTGGGATCAGAATGCCTCCCGCTCTTTTGTCTGGGCTCCTTTTGCAGAGGCTGTATCTGACTGTGCTCTTCTTGTTTCAAAGACACACCAAAATGCTTAAAGACAGGGGTGAAAAAAAAAAGAAAAAAGACAGGAATAAAAGACAGAAATAAAATACTCTGTGTTCAACAGTAGACAACATAAATAGGAAGACAGGACTAAATGGGCTTACTTTTATTTCATCAATTGTACCACAGCTGGAGGAAACTCTACAGTAGATATCTGGTTCAGAAAAGTCTACAGCATAATCCACCACATAACAGAACACTTCCCGGCTGCCTAAAAATTGCTTACAACATGCTAAAAAGCAAAGAGAAAAAAATAACCAGGATGTGCCAGAGGAAGAGAGGAGATCAATCATTTCAGTAAAATCTTAAGTGGTGAAGTAGTTTGTTAAAGAAAATGCAGATCTTATAAAGTGAAAGGAAAAGAAAAATACCTTGAGCAGGACCTGTCAGTCTGACCTGGGGAAAGCAATTCCTGATGACATAAAATCTGGCAACTGGTTTAACCTTGAGAAAATGAGCAGGACCCCAAAGCCGACACACAGGTCATCTTTTTTTTTACAGGGAGAACTCACCCTGCTTTCTGCCTTGGATCAGTCACTTTCCAGGCCCCTGAAAGGTTACAAACACTCACAAGCCATGGCTAATCCACACCTTGAAGGCTCTCCCTGCACCTTTCCGGTGCCTACAAAACCCGTCAGGAGGATTAATAAAACCTAAAGTCGTAACGAAGCCACAGAGCTACAGGTTCGTTTCAAATCCTGCTGGAGACACCACGACATCAAGCACCCCAGACCTCCACGTCCCACTCCCTTCTGACTCAGCTGAGTGTTGTCACTGAGCTGCAAATTACTGGAGGCAGGGAGGGTGTTGGAGAAATATTGTTACACGCATACGTGTTTTTCCATTTGTTGCACAGTCCTTTCCCCATTTTCAGTCTTAATTTTAACGCATTCCTTGACTTGTTAATCTGTTTGCAAGGCTACTCCAGCATTTTACCAGATAGCTAAAAAAAACCAATCTCAGAGTGAATAGTTTTAATTTCCAGTCTGAATTTATTTGTGACCAATTTGTAACCATCTAATTGTGTGCCTGCACTAAATGGGAGTTTTCCCATTGAGTGTAATTGGATCAGGCCCCAAACCGCAAAGACAGCTGCTCTTATTACGGCGTGGAAAACAGGCAGGGTCTGGGTGTTACTGCGTAATGACAGCAGTAAATTATATTCCAAGGGCAAGATCAGAAGCTGGTGTAAATCAATACAACTCAACTGGCTTTTAAAAAGTTGTATCAGTGTGCACGAGCTGCTAGTTTGGCCCAAACATTTTCTCAGTAGATTTTAAAGCTCGTCCTGCTGCATAATGCGTGCTAGAGAATTGCTTCCAGCAGCTCCTGCACCAAGCCGAAAATGTCTGACGGAACCCGGGCTTGCATTTTAGAAAGTCATCCAAACTTGATTTACAGAGTGCGTATCACAGAGAATCTACCACACTCCCAGAGACATTTTTCAAATGTTTACTCTCTTTGTTCTTAAAAAAGAACCCGCTTTTTTGCTTCCTCACTAACATGTCAGGTTCTGACTAGCCTTAACTCTTTTTTTTCCTACTACATGTAAAAGCCTCTTCATTCAAATTTCCTCCTCTTGTATTTATACTTCTGCAACATTCTTGTGACACCTTTTAGTCTCAGTGCTGGGAAACCTGTTTTTTTACTTGGTAATTGTTTTAGAATTTTCCGATTCAAGCAATTTCTAAGGCCTATTTAATTGTTCAAACTCATTTACCTGCTGTAGGTGACCCTGCTCTGGCAGGGGGGTTGGACGAGATGGTCTCCAGAGGTCCCTTCCAACCCTGACCATTCTGTGATTCTGTGATACACTGGTTGCCTTGCAGGCAGGATAAGGATGCAGCTTCTGATGCAAAAATTTACAGTCTGAGACATTTATCCAGAATTAGAGAAAATAATATTTGACTAGTTCCTGGGAGAGAAACTGAAAACTACCGAACAGCAGCTACATTAATTTGACTATGGTTTTGCGTGTTTATAGGGCACAATACATGTAATGGAATTACTGTATGGTACAGTCGCTGCTATTTTCTTTGAGTATATACACACAATTCACTGTTTTTTCTATATCAGGTGAGATTTTGAAAGGCATCCAGCTACACTGCTTGAAGCTAGTTCTGAAAGTCTAATCAATGTTGACTCCCCTGAAGATAATACTAAAACTTACTAATTTCAAAGTAGGGAAAATAAAATCATCGTTTTCCTGCTCAGAAAAATATTAAATATACTATTGTGTGTTTGGGTTTTGTAAAGGTACAAAGTCTCGGTGACTCTGTAACTATTTTGTATGCTTGATATTTCTTCGAATATGTTTTAAAGCCAGCGAGGCAGACTGTGCCCCAGCCAAATTCCACCTCGGTCTTCAGTAGTAATGCTCGGGAGTAATAGGAAGAGAGGCAGTGGCAGTTTTAGTACTTGCCTTTTGTTTCAAAAAGAATCTTGGCCAGAAAAGCTTTACTAGCCCGAGAGTAAAAGGAACTTTTAGCCTGAGAGTACAACTAAGATAGTAACTGCAATCCAATGTATGTTCATTGTTACAAGAGCTTCAACGTTATGAACCATTTTGGAACATCTAACAGTGACAAAACACATGAGGAATAGTAACAAATAAATATATTTACAGAACTGGAAATGGGAGGAAGTGTTAATAAAGGTCAAATATGAAGAAAAACAATTAAACCAACCAGTTCATTAAAACATAATAAGCAATTAAAAAGCCTGTATTTATTTAGCACTGTGAGAATAATCTGAGTATGAGCCCTGTTAACTTCAGTTGTCCAAATCAAGGAGGACCTGTCAAGGAGGTTCTCATCAATCTCATATAATGACTGAAGAAGCATTTAGCTGATCTGAGGGGCACAGCTGGATTTTCATCCAACCCTTTCATTTGGAAGCTCTAATTTAACACTTAGAGGAAAACTCCTGCGTTGCTCTGTCAAACTTCGTCTGCAGAAACATATTTTTTTTTAGAAGAAGAATTCTCTTGGTAAATAAAATTCCAAAGTAAAAAGTATTACTAAAGGTATATCTGTGCAAGTTGCATTAATTTTGTAGTAGTGAAGGATGCATCCCACAGAGATGGTTTCACCAGGCCACACTGATAACTCAGCCTTGCAATGATATGTTGTGAGATTTAGACTGAGATTAGAGTATATCTCATGAAAAAAAGTAAGAAAATTAAGTTTACTCCCAAGATTGACAGGAGGGTAACAAACCACCCCAGAACAATGTGAAAAACACTCAGACAAAGATTCTGCAGCCAGAAGGTATTGGGTTATTCGCAGCATGAATTAAAGGAGGGAGGAAGAGAGAGCTGCAGATTTTAAGTGTCTGCGTACAAGATAGGTGTGCAAGATATACGGGGAACAAACAAGAAAATTTAGGCATTTTCATACTTGACCAAAATTGTAATGGACATTGTAGAATAATTTCCATGATTGGAGTAGGAATGTAAGCTTGTTCAGGAAGTACAGAAAAATAAGAAGTTTAGGAAATACTAGGAAGAAAAGAGGGAGGACATTGCCTTGGTTGCATTGTGTAAGATACAGATATATTTAAAGTCTCTGGGGAAAAGAGAATTCCGTGTAAAGATCTACCAGAGACTATAGAACTAGAAAGATAAGGAAGAGGAAGAAGGTTTGGGGATTTTTTTTTTTTTTTTTTTTTAAAGGAAAACCCCCCCAAAATTTTAATAGCATCATTCACAGCGTGGGATTCTTAGCACACTGGAGATTTGAACTGCCTGAGTATCTGTTGGGAAGGGAGTTCAGCAGGACTCTGACTGTGAGGTAAGTTGTATTGCTGAACATTTTTTGATACAGAAAGTACAGAAAACAACAAGAAAGGAGGATTTTTAAATTCATTTCTAAGCAGTGGGTTCAGAAGTGCAGAGAGAAGTCTGGGAACAGCTAGCTAGGCAGCAGTTCAGCAGAAGAGTTTTAAGAGTTATATGGAATCAGAAGTCGAACATGTGTTAATAACACATTATCCTTCAAGAAAAAAATCAAAAACTGCATTGCAAGGTACACTCACTCATGCACTTACCTGCAAGACAAAGGAAGGAATTGCCCCTTCCACTCAACATTGGGAAAGTTACTCCCTCCTTGGCACTGGGCAGCCTTCAGCTTCTATGTGATTGGTGTGGACCTTGTTCTTCAAGAAAATGTGGAACAACTGAGGTCAGAATAAGGATAATCAGATGTCCAGAATATTTGTTGTAAGAAGAAATATTAATTCAATTGACATATTTTAGGTTCAAAAAGAAAAGATAGAGAGGGCAAGGAAGAAAGATGATACCTGTCTTTGATTATATGAGACGTTTCAGGAAAAAAAGAAAAAAGATTGAATAATCAGTTTTCCATGTCAGGGTGGCTAGGACAGGAAGTAACAGAATAGAATTACAGAAAATCACGTCTGACGTTTGTTAAACCATCCTAGTGATAATGATCATCAATAACGGGGAGATCTAGAAGGGTTACTGAGTTCCCATCACTTGAAGATCTTTTAGAATAGACTAGCCATGTAACTACCAAGGTTAAGAGATATATAAGAAGGGATGAAATAACTGATTTCTCTACGTTCTCTCTGGTTCTGACTCTAGTGTTGCTTATTCCTAACTTTGAAGGTAATCATTTCTAGGAAATGAGTTAATAAAGACAGGAAGAAACGTGTTCTGCACAAAAATCAATAGAGAGGCACAGTCCAGACAAATTGCTTATTTTCTTCATCTTAAGTCTGCAATAAGACATATGCCTTTATTTAATTAAACTTCCAACAACATGTCCACATATGAATCTTTCTAATATTTAGTGATTCATATCCTTAGGTTTACAAGTTCACATTCCTGGGGTACTCTTTGTAGATCAAGTTTACCATATTCCTACCTTTGCAGAAGAAATACTTCATATTCATATTTAGTGCTGTACCTCTGAGATTTGTAACATCTTACACTTTCCATTAATTTTATTCACACACTTCTTTCAATGGGTTTTCCTTTTCCAGACCCTAGTGGGCAGTCTCCATTTGCCTTCTGTGTAATCATTTCATATCAATAACTTTTTTGGTGGGATGTAAAAAAAAGTTCTTCTTGATATCATACAATAAAATTAGGGAACATTAATTAATTATAGTTTTCTTTGCCCAAGCAAGAAAGTTTTGGTTCATTTAGTCACGCCACACCTGGCATCACCTATATTTGCCATAGTCAAATACGGGTGCTAGAGGAGAGATTACGGAGACTAATGTTTGTTCAGATTAGGATGGAGTGGGAAATCAGTTTTATATTGACTGAAATGTTTGAAACATTTCCAAAGTTTCCTATTCTTTGTCAGGACACAACCTAAATCTTTCTGGATTTCTCTGAACTTTTAATCTGTTCTTCCACATGGAAAAACATACCTACGTCTGAGTAGAGTGAGATGTCACTAGAGGTATAATATGTACAAATTCAGGTCCCTGCTTACCTGTTCTTTGCTTCCTATCTGCGTGTCCTGACCAATAGGCTGTCAGCTATTCAGAAGCAAAGGTTTTCTCATCCTTTATTTGGGGGAGGGTTGTCCAATAATTATTTATAAATTATTAATTAATTAATTAACTAGAAGTAGTTTATAGCAATTTCATATGTCAGCAAACAACGCAGGAGACATCCTTCCAACAGCTTCAGTGAAGCTGTATTTATTTCTCAAAAGTAAGAATATGGTTCATACTCAGGGGCTCAGTCAATACGTGAAAGGAGTAAGGTGAGTGTTAGTATTTTCCTTGTAGTTATCGCTGTTGGCTTTTTATAAATTTTATTTAGCTATATTAACATTTGGTTGTTTATGGCTGTTGTATATTTATAAGTTCCTGGCTAGAAGGTACAACGTGTAATTCTCAAGGTAGGTCATCTAACAAATAGCACATTTCTCTTTCTCTGTTTTTTTCACATCACAAAACCAGAATTCAAAATACGGTATTTTAAGACAAATCTGAATTGCCAGAACAAAATGATAGTTTCGGTACTGCAATGAAAAGCTAACAAAGTGAAAAAAGCTCTGACAAAACCCAAAGCCAAACCTCCCCCTCTTCAGTATTCAGTCTTTGTTATAATACCACACGTATCCAGACCCTCTTTGCTATATGTTCTCTGACCTGCTGTCTTGCCTTTTTGTCATTTTGGACCTTCCAGTGACTTTTCCAGTGACAGTTGAAATACATAGGCTTGGGTTTCTTCCAGGAGAGCCGTATTGTTATAATTTTGTATGGCTGACATAAATATTTTTGATGGAATGAGTTATAGGAGCAATAGGCATTGCAATTTCTTCCTGAAGTACATAAAACATGCAAGTTAAAATGCTGCCAAGTTTTCTGGCCTCTTCTGCCTATATAGAGGCACTGAAAAGGCATCTGCCAATGAGTATCACATCCTTGGTTACTAGCAAATATTTTTATTGGTATGTAAGTCATGTTAGAACTTCTGCTTTTACACTTTATGAAGCGGTGATGCATAACTACAGCAGCACATTCAGCGTGAGAGGAGCTCGTTCTGGAAAGTGGTGTTCTCCAGAAGGTTTTAAACATTGTTGTAGCAAATGCAGCAACCAGTGAAATGACAGCACAGAGCAGTTTAAAGAGCTGACATTTCATACCTAGATTCTGTTTAATATGAACTATAATAGTGTTCTAGGAAATTTATAAGGCACTCCTGTATTTTTTATCAAAACTTTCAGGTAGACAGATTCTGCTGCCTTAACTTTGCTGTATAGGCTGCAAGACATTTACCTAATGGATGGGATAGGAGTTCTACTAGAAGTTAGTTGAAAAGTAGTGGGACCCCAGGTTGGGCTATCCCACGCTAGGGATCTCCCTGAGCTCAGTAGCTCGCAGGCGCATTTTCTGTGTAGCCCACATTACCAGTATAGACCTCTTGTTCAGGGGCTGAGGAAAAAAGCTCGGGGGAATAAGCTGCTCTCCTCTTCATCTTTTACTTTCACAGGCAGGAGCGTAATCTAATTGTAAAACATCTTTTTAAAGTAAATATTTTGCGATTTCATCATGCATTTTTAAAACCTGCTTTGAAATTTGGAATGTTTGGCGGTTCACGCACACAAGAACGATACCTGAGTGATAGATTTCCTATCCTGAAAGGTTTTTTCATGTAAATTGCACAGTAATTACATTTCAAAACTTCATTGATTTCTTATATGTCAATACTTATTAGAGATTAAATGTCCAATTCCTGTCAGCTAGGTGAGTATCTAAAGTTGGAGCTCTTCTGAGAGATTGTCTTTTCAGACAGTCTTGTTTTTAGGATACTTTCCCTTTCTTTTAAAATGCTTTTTCTACTCTGTCTCCCTTTGGCTAGTGGATCGCTTTTCTCTTCATTTTCACTCCTCTACAGTGCTCTTTAGAAATGATTCAGTGAAGCAGCACCGGCCCCCTTGTACAAAATTCCCAGTGTACGTTGAGAATTTATCTTACTTCTGCTACGTGTTATAATTACAAGTTCCAATCAAAGTACATCTTTTGAGTTACAAGTTTGTGTCATTTCTTTAGTAGAAATGCAAATGTTATGTATTTAACATGCAAATGAAGTGAAATAAATATAATGCATGAAGTCTGTATTCCATCTCAGAAGTAATTGTAATGTGTAATAAGAATTCGGCAGCCAGGTTTGACAAGAGAGAAGGCACAACAGTTTTTATTTACTGCAAGAGCACTCATCTCTGTCTGACCTCTCCTGGTTCTGGTGACTTTTAATGTAAATTTGGCACTCTGATTTCTATACGTGAATACAGACATAGCTGTATCACTTTGGCTTTATCTCACGGGCATATTCACAATCATCTTTACAACTTGATGCCTCTGCGTGTAGTAGTGAGTACCCATTTGTGTTTAAGAACTACAGAACAGTTGTAAGTCAGAACAAACGTCTACTCGCTAGCAAATGATGCTTTGGGAGAGTGCTAGAAATAGGCATCTACTGCCATAATTCTTTATTTGGTATACGTCTGAGCTTCTGGCACATTAGAAATTAGCAGAGGGTTGCACCGGGATGACTGTGCTCAAGAAGTACCAAAGGAGTTGCTCTCTGGGACGGGCTGCTGGAACAACCTTGTACTGCTGGCCTCCAAAATACACTCTGGCAGCTGTCTCCATTATTTACCTGTGCTTTCTGTAAAACACATTTTTCTTTTCTTTATTTTATACCTCATGTGAACAATTTTATTGGTGAATAATTGTCTCCCACATCTTCTTCTTCTAGCCATTTTTTTGATTTTACAGATTTTTGTGATCACCTTCTTTATCTTTTTTTTCTTTTTTTTCCCTTTTTTCTTTTCTAAATTTCAGAATCCTAGTTTATTTTGAGTGGTAAAGTTATTCCAATCTTCTCATCATCCTTTCAAGATTTCTATATCATAAGGTGGGGTGAGCATAACTTCACACATTATTTAAAATGTGGAATTACCTTGAATGCATAACAGCATGATTATATTAATTTGATTCAACCTCTGCAATCTACATGACTTGTGATGTAGTACAGCTGAGCTTATTAATTACTGACTAGTTAAATATTGCAGGGAGCTTTTTGTGAGCAAATGAATTAAAGCATTGCCACTGTGCTTGCATACGGGTTTCTTCAAGGTTTCATTTGTAAATGAATGTAGGAACTGCATTGCTCATTTTAGTTTATTGGTAATTGTAGTCTGCCCTTTACTGTAAGTTTTTGTTCAAATCAATCTGAAAACTCAGGGAAAATAATCTTAAATTCTAATCAGATTTTCTTTGATTTTATTTAAAATGTTTTAAAATTTTCAGTTCTGTTCTTGTATCTCAGCCATGCTCCGTTAGAAACTCCTTTCAGGACAATGATAGGCTATAGATCTCATGACTACCTCTGCCATCCTAGTTGAAAAGGCTCTGGTACCTGATCAAAGCAATAATTCGCCATCTGATACGAGTGAATATGTGGACAGCTATCTTTTTTTGTACTGATATGTTTTAGAATAAATCACCAGGAGTAGGAAGAAGAAATAGGTCATAAAAATTGAGAAAGTAATACTTATCTAATAAAGATTCTGTGAAATCTAATCACAAATATATTGAACAAAAAAAAATATGAATAGCTGAAACTCCCATCATTTAAAAGAAGACAATCAGAGTAAAGGGAATGGTCATTTTATGACACAAGCAATAAATGACCTTTTGTGTGTATTTGTTTGTTAGGAGTAAACTATTAAAAGCAATCTGCCATTTCACAAGAAGCTAGTGAAACTATTTCATTATTGCAGTAATGTAATTAGAAATCTCATAAGCAATCAAGCAGCCAAATTTTGCTCCAGCTGTAAGCAAGTAAAACAAAAAGTGACAAGTGGACCAGCAAGTAATGAATTACAATAACCCAGGTGAGAAATAAAAGACAAATGTATGAGTGTCTTGGCATCCCCAGGAGAAGTAATGTCTATAGGCTGGAAATGATCCTAGGACAGTAATAAAATGGCTTTGTAACGTGATTAATATAGACAGCAAAATCACACCTTGTAATAAAACCTAATTTTTTGTGAAACCTGAGACTTTTGGGGAGTATACAGGCGTCAGAGAGAACAATCTAGAATCTAGAAATGAAAGATAATCTCCATGCTTTGGAAACTTGATGAGTAGGGTTTTTTGCTTCTACCTACATTTAGGGTAATAAAATTGAATGATATCCAAACTCACATATCACAGTACTGTTTGAAGGACGTGGAGTTACAGATTCAGCGCCCCTAACCTCAGCAATAAACCATGCAGGCTGGATTGGAGTACGTGGCCACAAGCTGTTGGTTAGAGTGCCATCCTCTCTGAGCTTCGATGGAAGCAAATGCCTTACTTTGGGATGACTGAAATTAAATCAGATAAAGCCCACCCAGAGAATCTTAGAGTGCAAGTAATAAATTTGTGTTCTACTTCGGCATATCAGAAGCTGAAACTAATTGGTCCAACAACACAATAAAAGTGAAAGATCTGCATGTGAGGGCAAAGTAATAGTAATTCCTGAAAACATAATTTCTTTAAAATATCTATTTTCTACCTGAAATTGGTCCTCCAGGGCAGTTATGAAGGACTGTCCAAAATATGGGTGGATAAGTACCACTATTTGATTATTTTTTTTTTAATTAAAATATCGTTCAACAGCCACTCTTGGCAAACATGTTTAGGAAATTTCCATTTTCCATTGACTTCGTAGGTCAAGTCCTGACCTTCCTGTGGGAAAAAATGTGTTCAGACATAAAAAGCTTGAATGATATTAGTGTTTCAGTTTTCAAAAGAATTCAGGAGACTAAAAGAGCAAATTCATCAAACTGCAAGCCCTGAAAATGCAAAAGGAGCCTGAGTTTCTGAGCATCTTTGAGCATCTCTCTCGAGCTGTTCTAATGCAGATAAGGAGTCCGTATGAGATGTGCAACAATAACTCTGCATTACCCATTTTTCTGAATGTCTGAACATTTTTTTCCTGACAAGTATGTGTGGCAATCTATATAAATTTATGTGCATGTGTCTGCAATGCCTGTGTTAACATGAGGTAAATATTTTTGCAGTATCTATATAACTTACACCATCAAAAACATTAACGGCTAAAGAAAAATGCACTAACTGTAGCAGCTGCTTTGTTGATTTGTTAATACAGATCATACATTACAAGGAATGGCATCTATAATGGAAAAAACCAAAAATACAAAGACATATAGATTGGGAGGTGGGAGAACAATAAAAAAGACACAAGAAGAGCCCTGGGCAACATAGAGTCAAGGAAGTGCTAAATACTTAATCAAGCTTTAATGCATATGTCCTCTGATTCAGCCTTCCAATGTTGCTCCTTTAGCTTAAGCTCAAATTTCTTTTTTTTTCTGGTTGTATCACATGTTGATTTGGAACTGGTAGGCTTTCAAAAGAGCCTTCATTTCCTAGGGTATAATCTTAGTCTCAAGTAGATAAATATTGCGGTGAGTGGTTAAGAATAAGTGTCATGCGGAAGAGATAAAAATGTTACAGGGAGGACATTTTTCAAGAATAGAAATGTTTCTGCACAGCATCACTTTGACGTCCTCTAGCAAGAGAGGAACAACAGTGTTGGGGCGGCATTCAAACGCAAGTAAGCCACATCCTTAAAGAGCCAGGCATTTCTCATGTGAAGCTTCTTCCTTTCGTGCAAGTGCTGGGCTCCTCCCTTAACTTCAGGCTTGTCACCCGCTCCTATGAGGTGTGAAATAACATAAATAGATTTTCTAGTGCTGTGTATCCGCAAAAGTTAGTTTTAGTCTTCCATTTAATTCACAGTGACTGAAATTCACTCTTTTAGAGAGGGGGAGCATAGGTTTGCGCTGCCTAAAACCTTGATATGAGGGTGATTTGCACTCAGGCTGCTGATCAAAGGAGATGTCCACATGTTGTTAATACATAATGAAAGAGTTCTTAATGATGTATATTTTTCATGGTTGATCCAGGATTGCTTCCACGAAGGCAAATTCCAACATGCACTTTTTTCTTCAAATTCTGTCTTCCAATAGTCCTAAGAGGATGAATATGTTAATATATTAAGATAAACCTCTAAATATTTTTAGTCTTAAAACTGTCTAACCTATATACTAAGTCCTTTATTTCTATTAAAGTGAATTATTATATGTACATGTATTGTGCCTGTCCACATGTTATTTGGGCACACTGAGAGTGTAGATTGTATATACTACTTTGAGAGGAGATCTGTTGTCTTCTCACCAGCTGATTCCATGATTTTGCACCAGCAGAAAACTGGTCTCAAAGATCAGGCAATTTCCCTTGCCTACCCTTCCCTGTCTTAACCGTTCCTTGTATTGATATTGGAAAATACAAATATCAATATGTGGTCTGGAATTGCTTTTCACCCAGGCTGGTGGTGGTGCCCAATTCCATAATGGGGAAAAAATCATTTTGGAGTTACTGACTTAGACGTGTTCTGACTACTTCATTCAGCCCTTTAAATGTCTCTTATGTACTTCCCATGAATAAGTTTGTTATATAACATATTTTTAATAAGTCACTTCAGCAACTGTAGCTGAAGCTGTAACTACAGCTCTGGGCTGTAGCTCAGAGCAGCTAATTTGCAAGTCCTGTTTGAGAGACAAAAACAGTACGAACTAAGTAGAGGGGAACCTGTCATCTATAATGAATATTAAAAATATAATAAATTCAATTAAAATAAGGTGTTATCAGATCTGTTTTATCTCAGGAATTCTTGACTTGTTTAAAAGCTTAAGCTGCACATACTAAATGTTCTTTTAAAAGGTGTGTCATTACTGTATGATTTTCATTTTCTGACATTAATTGATCCAGACTAACTGCCTTCTGCCAAATTTCAGTTTGAAAGATAGTGCCTTGTTTATTTATTAATTTATTACAAAACATCAAAAATGCCCAGCAGGCTACCAAAAGCAATGATCAATCACATCTAATCCTAGATTATGAAGTTGATTTTATTCCCCTCCCTTCCTCCTCTCACCTACTTTTATTTAATTTCTTGAATGAGCTGCAGTGTGGGAACTGCCTGGAACATTTGTATATGTACACACACGGTGTCTTCCCACCTTTCAGTGCATCCTCTAATCTCAGCTGCAGACCCAGCCATGTTTTGGGCACACGCAGAACAGTATTTTTGGAAAAAAATAGGCAGAATACTGCCATCATAGATGCCATTTTGCTTTAATACCTCAATTTTCAGCCCAGAAGAAGGACTATAGCTGCTAAAGAGGAAAAGAACTCGTCACTTTCTCTTCTAAGCTAAAAGTCTGCTTATCACACCCCCAAAAAAGGGTTTTAGTCTAGTTTTTAAGACCTCAAGGCAGAGAATTATTTGAAAGCTGCTGATAAAGAGGTAGTGAACACTATGGCATAAAAAGCAGATTTTTATTGGTTTACGTGTTATCTACAAATCGCCTCCTAGAATAGCTATCAGATGAATGAAAAAATGAGGAATTAAAGGGTTAAAATAAGATGACTGTGACAGATTTTGGGTCATGCATCCATCTGACTGCTTAATGATAATCCAAATCACTGAACTGAATTCTCACTGCTAAAACTTTGAATATTCTAAGTGATGGTAAAATTGACTGATAATAAAATGAGTAAGTGTCTGTCAGATAGAAGGAATCCTCTGTATAGGTGGCTGTAGCTCAAATCAGCGGTTATATTTTGTAGTTCAGATTTTACCTTGCTTGGGACAGTGGTACTACATCCTTTCAGATGTATTACTGAAAAATTGTTGATCATACCTCTAACTAATACAGAATCCATACCTATCTACAGTTCAAATATGTATGAAATGTCTTATTTAAACAGATAAAGGTAAGAAGAATAGATGAAAATGGTGGAAAAGAGGGAAAAGGTTGTCATGGTTTACAGATAAATAACCAATAGGGCACTTAAGTGCTAAAGGTAGCTGTTTTACAAAACCTGTATCATACAGATACAAGTTTTGTAATTGAATTTTGAGCATGATAGAAATCCTAATACATGACTATTAGATGATCCACAGCAGGAACATGTATAGAAGAACTTCTTATGTCTATGTATCTTGTCTTCTTTTATTGCAAGCATAACATATTCCTTAATTTAGGCTGATCATGATCCTTTTTAACGGTAGCTATCTTTTTGCGTTGTTCCCTCAAAAGGCAGATTCAAGATCTTGCTGCTTTGATAATTAGAAATTTCCTTCCAGTGTTTCCTGACTTAATAATGTTGAAAGAAAACATAAAAAGAAAAAAAATTACTTCAGAATTTTATATGATGTGTAGATTAATCTAGAATATAGCAATGCAACAATTGCTTCATTTTCTTGGGTGGAATAGGAAAAAAAATCTCCAAATCGTTTCTCTGATGTGTAGAATTTTAGATTCAGTAGCACAAAATGAACCCATTGAATAGCAGATGATACGATGTGGTCAAATCTGAAAAGGTAACTCAATTCTTCATTCTGACCTATGAAACTAAATTGAATTAGGGTGAACTTCAGTGGAAAGGTGCTGGATGTGACTGTGTTAAATGTACTGTTCGAAGGAATTTGCCCGTGACTATATAATGAAAAAGGAGAATAAAAACATAAGTAAATATATTGTAGAGCTCAATAAACTTTTCTTATAAGTACTCAGAAGTGGTTTCATTTGAAATATTCCAACAAGTCTTACAGCTGAAATCCTCACCTGTGAACATACTTACACTTATATACGTATGGAGAAGGAGGCTTCACAGCATAACTGACGTAGATGACGTGGAATCGTATATATACACACAAATATAAACATACATGTCTGCAGTAGTCTCATTTACATGTGGCGCCCGAAGTGTGCAGAGAACAGAGCCGTAAGCTCAGTGCCCCTCAGTACCCTCTTCATACACAACTCACACACATTTCATCACCGAGCCTTTGACTGACTAAGCAGCACGCCAGCAGCCTACCAAGTCATGCCCTAGCATGTCTTATTCTTCTCTGTATATGCAATAAGTTTTATTTTAAAAACACCTTCTATTCAAAAAAAAAGAATGGTATAAAATGAACACTTGCTGGAGGAAAAAATACGCCATGAACAACGCTGTACACTATCTGTGGCTGTGACCCTGAGCATTTGCAGGCATATGCTCAGTTTTATTATGGTATATGTCTTATTTTTAGCTTTTATTGTGAATTTTCTATCATCAGCACTGTTTTGAGACAAAAAAGGGCTTTCAATAAAACTCTGTTTGGTGAAAAATATCTATTTTCTTCAGAAAAAATAATCTTTTTGTGCCAGAAATTCAAATACACAAGCCTAGTATTTTAATTGTGTGACATTATTGCAGTATTTTTGTGGACGCTTTATTAATGCTTGAGACCTCCATATCTCCACAACTCTGATAATACATCTGATGCAGATTTTAGTTGCTCATTTCAGCAACCTGCTAAGGAAAAAAAAATCCTGGTGCATAATTGCAGCTATAGTGCTACCAGGGAGTTTAAGTAGTGGATGATAATCACCTTGAGACACCCAAAAATTCCACCTCAAGGACAAAAAGCAGCATTTCTCATTTCAGGATGTCCTGGTATTTAGCTGAAAAATTCCTCTTTCCTTGCCATTTTTAAACTGAGAATGAACACGATCCATTTATGTGGTAGAAAGGATGGAAAAGGGAATAGTTTCTTAAATAGCCTGGTTACAATTTTGCTGCTCATCTAAGTTAAAGAACCTGCTTTTGTAGGGTCTAAGCCTAAATTTATTAGCCTAAAGACTTTGACAGACTACGCTTTATTTTCCACAGATCTAGAGATATCTGTAAGTAATGTTAATAGTCTAGTTCTCCAGAAGTTTCACAGAATGATGAGGAATTGTTTCTGTTAGCATTATTTGTTAGCATCCTTTTTTTCGGTTTTGCTCCAGCATTGGTCTTACATCAGGACAAGCAGTGACTGTGCAGATTGGTAGTGAAGAATAGAAAATAACTGCATTGCTGACACCAGCTTCCTCCTTTAAGGAGGACCTTTAAGGAGCGAGACCAATGGCTTTAAAATATAAAATTTTGGACATTTAGAGATCAAAAGAGTAAATTTAAAAGTTCTGCACATTTAAATCAGGGTATGAAATGGACCTACGGCAAGGTAGCAAGATTGGAGACTGCAGTTCTCTGTCTTAATTATGATATTGAAATGCATTCTCTTTCATGGGCCTATTTTTTACAAATTTACAGATTTGCAAATTTGTAAGAATTGATTTTATCAGCCTTTAGTAAAACCTCAATGCATTCATCTCTCTCTCACTTAAACATAATTTCTTCTTGCTACGTCCCCTGTGTTTTATTTGAGAGTTGCCTTATTTATTGTGAGCCAATAATGCATTGAATTGTGTGTGCACTGGCATATTATCTTGTTGAACCATTCAATTAAATATGATAATGTTGAACACACTGACATAGTTAAACACTCAGGTGAATGAGCAATTCACTGTGAAGTGCAGAAATATTTAAAGTCATCTGTGTGCCTTCAAGCAATCTGTTTTATGTAAAAGAACACTTCAGGATTCAGAGAACGATGTATGTCTGAAAAGACAAAAATATTGCAACTTTCAAAGGAGAGATTTCATGGCTGAAAACTGTGGCTCTTTAAAAGACCCAAACCCCCCAAATAAAGGAGAGAAGTGAGGGACACTACCTCATTACCCAAGTAATAGGCACAAAAGTGAGATGTTACTTGAAATCATAATATGAATTAGCAACAGTAATTTGGCCTATAAACATTTTTATTGTGGAGTACAGTTACACAAGATCTATGTGACATGACCCTACATTTCTGGTGAATACCCCACTGCAGAGGGCTGAGAGGTTTTTTCTGAGATAACGTAAAATAAATATGTCCCTAGGTGAAACTTTTGCATCTAAACCAACCTAGTTCTCCATTGAAGGCTGTACCTGTGAAACTTAATGAGAAACTAGTGTTACATGCTCAGTACATGGAGTTTCAAATGCTTATAACTAAATCACATCAAAACCAATTTTCTTCAGAACACTCAAAAGCACTTCTCCTTAGTGCTGTTTTCCTGCCAAATTTAAACTTTCATCCCCCAGCTGTTTTGGCTGTAGAGTGATTACAAAAAAAAATGTCATGGTAATTGTTTACTGTCAAGAGTGTCTTTTCTCAGTTTTTACATGCTTGAAAAGCTTAATCTTTTTTTCTCCTTCAAACTTTAGAAAAGATTACGAAAACTACAGGCAAAGTCAAACAAATAAAAAAAAAATCCAGAAAAAAAAGTCCTATACATATTGGCCAAAAATAAAAGTTTGAAAATTTCAGCCTGAGTTGAAAGGTTCAAGTATTATTGAATACTGATGTCATCAGGTTAGAATACAAACCATTATTCAATTTGATACTGAGCTATTACTTCTATTGCTATTGATTATTTTACTACTGTAGGAGTGCTGGATGGGATTCAATTGGCAGATGGTCACTAGGCATTCCAGTTGGAATGAAACCAAAACCACTGGCTCCCCAATTTTTTTTAACAAAGGGTAAGATATCCCAAAGAGCTTACAAAGATCCCGTTTAAAAATGGGGCACAGGTTTTACCTTCACTTAAAACTGTTGGGGGAAAAATTATTCAAATTTAAGTCTCAAAAAGGATTTACTTAATGGTGCAAGGTCCATAATTATTTTATGACTTTTCTGAGAAGCAAAGGAAATCTGTAATTTTAACATAAAATATGAAAGGAAACATGATGTTTCTGGCTACATATTGCTGAAATGCTTTATCCAAGTCTCATATTCAAAATGAAACCTCCAGTGAGGTAGAAACCTATTCAAATAACTTCAGCCAAAGTGAAAGTTTTATTACCTGTCTCTGTTTGCCATATCATGTCACTTTTCCTCTAGAGGACATTTTCCAACATCTTAGATATAGGGCAAGAGTTCTTCATGTTCATCCAGCATTTCAAGGCAAACTCATGAAAAAGAGAAAGAATTTCATCTTAGCACATAGTTTCTAAGCCTCTAAAAGCAGATGCATTTATTTTCCTAACCTTTTTGTGTTTGTAATGGAAAACAACTTTTCTGCTACTGTAATATAATCCACTTTTTGACCATTTGGCCATATATTAACATTTCTGTGACACTGAAGGCCTTTCTCCACTCCTTATTCAACAGCCCTTGTTCCCATACAATCTTTCTTAGTAATGCAAAACCTGGAAAGAACTTGGGGCTAAGCATCTGCACTTGCTTTAATTTGAAGGTTATACTAGTCTCCGGGAATATGCTGACATCATTCACCTCAGATATAACCCCTGCATAAGTACGATGGAAAAAGGTTTCACATAAATACATGCTGAAAAGAGAAAACAAGTCTGCAAACAATCTTGGGAGGGGGCTGCTTTCTTGAGGTGTCAAGGAAAAAGAAAAGAAATAAGTGAGTTAACCGAAACGTTGCATAACTAAATGATACATACGATAAAGATCATGTCAACAAAGACTGTGCTTGTAAAATTAAAAGCTATTTCAATTCATGTTCACTTTACTAAGATTATACACAATATGTACCAGTAAAGCTCTTACTATTGTGGTTTACAATTTGTAATATCATAATGCCCAGGAGTCCCAGTCACAGAGTAAAACACCATTGTGCATCACGTTGTGCGGCCAGAGAAAGAAAATGCATTTTAACACTGCCTCTGATAAATGAATTCTCTTGAAGTATGGGTAGATACCAACCAATTAAAATACTCACGCTTTTAGGAGAGGTATGTTAGACAGTTACTTCAGATAGCAACCCAGGAATTACTGCGTTCAACCAAACCAAGAGTCCACTAGTTTGTTTCTGAGAATAGCACTACATGCCCTAACAAAGGGTATAAGAAACAAAAGAAAGCCCTCCCAATTTCATTGGGAAATTAATAGCTATGCGTTGTTTCCTGTATAGTCATATTATTTCCATATTTACTTCCTCTGACATCCTCTCTATAATTTGACTTTAGCACGTTTGGCTCTGTGCTATTTTACCCATTGTTGTTTTTCTTGTTATTTGTTTACATGTTTAACGCTCGTGCTTTATGTCTTTGGTTTCAGTGTCTGCTAGCAGTGAGGCTACCTGTATTCCTAGGATAGGGTTGAACAGGTTATGCAGATGAATGAACAAGAGCCAAAGAGAGAGATTTAAATGATGGGGCTTAATTTAGTTAGTTTATTGCTTAAGGAGGGGTATAATAAGCTACAACTAATGGCAGTATGCCAAGCATTTGTTTGGAGTCCAGTGCTAACTTAGAGGTTGCTACCTTGGTGGACCTGTGATCAATCTCTGTGAGCTACCCCTTTGGTTTTCAGCTTAAATTTGCATTCTTGTGCCATCTCCTCATAGAAGAACGTTACTATGGGTGGATTCCAGATCTTCATTTTTCCATGCCACTTCAGACCACCTAGCAGTGACAGAGAAAGAATTTTTTTCTGATCCCTAAATTAATGATCAAACAGACCTACAGCACTACATAAGAGTGAAAGAATGAGAGAGAAATTCTACTGTGACGATTTTTATTTCTGAATCATAGAATCATAGAATGGTTTAGGTTGAAAAGGACCTTGAAGATCATCGTGTTCCAACCCCCCTGCCATGGGCAGGGACACCTCCTGCTAGACCAGGTTGCCCAAGGCCATGTCCAGCCTGGCCTTGAACACCTCCAGGGATGGGGCCTCAACAACCTCTCTGGGCAACCTGTTCCAGTGCCTTACCACCCTCAAAGTGAAAAACTTCTTCCTAATCTAAACCTGCCCTCTTCCAGTTTCCAGAATCCCAAGGTTTATATAACCACTTCAAAATATTTCAGCCATTTACAGTAGTGTGTGCAGTTTGGGGCCTCACAGCACAGGAAAGACATCATTAAGGTGCTGGAGCATTTGCCCCATGCAGAAAGACTGAGGGAGCTCGACTTGTCCAGTGTGGGGAAGAGGTAGCTTCAGTGGCCCTACCAGCAGCCCCCAGTGTACCTATGGGGTGGTCATTAAGAAGACTGAGCCTACCTCTTCACAGCAGCACATTGATTGGAAGATGAGAGGCAAAGGCTTAAACTGAAATAAGAGAGGAGATAAGGAAAAACTTTTTCACCATGAAGACAGTAAAGTAATAGAATAGGCTGCCTGGAGAGGCAAGCTCTGTCCGTTTTCATGAACTGGTGGGACACAGCCCTGAGCAACCCGGCCTGATATCAGACTTGACCCTGCTGTGAGCTGAAAGTTGGGTTAGAGACCTCCTGAGGTCTCTTCCAACTTGAATTTTCCTATGATGCTGTGACCCTAAAGGAGCATGTGCCCATGCTAACAGCACCACTGAAAACTGGCACAACACAGATCTTATTCAATATTTAAACCTAAAGAGATAATAAATAGACATTTTTTTTGATCCTAAATAGCCAATCCTACCATATAGGATAGTAACTAGAAGTAGGAAACACAGACTAAAACTTATTATATTATATATTTATATATATTTTTTTTTATAATGACACTTCTCTAGAAAGGAATTGTGCTAGGGATAGGGACAGGATAGACATACACAGCTATGTTGTATTCCTTCAGGGCACTTAGCTGTGCTTGTATATATAACAGCTCCTTTAAAGTTAGCTCCGTTGTCTTTGACACAGTGTTCCATTGGTCAGTGTAGGCACATATAAAAAAAAAAAAAGAGGAAAATTCTGAAGGTATAAATGTCTATTAGTCACCTAGTGATCTTTGAATTTCAAGGAGCGAGGTGCCCAGATGAGATTTATGCCCTCAAAAATCTGCATCTTGGCCCTCTGAGAAACTGAGATAACGGTCTCATGCATTTAGATAGTCATAGGAACATTATCATTAGGCTTTAAGAAAATAAGTTTTTAGAGTATGTTAAAATTAAACATATAGCATTTCAAGTTTAGCATACACGATGATGAGGGAGGACATAAATTAATAAATGAAAAAAAGGGCTGGTTTAAGTTCATTATGAATTTGAAATGAAAGAAAGCTTTGTATTCCATTTTTAGTGCCAGTAATTTATATTTGGTGCTGTGGAATATTGCATAAAATGTGTTTTCAAGAACAGTTATTTGGACTTGATCTTCCTCACTGGAACTTCAGAAAGGACCAGTTTCCTGCCTGATGATGATTAGCACAGAATACAGTTTGCTGTTTGATGAGAGACCATTATTGCAGCTTTACAGATTGTTTTCTCAGTCTATTGCAAGAAACTATTGTCTGTCAAAAACCAAGACAGACGTAACATAGAAGGACCCAGAATTAACTCCAACAGCTATGCAAATACACTTTGATAGGAAACAGTTCTCAGCTTCTTTTGTCTTGTTTTTCTCTTCTCTTTTTTCTTTGCTCCATGCTGCAGTCTTGGCTCATGGATAGCTAGATGCAAAATGAGACTGACATGTTGGACACATGGATATCAAGGATGTGGTTTCCCTAGCAACAGTAACCACATAAAAGGTCTCAGAACTTACTCATGGGACATTTCAGTTTTTCACATAAAATGAATACTGGTGGTGAATATGATTGGTTCAATAGAAGTACAGTGAAAGTATCACGGAACTGTAACTTAATAAAGTATTAGGCTCTTCTATTTTCTGGAACCAGATACCACACAAGAATATTGTCTTTATATCATGGAGAAGAGAATCTTGAGGACATGAGAGGCATTAAATCCAGCAGAATTTTGCTGCCTAGAAAAGTTTGTAATTATTTAGCATCAGATTTATCTAAAATTACAAATAGATGATCTATGTCAGCAAGAAGTGAAACAGTATCAAAATCTACATGCTATCAGACTGACACAGATTAAAGTGTAGCACAAAAGCTGCATGTATCTCAAAATTTTGGTCTAGAATTGTTTCAGTTTTTTGCAGCATTAAGCTTTACTTGATCTATAAATACAGCAAACAGACTTGCTAAAGACAAAGCTGTTGATAGAGAAGTCATGTAGTAGGGTTAAAGAGCAGGAGTACAGTTATGGATTGAGATCTGTCACTGTGAGGAAAATCTGGAAGAAAAGGTATTTTAATTACGTGATGTAGCACTGAATACACTTGTAGAGGTCATTGAGAAAAACCAGGAACACATTGCAGAAAGGCAAGAGGAGGTGCTATAAGTATATAATTTTTTTCTGGTCTACCACTGTGCACCTTCAGTGGCCTGCATTATCCCATTTCTCATTTCATGCCTAATATCTGTGTATCTCAAGAAGACACTGTGACTTCCAGGAATTCTGAGGAGGTAAGTCAAAAAGCACAGGATGCTTTTGATGCATTCTTTGACCTTCGATTTTGGTTTTGTGGCAGCAGAACAGACTGAAGAGGAACATGACTAAGCTGTTGCCCTTGTTCTGAGCAGAAAGTGGAATTGTCTTCACTTTGCATTCACTTAGATCAAGGAGGATGTTGCACGCAGTGTGAAGATATAGGCCAGGGGGAACTGTACTTAAACCTGGAGATGCCAGGAGATGAATTTATGTAAAAAGCATAAAGCTGTAGCTGCCAATTACTTGATGAACAGGGAGCCTTTTAAATATTAGTTTGCCTGCAAGGGTGGAGGAATCTTTTTAGTACAAAGGCAATGGATGAGTGGTTCAAAACAGAGAAAAACTACTTGAACAGTTGAGGGGTGAGAAGCAGAACTTTCTTCAAGACTAGAAAGTTTTGAACATCCTGTGGAGACTCATTT
>VUYV01000141.1:2466562-2518551 GCA_008711295.1 Anarhynchus alexandrinus
CTCAAACAAGTTGAAAGTGAGGATCTTGCTGTGTCAAAGACTTTCTTTTATGTAGATGGAGCACCAACAGGGCGCACAGAGGAAATCATTAGCTGCCTGGGCTACTGAGCAGAGTCCTGATGCTAGGATGCAGCTGGGAAATGAGGTAGGGACCTGAGAGAGACGATCCATAAATACACGGTAGGCCGATAGAGACGCGGTTGGCCTCGCCTACCAAAAGCGTGCCTAACCTCATTTGGGACTGTGAATTTTTTTTTATATGATTGAACAAGACTTTGAATAAGTAATATACACATGCTAGCATGTGTTTATATCTCTATCTATGTCTGCATATTTGTATAGAAGAAAGTTATTTGCTCAGATCCAGCCCCTACATGCTGGGCGGGAAGACTCTGGATGCTCAGAATGAATGAAAAATCAGAAGCAAAACCTGGATAAGAAAAGAAATGTAAAATATTGAGGCCCGTACCCCTGTCAGTTGCCTTGACTTATTTGCATGGCACCATATACCTACGCAGCACTGAACAATGGGTGAATTTGTTGAACAAGATGGTGTCCCTGCCCCGGAGAGATTACATTTGTAACAGTCAAACAGTCTGATGCAGAACAAGCACCAAGAGAGGTTTATAGCTTTTTATTATAACACAGGTGGCTGCATCACCAGATGTACTCTGCAGAATTACTTTTCTTATTATCATAACTTTGGTTAGAATTGAAAACACATTGTTGTAACAATCTCTCACTTTTAAATGGAACAAGGTATTGTTCGAAATGAATGTTAACCTCGGAGATGCCGAGCATGCTGAATTTCATGAGGCTTCCTTAAGACTCTCTTTTCTCTGCATAAGTTTTAAACTTGACCTCAAAGAGCTATTTTAAAAAGAGAAGGACTATATTACCTTTAAATTTTCTAGAGTCTGGATTTCACTAATCCTGACTTCAGACATCAAAGAGCAAGGATATTTTAGATTCCCCAGGGAACTCATTTAATTGCGTAAGTATCTATAAGGTACAGCTTTTCTTTTTGTTATTGTGTGGTTTTTTTTTCTTTTCAGCTCAGAAATCTTCTGTTCTGAAATTTTGAAAAAATATTAAAAAAAAATCATAGGATTCTAAACACTTAAAAAATACAGTATTACGAATCAAAGAATCCCATCAGTTTGCATGAGAAAAAATATGAAAATGTTTTCTGAACTGAATCAGGGTTTCTACATCATAGCTGAAGACAGCTGGAGTGCTACAAGGAACTCTCCACCTGTCCACTGTTCTTCCAGTAAGCATCTGTCTTCCTCAAGCAACCTCTTCTTTTGAATACCTCAACTTTTTTCTCAAATCTTTTCAAGTGGACAGCTTGAAAAACTGAACACATCCTTGCAATCTGGACAGGTTTGTTTTTTTTTTGCACAGAGGAAAATGGAAATACCAAATGATTCTGGCACTGAATCCAGTTCAAAGAGAAATTTCAGTACCTCTTTTTTTAAAAGCATTGCCTTTAACTAAGGAATTGTCTAATTTCTGTGAAAGGCTTCCTGTCCTACCCTATTTCTGTCAGTGGGCCAAAGAGATGGTCCATTTATGAATGGCTTGCTTTCGGGACAGCTCTCTGTTACTTCTCCAACTAGAAAATTGGAGCATTCAGCTCTAGCTATCTGATGTCATCTAAGTATAAAGCAGACGATACATATTTTTGAGGCACCACGATTCATTATAGCTTTCTAATTTTTACAGAATTAGATGACTCACAAGAGAAAAATAAGCATATGAACCATTGCTGAATGGCAACTATTTTGTTTAATGAACGAAGTATCTTGCAATTTTCAGAATATTTTACAATTTACATCAGGAAATATCTCCCTGAATTCCTGGCATTTATTTACCAACTTGTTGAAGTTACCAAATACTATGGTACTACTTCAGGTACTGACACCTGTGGAAAATCACAGGGGTTTCAGTGACTGTTTCAAGGCATGGTCATGAGAGTCCTGCTAGAGAAGTTAGAGTATTCATGTTATAATGACTCCTGTATAGTAGTTATGTCTAAAACTCAGAAAGTCTACAGAATTCATTTTTATGATTATCAAGTCAGTCTTCAGAACCAAGAATTTTGGATTAGACTTCAGATACATTCTTATATGATTTTTTTCCTGTTTTTTCTTATTAATCAGAATGTTTTACTCTTCTTGAATTTTGCAAAATGATACTACAAAATAGATACTACAAAATAATGCTAAAACTATTCTAGGTACTAAATAATAAATAATAAAACTACTACTAAATAATAATACTAAA
This sequence comes from Anarhynchus alexandrinus, assembly GCA_008711295.1. Taxonomy (NCBI): domain Eukaryota; kingdom Metazoa; phylum Chordata; class Aves; order Charadriiformes; family Charadriidae; genus Anarhynchus; species Anarhynchus alexandrinus. Next base: position 2,468,852 of record VUYV01000141.1, read on the forward strand.
AAATAGTAACTTGAAATACTAAAAGATGGTTTATTTTGTAGCACTTCTCAGCAATACAGTGAGGTGTTATGTTTATGTCTTTCTGTACTGCTTTTTTCCCAAGACTCGCCCCAAATCAGAAGAAAAAACTGTAAATAAGGGAGAAAAGACTAATTCATTTCGACCTTAGAAAAACCACTGATTTAAGCAAACATTCAAATCAGTTCTTCCTTTTTTTCACAGTGCTTTCTTCACCTTCTATTGAACATATTCACTTTTGAAGAAGTCACAATTAAAGGGATGTTCCAGCAGTAAAGTAGTGCTTGTACATTTTCAGACACCTCCTGGTTTGTGTCAGAAATGAATGGTTAGTTTGCAGCTTCATAAATTAGTTACATTGAACAATTTCCACCCCTGCAACTTGTGCTGTGAGGAATGCAGTGACAGATAGATTCTGTGCTGTGTTTGCCTATGAGATGATTTTCTTGAAGTCTCATAATGAGTTGTATTTGGCAGGATTAATGAGTATTATAATGGCAAATGGATGTTTGCAGCTCAGTTGTGTTCCATCACATAGTAACATGGGGTTTCTGGTCCCTTGGAGGCCATAATTGGTGGCATTAATGCAGTTTTTAATTATGCTTCTTGAAAAAATGAATTGGAACCAAAACAAAAGCTAAGTGATCGTCTCTCTGTAGTGCTGTGTGGTGTAAACACAGGACCATTGCTGTCTCTGATATCCGTGTTGTGAATTAGGCTGATGGGAGAGGAAATGTACAGGATATTTGGCTGAAACTTGATTTGGGAATATTTGTATTTTTACATTGTTAAATAGCTTTTTAATTATAAGATGCTGGGGGTGTTTTTCCCCAGAGAGACTGCTCAAAATAGCAGGTTGTATGCTGAACTGCTTGCATAGCAGATTTTATTATTCCAAATGTAGCTCTGTAGCCACAGTGAGTGTCTTTAGGTCTTCGTTTATTTAATGAGAGAGGGTGTGATTTCTCCTCACTTTCCCAGAATGCCCATGCATGAACGCATTTTGATTAGTGCTGAGTCAGTGCCTGTAACCATGTACCACGCAATAGGTTGGATTTGTCTGCATGCTCTAGTGGCCAACTCTTTTCTTAGTGCCCTAGCTCAACATCTTCCACAAGCAAGACTCCCAACACCAAACACACTTGTGTACATAAGTGTAAAAAACATCTAAAAAATGAAAAAAAATCGATTCCCAAGGAAATTATATCAGAAAAGAATCAAATGTAAAAGCTATTCGAAAGGCATGTTTCAGTAAAAAAGAATGAAAAATTATGATTTCTATATTGCCATTGCCATGGTATCTGGTGGTTCTTATAAGAGCAACATCACTACTGTTTCATTTTCATGGAACTATGGATAAATCAAAAGGTAAAGCAGAAAGGCTTAATTAAATGGTTAATTAAATAGTTACAGGATATTTATTTAATAGTCTATCTGCTTTCCTGCCATGCTGTTTAACATGTTCCTCCAGCCTGCCACAGTATTATAGAAGAGATAAAGTAATTAGAATAGCCATTTCTTATGTGCTACGTTAAATTGGGATTAACTCCTGATCCAGGCATCTCTTTTTTGTATCAGCCTTGGTGAATGTAACTCACTTTTGATCTTGGTAGTTTTCCATTAAATCCACAATATATCAATAGAGATATATGTATCATTTATGTGGGCCCCTATCATTATATATTGTTCCCAAAGCACTAGAATGCATAAGGCAAAAGTCTGTGCATGAACGTGAGGCTTCCGGATATTTATCCTACTGTCTGGGATGAGACCTTTTAAAGACATACTCTCTTGATAAAGGGAGATGTGGGATCAACCTCAGGTACATACGTGAATTCCTTTGTGATAAGGGGGTCATAGCTGGAAAATCAGTTTTTCTTATCTTTTTGATTTTTTTTATTTTTTATTTTTGAAGCAGTGTATGTCAGTGCACACATACAGATTGTAATGAAACCAGATGACAATATATTCCAGATGACAGACAGTCTCTGGAAGAACTTCAAATGTTGTACTTCTGTCAAATGAATTTACTAGATCTCTGTTGACTGTGTAATGGGAACTCACACACCTACACTTACAAAAATCTACAGGTAAATACCTAAATTTAAGTTTCTTAATCTCTAACTCATTCTAAGTAAAATTTACTCACAAACATCTGACTTGCAAAACTACCAGTTTCTTGACTGACAGACAGATTGAGAGCAATCTGAATTCTTATTACTATTACTTACTATTTGTATAATCACAAGTGGAAGCCCTCATCTTTGTGCTGTGCAAGGTTCAAGTAAGAAATAAAGCATACAATATATGTTGAGACATATGAGATGCATAACAGGGGACAATGACCAAACAGTGAAATAACATAGTACTTCAAGATCACTTGAAGCTAAACAACCTCCTCTGGATTTAACATGAACTGTTTAAAAATTCTGTGGTTTGCTATTACAGTACATTGCTACCCACTTTAAGGCATTGGACAAATAACAGTGGTTGGAAAATTTACTGTAAGTAAACCATCAATTGTAGTGCTTTGGGGTTTACTGATGGACGTGAGGTGTCCTCCCACACCCTACTGCTCTTTAGAGGAGGGTCCCTAGCCTGTGTGTGTGCAGGAGGAAATGTGTTACCCCAAACCAGCATGTGGCCACAACAGTCATCGCACTTGTCCTTGCGCTTTGAAAGGAGATGCTTTTCAACCCTAAATGTTTGGTGAGGTGGGTCCTTATCGCACTACTCTGTTTGACTTTGTCTGACGAGACTGAATGCTCCAGATATGCCGTCTTCACACTTAAGTTCCTGTTTCTTCTTTAATTTATCATTTCTTCTTAAATTCAAACACATTCAATGGAAAAAACATATGGACTTCGTGCTATAAGATTAAAAGCAAAGTCACAAGGGGTAAATAAAAAGTTAAATATCATTTTAGAGTAACAGTGGCCAGGAGAAACCTCCCAGCAGGCGCTCATCCCCACTCCCAGCAGCAGCCCTCCTGCCCTGCACAGGCCTCGGGGAAAATCTACTTCCTCCTCCTTTCACCCTCTCCTTCTTCCTTTCATTTCAGAGCCTCTTCCCATCCTTTATCCAGTAGCAATGCAGCTTTGCTGACCTGTGCTTCTGGCATGTCACATCTATTTTTTCACACTTTACAACACAGTGTGGATTCCTCTCAGCTCCTCTGCCTTTTGCAGTGGTATTCTCAGCAACAAATGCAAATGCAGATGAACCTTTCTCCTGCTAAAACAACGCTGTCACTCTTTAAAATGGTGGTTGTAGCAAGACAACAGCCACTCGATTTTCTGGATTGCCAAAAATGTCTGACTCCTGAGAAATGTCTCCCAGCCCCCTCGGGTAGGTTCATGTCTTCTGTCCCCAGAGGGGACATCCCTCTATAGGTGGATGATGCCCAGCTGATCCTTGCAGATATTCCTGAATGGCTGTGTAGAGCACAACATTTCTGTTTTGTGAAATATTGAGGGGGAAACACATTTTCACCTTTTCTCTTTCCCATTCTTATTGCTCCTCCCTTTCCTCTTTTGGGTGGAACAATTGGACGACGAGGGCTGCTACCTGCTGCCTACTGGTCCATGAGCAGGGAAAACTGCAGGGTCATGAACTGAAGCCAGCCACTCTCTGCTTTTTCAAATTGCTAAATTAAAATAACTTGATGTAAAATATCCGATGCTTAATGACAAATATTGCATTAAGTATAAGCTATTTAATATCCGTAAAGCAGTAAAGCCTAAAAAAATGGCATGGACCTTCAGCATCTTTTGTAATAAACTCTGGTTCCTACCTCCAAGAGTTTGCAGCCTAAGAGGTTCCTAAGGTGGGTTTTGAATACTGGCCCAAAGGATAAAAGCAAACAGGTACCTCTCAATATAATCCTATCATCCAAACACACCCAGCCTTTTCTCAAAGGTCTTCCCAGACCACAGTTCTCCCTGCTATCCCAAAAGGCTATTTTCACTTCCACTATTGCCAGGGTGGACCTAATGAGCCCTACCAGCTGCATGAGTCACCACAAAACCTCTATCAGCTTTTTTTTTTTTTCTGGATGTCCTAACTCGCTGTACAAAAATAGGCTGGCAGAAGAAACTCACTCTCCTTTTACAGTTAATGATACTGTAAAATGCTGAAAGAAGATAAGGTGTCCTGGGTTATAAAAGTGATCAATAGTAAGCAATCAGAAGGCCAAAGCTCTTAATGTTTATTTTACAGGATAAGAAGTTACAGGGAATGCTAGCTAGCTGGATAAAAGCACAATCTAGCTGTCAGGCTGTTATGCAGCAGTTAATTCATCCTAGAACTGGATTAACTTTGAAAATGAAAAAGTTGCTTCTCTAGTCATGGAGGATGGTTTGTAGGCCCCTATAAATCAGGCGGAAAGCTGCTGAGGGTGGAGAGGCTTATGTATATGAAGTCTCAACCTCATGAGGCTTGTACCTGCTTATCAGAAAAAGAAAAAAAAATTCTAAAGTTGAATAAGTCAGCTACATGCAGAAACAAAATATATGATCTTATGCATTGCGGATAAACAGAATCTCTGGGAAAGAAGAGGTGTTCAATACAGGGAAAAAATACATATCAAAATGAAAAATATTGTCTGACATTGGAAAGGGGACTGCAGCAGGATTTCTTTTAAGCATAATGCAACGTTAGGTCTTTGGCAAAAAGACCTAACTTTAATTACCAATGCCCTCGTTGGTCTGCTCAGTCTCTGCTTTACTATGCATAACGGAGTCAAATCTCTACACATCTTTTTTCGGTGAGTTGATTGCATTGTGTATGTTTGAGCAAAATCAACTGCACATTTTTTACAGTGGGCTGGATCTGTGTGGTCTTTACTCTCTCATCAGGAAATAAATCTCACATAATATCAGTAGAGCAGGCTACGGTAGAACCAGTCACCTCCCATTTGCATTAACATTGCTTGTTTATTTTATCCAATGCCTTTTGCACATTTAGCATATTTTAAAGTATATGTCAGCCATATTATAACGTTTTCCCTCTACACGAGTACCACGGATATAAATCCTTTATACGCTTGCTCTGAACTCACTTATAAATGCCCATTGAAAATGTCCATTTAAATGATGGTAATGATAGTGGAGTCTAATACGCAGGAAGATTTTCTTATTGTCTTATTTTGAGAGTATTTTATTAATAACATATTGATATAAAAGATAAGAACATTTTACCTCCATAAATTTGTATGTGCAATTTGTTCTTCTCACTGCACAAACATATTTAGGATGCCACTCAGTAGTACTGATTGAATATTTATTTAAACAAATATCAGTATTACCCAACTAGCTGGAAAATCCATGAGTTTGGTTTTGATAGCAGAGCATTTCTCAAAAATTTATGTGTGCATGCAAATGTTGGTGCTTTGGATATAGGCTAAAGTATTTGCTTTATATGTATTATTTTGTTTGAATACAAGAAAGCTGGTTTGATTTGTATGTTTCCCCCTTATAGAATTGTTCCAAGGCTCTGTCAGAGATCACGTAGAGTAATTTTTCCCATCAATCTTTGCTGTGCAGCCATGCACGAATGCAGTAGGAAAAAGGGGGCAGAAATCAAATCACTTAATTGCAGCATTTTTCATCTACATCTTTTGTTTTATGGTGGTAAAGGCCCCGAAGTAGCCTACCATGATTCATGGCTGTCACTGCTGCCGTTAGCAGTTCAATCTTTCATTCTAGGCATTTTGGTACTGAAAGTACCTACACAATTACTTTGATGAATATGACTTGTTTGTTTTTTCCCCATTTTTAGCAGAGAGTGGTTGTGCTTAATACAGACATTTAAATAAGATAGTATTCATGCCTACTGCATCCGCACTCTTTCCAAAGTTGTGTATCCAGTTTATGAATATGAGCATTTTGCCAAAGGATTTTAAGTTCGCTAAACTTACTGATTTTATTAACCCCTCCTGCTAATAAGTTTATATCATCGAAAAATAATTAATGCTCATTCCATACACAAGGAAAAATCACCTCAGCTCTGACACTGTGAAAACTTCTTTTAAACCTTAGCATTTTAATTTTTTGGGGAGGGTGGCATGACAAAGCCAGTGAAGCAGGACACATATTGCTGATCATAAACAAAAGAGGTTTGTCTTTTGTGGTTTACAGATGTGTCACAGAGGCAACTAGTAATATATACACATTAGGAGAAGCCTCAGTGATGGCATCAAATATTCGGGGCTAGACAAATGGACAAGGATTTCAGAAATAGTGGGGTTTTTTAACTGTGCACTGTCAGCACGAGATACACCTTTTGAGACAGGAAGGGGGCATGCTTTTGGGGTTTTATTATCACCTTCTAAATAAAATTCCCAGCATAAATTTTGGCATGGAAATCCACTGAGAAGATAGGTGCCCATATTTCAGGATAGAGTATAATACTTTTTGGGGTGGAAACAGTTATTTGTAGGGATCCTCAAACAAAAGGAGCCTGGTCTTCATCAAAAAGGGTAATTTTGATTCATCAGCAGTAGCTCTGTGCCCTGTCTTATATTTGAAACTCAGGGCTCTATTCTATTTTCATTCCTGTTAATTCATTTTATTGTTCTGTTTTCTTCTAATTGCCAGTGCAAAGATATTTATGCCTACTAACCACATAGACAGCTAGAAGGCAGGGGATGCCTACATCGTACAATGGTAATAGTGGCCAACGTACTCAGCAGTTCAGTGCTGCAATTATGTGGGATACCCTTTTTAAAAGCCCAAATCTAGACCCAGGCTCAAAAGCACCTTAGACTTAAAGAACTCTCACAATGAAATAAAAATCATAAAACACGAATCTAAGTAAGTCTGGTAATTAAAACTCAAAAAAGGAATTAAAGATAATTTATCTTATGATAACTGGGATCCACAAGCTGCCATACAATGTGCCGGCCCCAGACCTGTGGGGTGAAAACACAGTGGGACAGAGGTGCACTGGAAGTTGCTTCTTTCAAGATGACTTTCAGAAAGGGCTATTCAGTTTCACCAACACTATTATAGAGGCTTAATTACACCAGGGTGAGTGGATTACTGGTGAAACTACTGCAACAGTAAAATTGAGCAAGTGCACAAGTGCTCATGGGAACTTCAGTATTTACCTCTGAGGATGCAAATGCCAGTGAAAATGTTTGTGATTCCCTGGTGAAACAGCAGGAGACAAAAATGGTAGGTGAGTGCAAATCTCTGAGAATCATGACTTTGGGGCATGGAAGAAATAACAAGTTAGAAAGATGTTCACTTTAGATTACTCCAGGCAATGGCACTGTCCCTCAAAGCTACCAAGGCATCCTTCGCACCCTTCTGAGTCGGCGCCTTGGAAGGCGTATCCTGCTCTGTAGGTGATTTTATTTTCTACTTTGCTATGTCATAGACTCATGGAATCAAAGAATCATAGAATTGTTTAGGTTGGAAAAGACCTTTAAGATCATCAAGTCCAACCATTAACCTAACACTGCCAAGTCCACCATTAAACCATGTCCCTAAGCACCACATCTACACGTCTTTTAAATACCTCCAGGGATAGTGACTGCACCACTTCCCTGGGCAGAATGTTTCAATGCTTGATAACCCTTTCAGTGAAGAAATTTTTCCTAATATACAATCTAAACCTTCCCTGGTGCAACTTGAGGCTGTTTCCTTTTGTCCTATCGCTTATTATACCCACCTAGATAAGTTACTATACAGATAGTGAAATACAGTTGTGGTAAAATACTGAAATAAGTGGTTAGTCAATTGAATTAATCATAACATGGTTGATGTTTGCCTTCCCATTGCTGTTTGGTTCACAGACTATTGCTGGATTTAAAGAAGCAGCAGCCATCCCATCTGTGTGCACATCACTGTGTGTACACTAATGACAAAGTGTCAGGGTAAATGGGTGTAGGAGTACATGAGATAAAAGGAAGAAAGGTAATTAACTTCATATTTCCTTTATTAAATGAAGCTTTTTAATAGAATGTTAGCAGTATTTATGTGGTACAACATAACAAAACAATAAACCCAATCCTGATCCTTCAGAGTCTTGCAAAATGTACAGCTCTTCCGTACGAGCAGTCTTGAAATCTTGGTAGTACAGGGAAATGTGTAGGAATTATTGGCTGCAGCTGGATCTCACTGGGGCAGCAGTTCAGAACCGAAGGCAACCAGAGGCTCCTCAGGCAGAAACACTTGCCTCCACAGATCATACCTGAAGCCACTGTCAGGAAAAGATGGCATTCATGTATTGGGTTCTTCACCCAAGGCACGAAACCGTTAACAGCATCACTGCTGAGGGCAAAGCAACAACAGGCGAATCCCAGTTGGACCAGCTCTGAGTTGGTTCAATGAATTGTTTACGGTCCTTACAGTGCGATGAAGATATTTCATAAATCCTTGCACATTAAGTGTTTTATACTTGGTGATCTTTGATTTCAGGACTGGACTACAGGTCTGCAATTTGGTATTCCACCCTAGACAAGAGCATGGTGGAGTCTACTTTACATAGCTCTGTGGAAAAAAAAAGGGGAGAAAAAAGGAAAAAAATTCTGAAATGATTAGTGGCCTTTGCAATAGTCTCAGAAGTCTTTAAGTTTCTGATGGTGAGAGAGGTACCTAGCAAATTTTCTTATAGTCTTCAGGGAGATGATCTCTGCTAATTTTAATTGGAATTAGGAATTTAGCATGCTTTTGACAGTCCCACTAGGTATCTCTCCCCTAATGCTACTTTAAAAATACATCCTGCCTTAGAAGTCAGTTTACATATATGGTCCTTTGAAAAAAGCATGGTAAGTTCCAAAATATAATCTTTTATGTTTCTGTAATACTGTATGCACATCCAATTAATAAAATAACACATGGCAATCCACACGTATGGGCAGAACTGTGTAAATAAATCCATACTGATTTATTAGTTTGCATATTTGCGAGCAGAAGAATTTTCTCTTGTGACTCTCTCTAAAGTTAATAACCAATCATCATTTCAGCATAAGTTACTTTAAATTTGTTTTAAAGCAAACACTTAAACACAGTAATGGGACAAAAGATATTGAAAATGTTTATTTGCTTGAATAACACCTCCAAATATTACTTATGGGATGTATCTTCCCAGCTCTCAGGCAAGCAAGGGCACGTTAGTCATATAATTTTCTTGATTTTTCTTGAACTCCATGGACTGATCATTGCATACAGTAACAAAGCTCAGAACACCTTGGGAGTGAAAGCGCTCAGTGAAGGAAAGCATGATTCAAAGTCAGACAAATACAATTTTTCATGGGGGAAACAAAGGGTGGGTCAACCTGCAGGGAAACCCATAATATAGCTGCAACTGTCTGCAACAGCTTCTTATCACCAAATGAATCAAGACAAGTCATAGGACCAGTGAAGACACCCCAGCTGCTGTCGGATGGGTACCTAGCTCCCCCTCAGGAATGAACTGCCAAGGACCTGAACTTATCTGTTTCTTCCTCATACCTACCCAGCCCGGGCTCTGCCTCCTTTGAGGTGGAACAGGCAAATGGGAAGGACCAGAGGAACTGCACTTCGATCGCTCCTTCCTGCGTATCATCGAGTGCGTGCTACACCTCCAACTCATGGGCAAGGGAGTGGGTCTTTTTACATTTTGATCCCCATGTGGTTACGAGATGGAGAGGAGGGTCCACGCTGATTTCAGTCATGGATGAGAACAGTAATATGGTATTAAGGCATTAAGTAATAAGGTGGTAAAGCCAGCGTTACTTATTGGGCTTAAATTCCATGCTCTAGTGATAACTAGGTAACCATCCACGGACAGTACCACGTTTGATGCAATAGCACAGAAAGGCTTAGTTCTAAAGTAAACTCACATTGTACTCAAATACGAGAGTAAGTCAAAGCATGTGGGCTGCTTTGTGAAGCAGATGGATAAAAATGTGGTTAAGAGAGGAAGACGATTTGGATGTTGGAGAGGGGGCTGGCAGACTGCCTATGTTAGTAATGCTAAGGAGTGCTGGAACACTTGATAATTTCAGAGCAAGTTAGTTTGCCACAGCTTACAACCTGCTCAGCGCTGGGGAGAGAGAGCTTGTTCTGCCTTCTCATTAGTATGTGATATGGAATAATCACAGTGGTTACCTAACAGTGATGAAAAGCTTCAGCAGCAAAGGGAAAGAGACTGCAAATCTGATTGAATGTGGGTATTTCAGGTTTGGAAATATGTGCTACCTACTAAAATGAGCTATCGACTAATTCTGAAAGAAATGTTATATGGGCTTAATGTTCATCTTCATCCACACTATAATGAGAAGGATTAGACTGGCTTCCATATGTGGAATATTTATTTCAGCAATACAGGAAAATGTATTTCCCTAATATTTTTTCTGTATGCACAAGGCCTTAAATTTTACAGATGTGATTAATGTTTTAATTTGCTGTTCTAGTTGGATACAAGTTTACCATACAATATAAATTACTTACAAAGAAATTTGCTTATATGGAGTTTAATTCATATGCTGTTTAGCCACCATGTGTGGCATAGCTTTGCCTTCTCTATGGGACCAAGCAGTTGTGCAATTGATTTGCAAAATAAAAAAAAAGTCAGGTTACACAAAGCATTTCTTAACAATCTAAACCAAAGCATTTATGAAGCAAACATGTGCCATAATTAGTGTTTATTTTAGCATGAATTGGTAAACAGGATATTAATTGCAAGTTGTGAATTGGATTCCTGACACAAATCATTCTGATTAGCCAATATTTTAAAATATTTGTATTGTCTATTACGTACATTTTTGTAGATCTCATTTGCACAGCAAAAGAATGACAATTAAATACATCCCCCAAATTGCATGAATCAACACAGTTCTCAGATTAATTGTTTCAGGATCCCTGGAATACGAATCCGGCCACTGATTGTGACAATAATAAAAAAAATAAGAGAAAAATACTATCTCAGAATATGTTTTATTTACTTTTAAACAAACAACTGAAAATAACACATCCCTGATATGGTATAAATTGACACATGCTCTCTGGTGTATATGTGTGGTGAAGATAAAGTCCATGAATGTTTTTGGGGCACCAAAGGCATCTGAACTCTGCAGGCTTAGGCAGAGGGACCATAGACAGCATATGGAGTGAGAACAGTGACTTAAAGACTGTATAATTCAGACACAGTGGTTTTGATATGACCAATATTTGACTAGCTCTGGCTGTGAATAAACTTTCTACCTGGGGATCCGAAGCCTTTTGCTGATGGGCTTGTACCTTCAGAAAGTATAGAGAGCTCTGTTCTCTGGAGAAGTATTCCCCAGTAAGGACCCTTGTTTAGAACCTTATTTTGTATTTTAATACAATTTTTCTAACCACTTTTCATGTGGTATGTGCAGCAATTTTCAGATGTCATGGGAAATGAAATGGAAACTCCCTGACCTGAAGTGTTGCTGGCATTTCCAACCTCCTTCACAAAAAAGGAGGGACAAAAGATCAGAGTGTTTAGGCCCAAATGTTATCTTCATTGAAATCCAGTGGGGTCTTACTACTGATTTCAGCGTTTTATTGTCACACCTAATAGAGTTCCCCTGTAATCTTGCATGGGGAGGATGGGTGGACCGAAGTCAAGGTACATCTCCTCATCAGGTAGAGACCATGGTCTGGCAGCTGTGCACATAGAGACAATGCACTATGTTTACACTTATAACAACTTACCAAAGTCTGAAATCTGAGGTAGCAGAGTTTTTCACTTAAATATCAGGAAAGATAAAATTACTTTAAGTGTTAGAAGCAAAATTTCTACCTTACTGATGCACAAAAAGTACCACCCCTCTGGTAGACCACATGATGACCGTCCACCTTTCTCCATTCTCTCCTTTCAAACACGGTGTGAACACCAACGTGTTCATCTGTGCTACAGCCAAGGTAATCTGATCTTATCTGTTCATTGTGTGTACAGCCATTATGTGTACAGAGTAAATAACAAAGTGAACATGGTTATAGAAAACAAAAAACCTTTTGTTTAGGTAACCACTTTAGTAGGAAAGTGGAACTTGTTTTCAAACCTTATCCTACATAATGCAATGTAAGTACAGTATTCAGCATTTTTGTCCATTTCATCAAGCACTGCTCATTTCAATATAAAACTTATTAGCTAATTAAACTATTTAATTAGCAATACTTGAGTAGCATTAAATTGCAATCACTTGCATCTGTTTTAATAGAGGACGTATTTTATATGTGTCCACAAATGCTGGCACAAAATTGTTATGGTTTGAGAAAGCCCACAACAGTTTATTGTCATTTAGACAATTATTCTATCACCCAGTGACCCCTCCCCACACAGGAAGGGGAATTGGGAAAAAACAAGGAAACCTGGGGGTTGAAATATAAACAGATTTAATAGAATAAGATTAGATAATTAACATTAATAGCACTAAAGAACAAATATTGATCCTGATACCAATATAAAATATACAAGGATTATACTCAGCCAATATCAGTAGGAAGCTGTGCACTCCCAGCAGGGGACAGCAAATGTGGGAGACTGTGAGCGCTACAGCTTTGGGAGGAAGGGAAGGGCTCAGGGGTCCAGCACTGGGGCAAGAAGTTCTCTGGATCACCGCCATCAAGGGAGAGAGAGAACTTTGCAGCAAACTCCCTAATTTATATTGAATGTGATGTTCATGATATGAAACAATCCTGTTGGCCAGCTTGAGTCCAGTGCCCAGGTCTTGCTCCTCCTCAGCCCTGCACCTGGTGAGCTCGAAAACCACTGAGACCTTGAAACCCACACACCATAGCTCACTATAAAGTAAATATTTTCACAAATTCAGACTCTAGAGTCTTCTAAAACTGCAGTTTCCCCAAGCAATAAAAGAGAAATTAGTCCTGTGTTGCTCAAACCAGGACAAAAGTATTACTCTGTCTAGTATCCAGTGTAACTGGACAGCTTCTCTGAACATTTCAGCAAGTAATCCTAATTCTGTCTAAATAGCTGCATGCTAGTAATCACATTGCTGAAACATCATGTGAATAATGACATTAAAGACTACATTAATAGTGAGGATATGGGCTAATGTGGAGAGGACTTGGGTTAAAATGGATTTTGCTTCATACATTTCAGGGTACATTATATGTAGAGATATGTATTTTTATTCACTATAATGTATCTCTCCCCAAACTCTAGCTTTCCTGTTCCCTAAGCCTCTACATTTCTTTCTACTTGGAAAAAAATCCAGACTCTTATTTTGCCTGATGTCATGTGAAACGCCAGTCTGACCTAGTGTAAACTGACTAAAACTCAGCTACGAGGTTAATTCCATTTAAGTGCTCTTTTATTGTCTTAAAAAGGGCAGAGCAGGATAGCAATATACACTCCCCACCTCAGAGGTAGGTATTGAGGCCTTAGTCCAGTTGCATGAATGCAGGCATTGAAGGTCATTGGAGACCCCTAATTGTAATCCAGCTGCCAGGCTGATGGGATGGGCTGGTTTGTATTTTCTGTAGAGTGCAGGTCAGCCCCATGTGAATCTGTATAAAGTCCTTAATTACAGCTGATGCAAAATTATGTTTTCCGTCATACCATAAATAACTTGAGAAAGACTCATTTGTACTCTTGATTACGACCAAAGGCAACAACCCAAACATGGATCTGGTTTGCTTCTTAGACATGACCAATTACCTTAGAATCAGAGGATCATAGAATCATAGAATTGTTGAGGTTGGAAGGGACCTTTAAGATTATCAAGTCCAACCATTAACCTAACCTAACAAAACCACTTCTAACCCACTTCTCCAAACATGCTTGCTCATTCTGTAACTTTACCATTCTCATACCTTGCTCATTCTATAACTTTACCTTTACTATTTTCTTTATTAAGGACATTCAGTCAAATCTTGGTCTTTGAATCAAAGACATTATTGTACTGTGAGTGAAAGACTCTTACAAATGGAATAAGAGATTCCTGTGCATTATTTCCAGCATATATACATGCAAAAAGATTTTCACAGTTTCATGTCTTATACACTTCCAGAATCTTGAAATCAGGTTGACATTTTGTTTATTCAGGCCTTGAGAACTTTTGGCCTTACCAATCTCTTTGCTGTGGGCATGGTGTAGTTCTGAGTTTTGGTTTATATTTATTCCAGTACAGAACCCAAGGTCAGATTTAAAACTGCAAAAGTTTAGGGTGTTTTTAGTTTGCCCATCACTGCTGGACAAGGTGGTCTCTGGGTTTTTGATGGTCAATTGTGCCTGGGAAGACAGAGGGAAACTCAGTCAGTTCCCTCCCTCCTCATCCTTGCAAGAAGGAAACAGAAATGCATACATAGAGCACACAAGAAAGCAGGAGACACAATAAAAGAGGCTAAGAAATGTAGGCACCGGTGTGTCTGAATATGAGTTCTTCTGCTCCCTTGGGAGTTAGCTACTGCTAGATCTGTCCCCTTTCAAAGATAATGGGAGGACTGCAAATTGTCCAACTCTATGCTTCGTATATTTTGAAAGTTTGTAATATAACATTTCTTGAGAGTAGCAGGGAATTTTGTTCAAGGATGTGGGGGCAATCATCACAACTCCTTCCTGACTGAGCATCTTGTGCATGATACTACCATTAACTAACCCTTCACGAGGAGGTAAGCACTCTCATATGCTTTTTCAGTAGGCACAGTGCTCTGAAATCATGTTTTCCCAGTAAGTTTGGTTTGGTTTTTTTTTTTCAGAGAGCAGATTAGATGTATTCCGGATGAAAGTCTGTTCTTTAGCATCCTATTCTAGCAAGTCAGGAGGAATAAGCATTATTTTTTTTCCTGGATAAAACTTTGCAAAATTCTGTTTCAACTGATCTAAATTATCTTTTCTTGATTTGAATTCCAAATACTTAAAACACCTTACATGCTTTAATTGACACTGTGTAAAAGTAATGCATCTAGACAGCTAGGTTTTACTTTCAGCACACTATTTTTGTAAACGAAAATTGTCTTGGCTACACACTGAAAAGTAATTTTTTAAAGCAGCCCATGTTTCGGCAACATCAGTGAGAACAAAGGCATATCCTTTGGGACAACCAAAGTACTGAAGACCCACACCATTAACTGTAATCCCGCTGATACTCCAAATTTGGGGATCCAAGAGCTACGCAGTCATCTTAGTCTAGGGGTGAGGGAGGAGTTTATTTGCACAATGAATTATGAATTTGCCTTCTAGGCCCAAACCAGCTTATGTTGTGTCAGCTGAGGTGTGCTCTCGCTCTCTGGTTATAAGAAGAATGCGGGCAGAATAAGTATGGCTTTTCAGAAACCTCTGCACCAACTACACATGTTCTCAGCATCATTCAGGTCCTGGATGGGCTGGGTAACTTTGGTAACTGCCTAGGTAAACTAATGTCTATGGCAAAAGTTACTTAAGTAATTTCTGAAAATGGCATTTTGGAAAATTGGAGATTTTAGACATATTTAGTGCAATTTATGTGCCACATCTTTCAAAAAAAAAAAAGACAAGAATTAAAAAGGAAAATATTGCTGCATTCTTCAAAATCAAGTAACACAAAATCAATGATACAAAGGAAGATTCACGTTAATTGTGGTACAACAGGTACATTTACTACATATTGTCTTGCTCTGTAAGTTTCAGAAGATCCAAGAAGCTTTGGGAAGGCGGTTATGTTTTGTTAAACACTTTCCATTATAAAGAGTGCAGTATACTGAAAACCAGGCACATGTTAATAAAAAAATAAATAATTAAAGAGATAAATCCTAGCAGAAATGTATCTTAGAGGTGAACAGACTGTGTAGAGCAAGCCAAAACCAAAATGTAATCAGAAGCCTGATGCTGACATCTAGGAGGAGTGAAGTATGTTGAGGTCTTCTTAACAAATGATGAAACTCTTCTCTGAAAAACAGTTACAACTTTAAAGGTAGAGAAGGAACAGTCATTCACCAGCTAATTTTGTTTCCTCTGAGGCTCCACAAAAATAACATATATATCTGACTTCAGTGAATATGCTGTAGTAAATAACCTTCATTTCCACTTCTTCATGATCATGAACTTTCTCTCTGAAATCTTTTTATCTTTATACATCATGGTGGGTAGACTGGTGAAAGAGCAGGCAGGGAGCAACAGCATCCTAAGCGTTGTCTTGAAGATCACAATTCATTTGTGTCTAACTAATTTACAAATATGCTGAAGTAAATTGTCAGTATAGAAGTGACAGAAGTGCTGTTGTATTAAATGTTCCAAAAATTCGAGGATTTTAGAATGTGTAAACATCTTCTTTTATAAATTAAATCATCACAGTTGGAAAAAAGAAACCTAGACAGTTATCCAGGTATATATGAAATACAATGGAAGTATATAAATTCCATCCTGAGTATTTTGATGGTATAAAAATGTGATAGAAATTGTAATGTATTTCTAGTATTTTATCTTCCTTCTTACCCATTTATTTATATCAGAAAATGTTAACAAGATCTTCTTGTTTTTGCTATAATGTATTTAAGTCACCAAAATAACCCCTGCTGACTGTGATGAGCTGTTACAGGATAATCTCAGAAGCTAACAAGACTTGCTTGTTAAAGTGTATGAACTTTTGTGAATAACTGTTTGTGAGAAGCAGATAATAATGGAAAGTCTTTTCACTATCTCAAGGAATTGAAAAAGAAATTTTGTATTTGTTAATTTCAGCAGTCTTTTGCGTTACAAGAACTCAGACATCCAATATATGGGACTACCATCAATATATAAATATGCTTAATATATGGAAGCAAAAGGTGGAGGAAGCAGAATTAATATGACTTGTATATGAATTATTCATGAGGAACAAAAATTATGAAATTCACTTGTTTTCATAAAATCCATGACTATATCCAAATTTGCTGTGATTCATCCATATTCTCTCCAAAGTTGGTGTTAAAAAATCACTTCCTTGAGTATAAGGATTTATGCTATCTAAAGAACAATACTATATGTACAAAAAGTCAGAAAGCAATCATAACAAATACAATTTCACAACGAACATAAACCCTCCTTTTTCTCATCCTTTCTCCTTGTCCTGTGCTTCTCCTTCCATTATAATCGATACAGTGGTATAGGTTAATATGGTGCTAGAACTGGCTTTGTAAGAAAAGAATAAGCTCTAACATAATCAGATGAACTGAAGAAATGAAGTAGTATGGAAAATGAATGGTGCACGCATATACTGTACTTTACCATCAAGGTACTTTGACTATGCACTAGACCTCTCGTGTACTTAAGCCAGCTCACTGCATAGCCTCTGATCTGGACTGAACTGGTGACCTAAGCGTGAAAAGCTGAGTGGGCCGCTACTGATAATCTAACTTGGAAATTCAGACATCAGTATGATGTGGAAGATAATACGGCCCTCTTTAGCACCATGGGGTCAGCAGTAATCTAATGTGACGTCTTTATATTACAAGACAATTCCATTTTGGATGTATCACTGTTTAAAAGACAAAATTAAGTGCTTCTTTATAATGATCATATTCCATCTTCTCTAAGAATTGAGGGGCAAATATGTTTAATTACTAGTATTTTAAACAAAGCATTTGTTTCCCTCCTTGCTAAATAAATTTGATCCAGAAAAACAGTTATACCCAAGAGAACACCCTGCTTTGATTTATGAGTCCTTTTATATTCCAGGCAATCCTCCCAATCAGGAGGAACCATTGTGATTTTTATGATTTACAACATAATGAAACAAAGTCGAACAGTACATAGGCAACACGCAAACTATGGTCTTCAAGCATTACTTTTTTCCCCCCTAAATAAGTGCTGGAAAAGGGCCTTTTTTTTTTTTCAATTACAATGTTCCTATGAAAGCTATAATCTCATTCAGTACTCACTGTTTTAGGAAAGAGAGGAATAGCAGAGTCTACTGTTTACTGCCTTCTGGTGATAAATATTCCAGCTTTTTATTTATTGTATTTGTGTTCTGGTAGCCTTTGTTTTTTTACATATAGAAATAAATAAATAAATAGCAATAGGGCTGCATATGCCTTTCCTGAAAAATGTTGCCTGGTGGAATCACTGCTCCTGGAGAACTGTGGTAAAATTGCACACAGATTACATATCCACTTCAATAATTTCCCAGGGATAGAAGCAAAACCAGGAATTCTGAAATGCAAACTGGTGTAATGATGGGTCATTGCAATGCACTCCATTATCTATTCTTTTGAATAGGGCTCCAGATAATGTATCCAGCACCTGAAGTCATAAATACTTTGATCTATTCCAGGGAAGGTTAAAAGTGAGGAACAGTGTGGGAGTCTAAACGTTAATACAATAAAGGCCAGTGCTAAAGACACACTGAAACTAATACAATGGCAAACAAACCCAAAATGTTCAGGGAAGATTGGAGCTGGGATGTATACTCTTGTGTTTGCATGCAGTACTCAAAGTTCCAAAGACAAGGATTGGAGTTAGTACGTACTTTATATAACATAACAGAGGACTAATTATTTTTATATAAGAAATCATTTAATGTTCAGGACTCAGGATTACTTATGTTGCTGCCTACACCTGCCTGGTACTGGCCCAATAGACAGATCCTTCACCAAGACAGCTGATGGCCTCATCCTGCAATAACATTCACCCTCTGCACTAGTCCGTCCAATGTTTGAACACTGAGCTAGCACAGGGTCTGCTGGCATGGCCCAAGTGAGGGGTGACACATCTGTGCAGACACTTGTTGTGTGTGCAGGAGCACCTAAGCTTTCTCATGAACTCTTAAAATGGTGATTGGTGACAGCCAGCATGGCTTCACCAAGGGCANACTGTAAGACAGAATTTGTGCCTCATTTCCCCCCCCCCTCAAGTTTTCAAGAGCTCTTTTAGAATCATTAGATTCTAAAATTCTGATGATTCTAGAATCATCATCTTTTAGAATTATTTAGATTGGAAAAGACCTTTGAGATCACTGAGTCCAGCCATTAACCTAGCATTGCCAAGTCCACCACTAAACCATGTCCCTAAGCACCACGTCTACACGTCTTTTAAATACCTCCAGGGATGGTGACTCAACCACTTCCCTGGGCAGCCTGTTCCAAAGTTTGATAACCCTTTTGGTGAAGAATTTTTTCCTTATATCCAATCTAAACCTCCCCTGGCACAACTTGAGGCCATTTCCTCTTGTCCTATCACTTGTTACTTGGGAGAAGAGACTGATACCACTTCTCTACAACCTCCTTTCAGGTAGTTGTAGACAGTGATAAGGTCTCCCTAAGCCTCCTTCTCTCCAGGCTAAACAACCCAAGTTCCCTCAGCCACTCCTCATAACACTTGTTCTCTAGATCCTTCACCAGCTTCATTGTTCTTCTTTGGACATGCATTGATCATATTTAGTCTGCCCCAGAAAAATCTGTCTCTGGAGTGGGAAAGTGAGATTGCTCTGGCAACCAAACCCGATCTGGAAGGCAGCTCTTGTGCTTTCAGCCTTGAAGGTGAAGGTCCAGGCATCTGGGGACCAGGTAAAGGATATCTTAAAGGCCTCTAACTCACTTTTTGAATTGCAGTGGGAGAGGGAGACAAGTGGAAGCCCTGTTTGCTAGTCACGCACTGTAAGAAAAGTAATCGCCACCACTCTTTCTCTCAGGCTGTTGTAAATTGTGTTCTCCCACTCTTCATCCAGTAGACCAGAACTGACACAAGCTGTGAGGGAAAGTGCTCATGCAGTTTGGCACCAACTGAATCCCCATTATGCAACAGTGTTTCAGGTTTATTAATCTTATTTCCCCCCCCCCCCCCCCCAAGGAAATGCCATTTAAAGTTGATTTTGTCTCCCTTTGAAAGATTCCAAGAAGAATTCCTAGCCTCTCAACTGGGTGACGGATGAAGAGTTAGCTTATTAACATACAAACATTGCTAGTCATTGGAAAGCTTCACATATGAGAAAGTCCAAATGTTAATTTATATTGCTTATCTCATACTGAGAAGATACCGAGAACTTCAGCTCTCCTGCTTCAAGAAGCATTCATGTGATGATGAGCAGTACTTGAATGACCAGTCCTCAGAAGCAGCCCTGGGACTATGCCAATGACAGTTATTTGTTGCTGCTAAGGATGGTGGTCCCCTTGGAATATACAAATTTCCATTTTACATGAGCTGGTAGAGCACATAGGGTAGATGTATGCCCAAGCATTGCTTCGAAGCTGAATGAAGTTACAAAGCTTAGGGGTGTCTTGTGATCCAACCAAATGTTACAGGCAGGTCTTGTACGGCTGAGAAAAGAAAAGCTGAATGACAGAGCAGGGTAAAGCTGTCTCTGAAGACTAGAGGAGAAGGAGCTATGAATGCATTTTAGAGGTTTGTGTCTGGGATGAATAATCAGTTATTTGCAGTGGAATTATTTTTTAGGTAAGATGATGAGGGGTTTTCATTTTTATTCTTTGCCGGTCAACTCAGAGTTAAGGGGGAAGACAGTTTCTCCACAACAATATAAGCTAAAACAAAAATAAGACCATTTGAAGGAGAGGGGGAATTCTTGCTGAATTCTCAATATGTAAGGTGGATTTTGCCTCACACCTAGGCTGTTTGTATCTACTATGGCTCAAAGCAGTGTTTTTGTTCTTTTGAGGCTCCGTTTCTTTTGCTGACTTTCAACCTCAAAATACATATTTGGTTCGATCTCTAACTTGCAAAATTTCTTGCCTTAATCAGGTCTGACTCTGAGACACTATTATGGAAGCAGTCTTCTTTCTAGCCAAAGAGGAAAAATGAACTTTCCTAATTGGATTGATAGTACTGCATAGATTTTAATTTTAAATACTGACAGTGGTAATGCAGCAATGAAAGTTATCCTATGTATGTAATTCATCTCTGAAGAATTTAAAGGGACATAACAAGAATATGCTTCTTTGACTGCACACAGGCATGAGGTGACTATATTTAGTGGGTTTTGCTATAATATTTATTTGGCTCACACATTTGTTCTGATGTTTAAATCCAGAAACGGCCTCCTCTTTTAGCTTTCTATTTGGGACAAATTAGTCATTCTGAAGCTTTAAAGTAGAAAACGCAAAGATTTAAGCAAAAGTCTCATGTTCCTGTTTGGAACAATCTTAATGAGAAGATTGTTTGAAGTGACAAATCTTATGGTTTGCCTTAAGCTTTTCAAGTAAATTTTAACATAAAGGTATGCCTACACTGAAGAAACAAGTAGCCCAGAATACACAGAGTGGACTTAGGTATTTCATTCTCCTATGAACAGCCATGTCTTTTTCTGTAGTAATACAAAATACATCCTATCAGGGGGATCTTTCTTGAATGGAAATCCTCTTTATTGACATTCTTTCTAACCACTTGCTGAGTCTTGTACCATTTTGCTTTCTGATCACAGAAAGTGCGTCTGTTTTCAGAGCTGTATTCTGGGGGTCATGAGTTTGGTAGATGAGAGAATCCTATCTGTGGTTCGGTTTAAAGACGGCATGTATAATAATGTGTGTTGTTAGAAAAGTAATTATGGAGGAATGCATGTGTGAGCAGGATTAATAGAATGCTTCCTTAACTTTAAAACTACAAAGCTATTACATTTGCAATGTACATTATCCATAAAATAATTATTTTCACATGAGTGTCTATCCTTCCTAATCTTACTTTCACATGAAGGGAATTCCTATAGAGACTTTAATAAGATATCACTTTTGTCATGATTATCCATATTCACATATTGTACATTATTTTTGAAGAACATACTTTTTTTTCCTGAAGCATAAAACTAAAAGTGGCATTTTTAAAAAAAATAACAGGTTTCTTTTCAAGGGTTCTTTTGACACTTGAGTTGCTAAACACTTTTATGTCAGGTAGTGTAAGATCTACACTTTTCTGTATGCTTCAGTTTTGAAACATATCTCCCCACCAAATTTCTTTAAATCCCGATCTGTTTTTTAGAAAATCGTGAGGGCTCATTTGGTTGTAGTACTGCTGGTAGGACTGGGACATTACATTCATTGTTATATTCCTTCACACCTGTATTTGGAAAGGGTTAAATGCGTTATATAAAAGGGAAGAAGTCCTCTTAAAAAGGTTAAACTTCCCACTCTCAACAACTTGATATGTCTAATGTATGAGGTATCCTCTTTGAAAAAGGTTGTTAAACATGAGTTTTGTTTACATATAATGTCATGCAGTTATCAGCATAATCAAAAACTTATTTAATCCTTTTCTAATTCTAAAGTGATTAGCAAGGGCTGAGAAATCACCTTATCTCACTAAAACACAGGTACGAACACAGAGTAAATATTTTGGTAAACAATTATTCTGCCCTTGCATATTCAGCAGTGTGCTAAATTATGCATAATCTTGCATAAGTAATAAGTGAAGGTAGCTTAAATTCAGGGTTTTTTTACCTGACCTATTTCTTTCAGTGCTGTTAGCTTCTTAAATCATGTATGAGCTTTCCGTAAGGCTTCAATGAGTAGTTCTAGTGGAGAGACTTCAGTAATAAATTTCAGGAGAAGACAAGTTTTTTGACAGGCATAATGCAACACATACAGAGTTTGGAACTCACACTCTGGGAATTTAGAGCAATCCTTGCAAAGCAGCTTTTCCCTGTTACATTAATAGAGAAAATGAAGTATGAAAGTCCTCAGGAATTACTGCTAGGTGTAATTTAAATAATTTACCAGAAGACAGTTCAGCACATGCATAGAACAGGGGCATACAGAGTTTGCCATAAGCAGTTTATAAATAAACTATATTCTGCTGAAGTAAGTCAGGCATAAATTATAACTATTCCTTTTGTGGCTATACTCTGTTCCTCATTGTAATAGTTATTTAAAAAAAAAAATCTGGGTTATGACCTTCTACTAGAAATCATAGGCTGTGCCTGCCTTGTACCTTGCTTATGAGCATGCTTACATTTAATAGTTTGGCTGCTATGAGATCAAAGTAAAATTACTATTGCTGTGGGAGAAAAAAAAAAGAAACTGCATTACATTTCTATAAACAGAATCTAGGTAGAATTCTGTAGCTCAGTGGAAAAAGGAGTGTTCGGTGCCAAAGACCATTGACTAGCATCTGACCATTTCGTGAAACCCTTATGCACATTTTTAATGTATTATTCTATTTCTAGCCTCAAGTGCTGAAAGTTAAAATGACAGAATAACCTGAAAGTACCAATAGAAAATATGAAATTAAGATACTAGGGACTATGGAGAGAGTAAAGATTTGTTAAACACACTTGTAGATACTGGACAGCTCCTACAACTGCATAGGAGCTGCAACCCTAAACCGTTAGGGTTATTAAGGACTGTTAATATCTACCAACCAGAAATGTTTTCATTTATTTTGGCAGTGTTCAGAAATATGAGCCCAAGGGGAGAGGTCAGATGATCCAGAGATGCCCATTGATTTTTGAATACCAAATTAAAAATATATTAAATATATTTTATTCTGACACCTATAAGTATCACATAAAGAAAAAGAAAATATGAAGATGATTTAATCTTGCTTTCCCCTTTTTATATTATACAAGTTAAGTGATCTCTGATTCCTGTAGAGCACACAAGAACACAAATATTCTGTCTCTGGTCTTATGTATTTTCTTGGTTTTTAACATGATGTACTTTTCTTAATTTACTCTGAATTAACTTCTCTTGTCCATCTAATTATGGGTAAAGCATTACAGCCACTGGAGCTCATAAGCAGTCACAGGTCAGAAAGAAAGGCTTGCAGTCTTTTTGTCATATTGGGCAAAACACTAACTTAATGCTTAACCTTCATGCAAGTCATTAAAGATATTTTCCTCAGAAAAAATATTTAAGTTTCTGTTGGAATTTGGGATTTTTCTGAATGGGATTTAGTAACCTGCTTTTCATGCAGTCATGTATAAAAATAGAAAATCTGAGACTTTCTGATATTTTGGTAGACTTCTATTGGCTAAAATACTATATACATTTTCATTGTTTGCATAATTATATTAATACATGCATAATAATACAGTTATATTTTAACATAATTATATATGTATATAATCACATCAGTAATTGCATTGCTTAAATATATATATGTATTAATACAGCTACACAATGTATAATGTCTGTATAAATAATTCAAGCTCTTCTTAACCTAACATTCGTCAGCTCACCCAAGTCCTCTTTGCAAAACTCGTGCTAGCGTAAGAATTAACATGGGGAATAGGTTAAAAATGCCCTTGGTTTTGCCTCTCTCCTTCTAAAAATATTTATGTAGAGGGAGTAGGGGAACCTGCATGCTGTGAGGAATCTTGGCTACCCCTCCCAGACCGCCTGGGGGGTGAAGCACTGTCTGTACTTCACCTCCCTTTACCC
This sequence comes from Anarhynchus alexandrinus, assembly GCA_008711295.1. Taxonomy (NCBI): domain Eukaryota; kingdom Metazoa; phylum Chordata; class Aves; order Charadriiformes; family Charadriidae; genus Anarhynchus; species Anarhynchus alexandrinus. The sequence continues at coordinate 2,493,127 of VUYV01000141.1, forward strand.
ACAGCACTGTGGGTAATTTGGCAAGTCCTCATTCACAGCGGTCCAGCTTCCACAACGTTTTAGGCTGGGTTGAGCTCCACTCCTCCAGTGGCACTGAAATGCGCTCCCATCTAAGTGAGCAAAGCTTTACATGAGTGTGCTCCGGTGCAGGACCAGACCTCATCACTCACATCCTGCTGGTCACTATGGTTATATTCTTGAGATAAACCACTGATTTAACTGGTTTTTTTTTCATAGGTTTGTACTTGCTGGTTGCTTAATTTGGTTTTCCCTGAGTAGGGACAGGGTTTGTGACAGCTGACGGTTTGTGACAGATGGAAAATCTTCAGTCTTGTTCCTGATAAATGGAAGAGTATTTTCCATGTCCAGAACTGGTATGCATATGCAAAAAATCCATGTACTTAGCTGTTTCCCCTAACTATCCTTTGAATGTGCTGTAAATTTCATTTTCTTTTCTAAGGAAAATTGACTTATTATCACTCTGGTTAAAGCAGTTGTCTTCCCTAGCGTAGAGGCTTTTTCCATTATTATACTGAACCGTTAGAAAATTAAGTAATGTTAACAAGAAATTTCTCCTTAATATGCAATAAATATAGGTTGTTGGAATGATAAAAACAGTTTAGTTCAAACAATTTAATTAACATCCTTACAAGGATCGCTGAAAATAAAGTGCAAAATAAAATAAAATCACTGTCATGATCCTGACCCTGCGTTGCAAATTAAAAACACAGTAAAGTGTCATAAATTTCAGCAGCTCAATTTGGGTTCACTTAATAGAACTATGACAAAAGCAAATGTTTTGTCACTTTCAGACTGTTGCCAGGAAAAATTGTAGTGCATAATTAATGATAATCCACTCTTTAATTTGTATGTATAAAGGCACAGGAAGTTGCCACTGATAGCACAGAAATAATATCATTTTCAGTGTTAAAGCAGTAGAACTGTTTCATCTAAAACAACGAGTCAGGGGAAGGATAATGGAAGGTGTCAGAGGCACAATAAATAAGATTAGAGTGGACAAGGAGAAGTGAAAAGTATTACCTGCATTGAAATTTTCAATTAGAAAGGCAAAGCAAATCCTTTATGAATCATCCCCTCCACCTTCTTTTAAACCTTTCTGAATAAATGCAGTTGAATTGCCTGAATACTAGTTAGTACAAAATCAGGCTCTTTCAAAGGAATGAATTATGGTTTTACGTTGTTACTCTAGACACTTAAGTCATTTTTTAAGAACACAGCTAGGCTTCAAGATCTTGAACACCTGTGTCTGAAAAGGCTAGTGGTAATTAGCTGATCACCTTCCTAAGCAGACCTGAAATATCAGAACATCAGCTAAGCAATGACAAAATACATTATGTGCTGGATGCTATGAATCACACTGCTCTCCCAGTTTCCTTAAATGGACGGTGTTTCTGGGTAATGCATCCTGCCGAATATGAGGGCTACAGAAAAGCCAACATGAGGTGAATGATTAGGTGAAGACAGTTTTCATCAGCTCACTTCTGATACACTTGTAACATGAATTGACATTGAATTTTCTCTGTAATGAAGCAAGTTTATCCACATGAGCCTTCTAATTTTGTCCCTCTTTTACTTGCTTAGAAGATGTGACAATTGTTTCTTCTGTCCAAGGACAATTTCATCTGCCCAGACATGAGGGTAGAGTCAGCAAGCGATGGGGACTGTGGTTTTTAAAGCAACGGTGTAACGGGAGATGTTAGGGGTCCAATCACCGTTTGTTACTACACCTACACATTGGGTATTTTTTTCTCTTTTGAGGCGGCAGTCTTGAGATCACTGTCATCTTGGAACTGTAGGACTTTGACCCTTCGGCTTGCAGCCATGATTTATACAAACCTTGGTCTTCCGAGTGAACAGGACACCTGCCTATGTGTTTTGCCACCCAAAACACAGCCACTTTGTTGTGAGATCTCTTATGGTCGTATGTGGGGATTAGCTCCAGACTGGAACAAAACATAGATACCACTAAGTGGGCTTTACACCTTCCTAGTAAAAGTTTTGATTTTTGCCTTTTTTTTTTTTTTTAATTACCTGTAATGTCTTGGAGTTCTGAAAATAATTGCCAATTACTGGGTGAAACACACAGGAGTCCTGAGGTGGCGAAATACCAAGTCCTTAACAGGAGTTATTTAGGGATGCCTTTAATATACCTAATCAATGTGCATGCCAGACAGTTTCCAAGAACTGCAAAAGTTGTTCAGATTGTTCTCTTTATTATAAACCTTTTTGTCTTCTTTAGTGAATCCTCAGCTGTGTCTCAGATTCCCAGGATCCTGCACTGAAAACACGAAACGCTGCTAAAATTATTATCCCATATATACTAAGTAATATCCACAAAACTTTCTCTTCCAGCTGTGAAGAACTGATGTGTTAAACAGATTATTCACAAGACCTGCTTTCCTATAATAAACCTAAAAAGTGAGACTGAAATAAGCACGTTTTCTAAATACAATACTTAAGCCTGGATGGAATTTCAGAGCAATATTTCATGCCTCTTGTCAACACATAAGGATAAAATGCTGTGTCAGAGACTCAGCGTGGTCGAGAGGTGAAAGTAAGAGGCAGTGCAGAATTTATTAGTTACAGGGGCACTATGACTATATATATATCTATGCTAATAAACCCAGTGTGCAAACGCTGCTATCGTCCACAACAGGTTGAATGCCCCCAAGCTGCCTGCTAGCTATGGCCACTGGGAAGTCCAGCTTCTTCCATGAAGTCCTTGGGAGAGCATGGGTTGACAGGAGCCATTTTCATAGGATAGAGTTTGAAGAGCTATGAGCCATTTCTCAGTAGCGTTCCAGGGACTGTTCAATCTACTAGCACAGATGAACAGCCTATAGGCCTACTCCCCCCATTTTTATATTTGAAGCATAGTGTGCCATAAGAGGAATCAAATGAAAGTTGTAACTCTGGTCCACTCCTACAACTCGTCTAACTCCTGCACCATGAACTTTCCCAGCCAGGTTGAATAGATGGATGATGTGATGAGGCACCTCTTCAGAACTCCCCTTAGCCCCCAGGAGCAGAATTTACCAACCAAATCCCTTCTACCTTTTATCTCTCAGTTGTCATCTTTATCAGCACACACCATTAGAATCAGAAGCAATTAGCTCCACTGTATGCCATACTCACACTCTCCAGTGTTTGTTTTCCTCCCGGCTGAACCCCTGTGTCAGTTGAATGCTGACATCCAGCTTTGACAGACAGATTCCACCATCCCTAAATGGATCCATCTCAGCATATCTGCTACGCTTGCTCACAAGCACTGTATCACCAGCATTCAGAAAGACCTCAGCAGTCTTCCAGTTTGCACTCTTTCTGGCCTTATCCAGGTGGGCTTACTCAGTGTCTCTGCGCTCAATTTTCCTGCTGCTGTTACCTACTAGATAGCCGTACAGCGGGTTCCTTTTGCTGTAGCATGATATTCAGGACAGTACTATCGCCAACTCAATGGATTGTCAGAAAAGCTGTTGTGTATGGCAGAAATGTATACGGCAAACAAAATTGTTTTTTAAAAGACCACAGCAAATGCATTCATTAGTATTAGCAACCAGGCTGGCTTTATAGAGAGACTATTGGTTGACAGTGTGCCCTCTTGGTTGACAACGTGCATTCTGTCTGCTGGCTATACTGCAAAGCAATTTATTTTTTTCTTGTTTTTTTTTTTTTCTTGTCTGAGGAGTAACTCACCAATATTTGGGAAGAAAGGTAGAAATAAATATTATTGTTGTTTTGTTCATCTGTGTCTTGATAAGATATGTTAAAATTGATTCCCTGATAAGTTGTCATTCAGTGATGAGTTTTCCAACACCCAAAATGTCATAAAAAGCTCACATGAAGCAAATATCTTATATACTTTAAATGTGTGTGTTTTTAGGTTACTTAAAATTGCAGTTACAATGTACTTTCCTAACACATCTGTTTTAAATATTTATGTCGTAAGTTTATTAACGTTTTCTTTGAGCAGTTGTGAGAGAGGACATCTTGTGTACCATTCTTACCCCAAAGAGGGCAGCTTCAGTGTTAACCATTCTTTTATCTGAGGTTAATATTAAATTCTTACCTGTTTCAAATTTGGTAATAGAGGTGTTGAACAGCCTGGTAAACTCCTTCCCTGATTCCCGGCCATTCTGAACTTTTGAAAGCAAGAATAATATTAAGAAACCTGATAACAAATAGCCTTCAAACCTGAAACCTAATGCATTAAAACCTTTTAAATGTCTAGGAAGAAATAAAATGTGAATTTAATAACTATTTTAGCTCATTTACTTACCGAGGCCACTTCTACTTTGATGTGAAATTTTAGGTGGAATGGGGAATGCTGAACCAACCAAGAGTAAGGATCAATATTTTAATTTACATGGGACATTTACATGGTGGGTGAGATAAATGGCTGGATATTTCCCTTTTCCTGTTATAGGAACCAACTCAAAGAAGCTGGAGTGTAGGCAATTAGTTTTATTGTCACAGGTAATCTTAAAAATGCCCAATAATTTTAACTGCTACCTGTGGCTGTCTACTATCCTCAGCTGCTTCTCCCAGCATTTTAACAAATTTCTGTGTGGTTATTCATACATGAAACCACTTTTACATCATGTGATCCAAAATCAGTTCTGTATACATATTTCTGTGAGTATGTTTTAGTATCTCTTACAAATGTTTCTAATTTTGTGGGAAATGGGGCTTTTTCCAGCATTTATTCTTCTCACAGCTTCTGTGAAATTGTGTAGGTCTTGCGGTGTTTCCTCATCAGGCTCGAACACCAGGCATTGTGTTTCCTCTGTGGGTCTTACATGTGTGCTTGTGCGTGCATTAGAATATAAATAAATAAATAAATAAAACCCCCAGAATAAATACAGATAAATAAATAAATAAGTGGAATAAAAGTAAATAAAAATGTGCTACTAATGACAAAAATTTCCTTTAAAAACCCCACTTGAGTGACTAGTCTCTGGTACTGATGACTGTGTATAAGTACATGGAGTGGCATTTGGCTGGAAGGCTTTGCCCAAGTTTCCCCAAGGGAAGGTTACCCGGAACATGAACTCCTAAGTCTCAAATACCATGGAACTCCACATGCACTTTTGATATGACATCTGTTTTTTAAAATAATGATCTTGTTTTCTTTTGTTTGCGTAGAAGTCCAAATATATAGAGTCATTCCTGGCTGGACTTTCCTGTAAATTTCTTCCTCTTTCTGAGTTTGCAAACAACATTCACCTTCTAAATTTCTTGCAAAAGTAACAGATATCTCAGCATCAAAGCCTTCTGACTCTATGGGTGTAGCTTATATTATTATTAACATTAATTTCCTTGGGTATTTCTCAGTAAAGAGAAATCGGTTGCACACTAGTGCATCCTTGTGCAACTCCTCTGCCCTCTCTGGCAGATCACGGAGAAGGATGCCTGTCTGGCCAAGCACAGGTTTCAAACATTTCAGTCTGGCATCACCACAAGGGAAGGGCTGCCCATCCTCCCCTAACACAACCCCATGAGCCTCCTCAGCACGTCAAGGAGGTCTTGCCTGAGCTTTTGGACCATTTTGGCCTGAGCCTTTTGGAAACCAGGCAGCAGTGAGTCCCCTATCTCCAGCAAACTCTCCAGTGGAGCCTGCAAGACGCTTGAGCCCTGCAAGGTCCCTTTGGGCTGGGGAAGTGAGGAGAACCCGAACTCCCCCCCTACAGGGAGACCTTATAGCAGCCTTCCCGTACTTAAAGGCGGCCTACAGGAAAGATGGGGAGGGAGTCTTTATCAGGGACTGTAGTGATAGGACGAGGGGTAATGGCTTTAAACTGGAAGAGGATAGATTTAGATTAGACATTAGGAAGAAATTCTAGCTGATGCCGAACTGCTGGGCTGCTGCAGTAGGACCTGGTTATGTACAATGAACTGGCTGCAGGAGTCATTTGGTCATAATGGGAGTCATAAGGAAGGAAGGCAACAAGGGGAGAAAGGAAGGGAAAAGCACATTGATAAATATTCCATAATACTTCGATAAACCCGACCAAAAAGTGTATCCTGTGATCAGTGTGCTAACGAAGCTCAGCATCACAGAAGCTAGCAGATGGTCACTCTGCATTCACTCACCAATTTATACCATGGAGAACTGTGAAGATACGGGGTTGGGATGGCTAGTACATAAAAATCTAAAAAGTGAGAGTAACTTGAAAATATAAAGAGGCTCAAACATTTTTCTTGTGCTCAATCCAAGAGAAAATGTATGCAGTAGGTTTTTTTTATTTCTGTGCCTATGTGTGTGCATGCGTTTGTACGTTTGGATGTATGTAACAGCTTTTATCTTTCTAAAGTACAAAATTCTTTCTTTCTTAGCAATAGTGACACTGCAGATAATGATTTTACTTCTCCTACATATACTTCTGTTCGACTTGTACTGAGTTTCTGAAGTACATTTTTAAAACACAATGTGGACAGAAAAGCATTTTCATGCTAGTAATTTATACATACATAAGCATTTGGAATAGGAAGACTTCATGTGTTCCAGCTGTTGCGTAGCACTTTGCATAACAAGGTCCAAAGAAAGGTTCACAATGTCATGGTTTGGTTTTTGGGTTTTTAAGTGTGCATGACTTTTGGTTTTCAAAGATGTGTAAGGCAGTGTTGTTCCCTCTCTGCAGTCTTTTGTATTAAGCCATAAAATATACTGATTGATGGAAGAAGAGTTATTTGAAATATTTTTTTCCACAGCTCCTTCCCGCCTGACCTGCAAAATATGGGAGGATGGGGCAGAAACCTGAGAAATGCTCAGCTGTTTGGGCTGGGCTTTTGCTTGTGCTTTGGGAAAAGGTTTATACGGTCTGCTCATTTTATGCCTAAGAGAGCGTATCTTGAGTGGGGGAGGGGGCAAAAAGGACTCTGAGCCGCTTTGAATACTCCTGCTTTCCTGAACTCTGTTGTGAATGAGTCTCCTAACAGCACTGGTGTAATTGTGATTGCAGTGATAGGGGAAAATGAGCTCTTCAGTGTTGCTTTAACTGAGTTCCCCCCCAGCCAGCCTGCTGGGTCTTTACAGACATCGCCTCACGCCTCAGAGAAGCACTGGATTTGCAAATTTTGCTCCTGAGTTTATCCCCAGAATTTAATTGAACCTTTCACTTTCATCATAACAAAGATATTTGCTATACCTTAATCCAAAATCCATACGCTAAAGACTCAGTAAACTACCTTTTTTTCCTTGGATATTCAAAAGGATTTTATATCTTTGTGTGAATAATATCTCTCTGCAAAGTGGCTAATAGTTTCATCTGCTTTTATATTAGCAGTAATAATAGTGTTGCAAAAGAAACCATTTTTGGCAATACAATTGAGAGGTTTACAGCAGTCATAGCTTTTAAGATCCCAGTTTAACACAGCATTTAAGCACACACTTACAGCAAATGATCTGAAGCAGCAATGCCGGGGCAAAAGTACCGGTGGGCCTTTTAAACAGTGACCCACATACCTCTTTGGAGGACGTCCACTATTTTAAAGTTGTTTAGATACTGTCCTGGAATAATCGGAAATACAGAACTCTTTATTTTGGAGTCAACCCTATGCTATGGTAGTTTGACCATCACAAGGGTAGCCAGGTATGGCTTACAGCCCTGAAGGAAATTGCACATAGACCTGCACAGCTTCTCTGTGGGTTATTTTCAAAGACCACACCACAGACTTTGCTGCCCACCGCCGTACAGTTGTACCTTACAAAAAGAGGTAGTGTTAGACAACAAAACAGAGCACTTGAACTGGAATCTTATGAGATCCCCATTCCTTTGCCCTCTGATTTCTCCGTCCCTTCTCTCCTGGCAATCTTCACCCCAGCTCTCCATATTGACCACATCGCAAGCCTCAGGAGGTTCTGTGGCTGCCTTTGCTGTGGGACTTAACAGATTAAAGGCCCCCAAAATAACCTGATCTTTCTGGCAATACACTGAATATTAAAGTAAAATACTATATATCTGTCAAGACAGACAGATCTGGTAAGAAACCAGGTCTGTGTACATGCTCAAATAGATATACGCAGAAAATCATAATGTAGCTAAAGACTGAAGAGCCTGGAGAGTGAAGAATAAGTGGAAAGTGATTAAATGGTAAGTGATATCTTAAAAGCATATGAGAGATTTTAAAAGGATCCATGCAGAAAACAAAGACCTATTAGTTAAAAAAGGTAAATTGCAGATAGTGCTACTCTAATATCAGTCCTACAATAGCCATCAGAGATGAACCAGTAATGTAATTTCTTTTAAATGGATGCTATTCTAGTCACACTTATCATCTGCAGAGAAATATTTCTAATATCTATAGCAGATGATAAAACTATTTTCATTTATTATTGTACTAGATTTTTTTCTCAAGGTTCCTACCACATTTTCTTCTTTCTGTATGTCATTTTTTTTGCTTCTATAACAAACATTGATCTTGCAAAGTTGCCTCATTTTTTTTTAATATAAACTCAAGCATTAATAGAAATTTAAGAAATAGGAAATATTGTCTGGCTTCAAAAATGAGATAAGCCTTTCTGAATTTCAGCCTATATGTAAACACACATATGAACGCTCTGTATGTGAGGTATATTTATAATGTATAATTTAGATATATCTAAAGTAAATATTTTTAGTCATTTCTGTGGTAGTCAATACTCCTCTCACAACATTTTAGCAGAACTATCCGATTTACTTATTTCTAAATGAAAAATAAAACCTAAATAATTTTCAGAAATGGATTTCTGCCGAGTTAATGAGTGATGGATCACAGTGAAATAATGCAATAAGTACATACCATGGCCTTTTGGGAATAAAGCAGGGTTGGCTTTTTTTTCCATTTTGTACATTAGGACCACTTTGTAGATCAGACTTCATCTCCATTCACAGTGGCGTTTAACCCCACTGTCCGATTATTATACCTCTGATATAAATACACCGAATGTTAGCAGCATTGGAGAAGACATAAATGAAACCCAACATTAGTCCCGTGATAGAGTGTATAAAAAGTTTGCTGTGTAGCCAGCTGAGAGGAGTCATTTCTGGTTTACAGTCAGTAATTGGAGAATAAGATGCACTATGTTTCAAGGCCTTGAAAGCTCGTTTTATAATGAGACTAACAAGCTAAAATCATTTATTTTATCTGAGTGAAGGTAGGGACGATTTGACTGTGATCTATGAATACCTGTGTAAGGAAGATAATTCTCGTTGTAGAAGGTTCTGTAATCCAGTAGAATAAAGTGTAATGAGATTCTGTGTTTGAAAACTCAAAGCTATACACATTCAGACAAATATTACAAGAGAAAAGTCAATTTACATTGGAATAACTAAGCTAGAGATCTCTTGGATTCTTTATCACTGCGTAGGATACCTGCTTTGCACTGAAAAAAAAAAAAAGATAACAGCCTTTGCTTCCCAAGGCGTTTGTTTTATGGTTTTGTGGCTATCTTCACAAAACAAGCCTTACCCTTCTTGCAGTAAAGTAGTTGGGCTCATTGAGGCAGAAGAACAAAATAGTCAACCACAGTTTTCACCGAAGAGATATGGTATTTTTATGTTTATACGCAAGATGAATACTGACAAGGTATTATTTTCCCTTAACTAGGTCTTTCCTGCGACTTAATGTATGATTGCAAGTATAGGACCTTCAACTAGCAAATTCTTTGGTACACTGATATTTCTAGTTCATTTTAATTGTAATATCTGAGTTTGTTAATATGAGTTATTGCTCTTACTTAAAACGACTGCAAGTGTTAGTACTTGAGATCTTTTTCTACTGGATGTAGAAAGAGATGTCAATTTCTGATTTAGTGACTGTTCCTCAGGAAAAGAAGGATAACAAATTAAATTCCTTATTTGAAAAATGTAGGCAATTCTGCTGTTGTAAATACATGCATATTCAAGAAAAAAAAAAGGATAAATAAAATGATCCTTTGTGATGACAATCTATATATTTAACTGCCATAAATCATATTGAACTTTTTTCTTCCTTCTTAATTCATTTTTGTTTCACATACGTATTTTTTAATTAGTCTTATAAAACTTTTCAGAAGGTAGGTGTAAAACATTTTATATCAGCTAAACTATAAAGAGAAACCAAATTAAACAGAAGAATTGAAAAAAAAGAATAGAAATTGATCAGTAATGAAAATGGAATACTTTTTCAAACAAATGTAGTTAAAGTATTCCATTTTTAGACGCGAACAGCTATTTTGAGTTCATTTAAAAAAGTATTAAGGTAGAATGCTTTGCTCTGTAAACTTGATATTATTACATTTTAGCTCAAGTGTACCAATTGATTTTACAAGTCGTTACAATTTTTTTTCAAATTAGTTATGGTAAATTCATTTTTCCTCCTTCAAAATCAAAGCGTATCCTATCCTGTCTCCCTTGAGGTTTTTATCTTTAAGAAAGTCCCAAGAATAGCCCACAAAAATAACTATAGTGCTTCCACTTTCAGTAATTGGATGGATAGAATAGATAAGACCTCTGTCAGATAGCAGTATTTGTTTTAGATTCATCATATTTTTCTCTAGATTGGAGTTCCATGAAGCCATTTGATCTGACTATGAAAAAAGTGATTTTTATAGTGTTTAAAATATAAAACATGTCAGGTTCTGAGAGTTTACATTTATCTAATGCATTGGAAATGTAGAAGATGGTGTGCTAGAAGACCATTTCAGAGATTGGACTGTTTTAGCACTTACACTTACAGACTGTAGTGATATCACATTCCTGAAAAACAGATACCTGTAAAACTCCTTTTAAAACATCATTTGAATTTTCCATTAATAAAGCATTAAAAACTTTTATCAGACTGTCTGCTGAAAAGCAATAAGGAAAGTGACTGTACCTTCTAATAAAATACAGGTCTTTCTGGATTCCCAAACCAGAACTTACTTACAATGTCATTTAAGAAATATTACAGGCTTGAGAAATTAAAAATGTTATTCCTCAGACAACTCCACCAATGTAGGCTGCAGAGCATTCTGAACAATATCAAAGTGATACCATAAATGATGTGAATGATTTGCAATGGCAGAGAAGAACTTTGCTCCCAGGTTTCCAGGACAAGGACTGGAGGTGCTGGGCTGGGAGGGCGTGAGGGAAGGGGAGAAGAGAGGTTGCCTCCCACGCAGCCCTTTCACTCTGGATGGGTTACGTAAAGGCTACAGAGCTTTAGGGCATTCGGGGAAAAGAAACAGAGCCCTTTGCTTTTTCATGTATTGAGTAGTCTCCATCATCTTTCGTTCCATACAGTGTTTGGGATACAGAAAGGTATTGCACTCAAGAAGCATATTTCCAGGGATGTTTATATTTTTTGCATGCCTCAGTAGGTGTTTATACACACATGTACACACACAGACACGTGCACAAACGCACCTTACAGCCTGCCCTTGAACCCTATTCAAGCAGCCTTTCAGTCGTTTATTCAAGTCAATGCCCCAGAGTCTGTCTTTTAAGTCACACCAAAGCCAGTTTCTCAGCATCACCTTTAAAAATTTGGGTTGTTAGAGGCACCATGTAATCGACAAACAGGTCTAAGTACCAAAGAACTCATGGCATTTTTGTGGAGAGTAAAAACCACTGGCCACAGTGAGCTGCCATCGTCCAGCTGAATAATTCCTTTCTGCTTACTCATTCTCTTACTCTACTCTCAATAATATTTTTGGTACATATTTGTAAAATCTTTATTATACCCCTGTTGTGAATCTGTTTCAGTGGCAGAATGGGAAAAAGTAATTTTTACTTTTCTTCAGTGAAAAAAACACAACGCAGAAATCCTGTGGAATGTTTTAAGCTTTTTGTTGGCTAGATACATATTGGCACCAATTGATTTATATTTCTCTGCTTCTGAACACTGCTCACCCCAATAGTGCTGTAGAAATAATTAATAAAAAGAAGCGATGTGTTCCCACTTTTTGCTTTTGCTAATAACATTTTGTTTAATGGGTGTGTCAGCCGTTCATACAACATAATGAAATATTGAAACAGAGATATTGAAAAATGTACCAGTCTGCCTGAAAGTTATTTGTTTTGAACAGTTACACATATTAATTTATCTGCAGCCCAGGAAATGAACTAAGATAAAGGAAAAGTGCTTTTCTATTTACTTGATGTTGGTGTCACACAACATAATAGTATTGCTTCCTCACCGATGAGGCAAAAAACCTGTTAACATGACTCAATGCAAGTTCTGATGGAAAATATTAAGTACTCCAGTGGACTGCATGTCCTTGACAAGCAAAAAGACTGTAATGCCAGAGTGATCTAAGCCTTTCAGAAGCTCCAGCTGATGTCCTCTGACTTGGTGGTGGTGGGACTTGAAGCACGGGTAATCACTGAACTGCTGAAAATACCTAAGGGTCTCGGACCTATGGCCCTATGACCGATCCATCTTTGCCACACAGATATTCTCTTGCAACACAGCCTTGACACCAGACCGCATGTCGGGCAGAAGACGTGACAAGTTCATTCCAACAGTAAATCTTTCTTGGCAGAATTTTTTATTAGCGAATTAGAATCAGAATCTGTCCCACTTGCACTGTTTATAGAAAATAAAGTGTAGAATTTGGAGTATTGATCATGGGGTCTGCATTTATTACCATTCTTGCTCTTGCTTTTGACTGCATAGAGAAAACAATGTGTTTGTTTTCTTTCTGGCATGTTAGGTCCAGAACTGCTGGGCTTTTATTAAGAAACACTCAGTTTTTGTACTAATAGAATGTACTATAACCCTGAGAAGTATATTAAATTACAAGGTGTAATGGGCTGTCTTGGGGCCAGTTGAGACACGGGGTGGATTTTGGTTAATACCTACTTCGGTATTTGTTAGTAAAGTTACAGCCTTCCATTTTTTCATACTTTGGTTTCAAAATGCTTATGTGTTATCAGATTTGCACCTGTTCCTAAAGGATAGTATCCACATACCCTTTTTTCTTCCTGATCAGTAACCCCAGGACGTGCCTTGATGACCAACAGCTGTCCATGAGAGGCAGTCTGTGCTGGTGCACTGCTGTCGAGTTGTACCACAGAGCATTCCTTGCCACCGTGTGTTATTGCCCCTACTTCTCCCCAGCCACGGAACAGGTTATCACATTGGCCCCAACCGTGGAGAGGTAAATTGTTAGCATTTTATTGTCATATGTATTACCCTGCTATAAAGAGTGTAATTTACCCAGTCAGTTAACATGAGCCATGGTTGTAAGGGCTGCCATTTGATTTTCTAAACTGCATGAGTATTCATAATCAACTTGTAAAAACTGGGCCATGATGCATTAGGAGCTATTAAGCCATCATTTACAAACACTTTGAAATACCGCCGAGTTCCTTTATGTTTAAAAGAGGAAATAACTGATGTATTTCAGTTTGGTAACATTTGATAAATTCATGCAAGGAAAGCCTAAAAGCACTGGTAATTAATCAAAATCAAACTAATGGAGCAACCACATTTGTGAATCAAGGGGGAGGGGAGATTTTTAATAGAGCTCAGGGGAGTCAGAGTCCTAACTTTCGCTGAATTTAAATGGGAATTTGCTGCCTAGAGGCCTTGGGTGTTTCTAAAAAACCCAGCCTAAATCACTGGTTTTGTAGTCCTTTCTCATCCTCATTTGGACAACACTGTTGATAAAATAACAGTTATTATTTAATGGCACATATTGTGTATACACATTTGGCATGCTGTGTGTGTCATATGAACATTAAAAGAAGTAAGTTCCACTTTTCCCTGGAGTTCCTTCAAAATAAACAGATTTTAGGATGCTCTCTAGTTTTTCAGATATACCTTTCTGAATGAAGTTTATGAAAAAATTCAAAGGTACATTGAGTGAAGTCATGGACAATAGTGTAGAGAACAATAAAGAGTTCAGCGTTTCCTGTGGAACCTTAAAAGAATACTTCCACTGGTATGTGCCAAGTATAGATTGACTTCAGCTTATAAGGACTTTATTCCATTAAAACTTACATTGAAAGAATACCATACATATAATCCTAGCCAAATCTACATCTATATGATTTCTTCTGAAATTTCTTCAGAAATTGAAGCCATTGTTAATTTTTTTACAAAGATTTGAGCATGATACCTATTTAGAGCTGCCTTATTGACTTTTATTTAAAAAATATTTTGGGACAGATTTTTTTTCCCATCAGAAGAGTATCTACTATGAATACTGTGCTAATTTCTGTCCAAAGTTCTGGTTTCCAGCTTAAAAAATATCAAAATATACCATAAAACTGAAAAGTTCATGGCTGCCAATTTTACGATTGAAAATACAATTGATTTTTTTGATTTCTAAGAGTCACTGTAGTGCTTGGCAGGAGGAGAAGGGGATGTGCCAGACCTCCAAAACAGCAGAGTACTCACATTACCCAGGCCATGACTGACTGAACCAACCGCAAATGCTCTTTCATGCTCATTCAGCAACCCCAGCACACTTGGAGAAAGGTGCACGTTTCTGAAATGCAATTACCTAGAGATACGGCAACAGTTCCAAATAAACAAAAAAAATCACTTTTAATTAATTTAATTAAATTAAAATTTAATTTATTTTCATGAAATATTTGAAACTGAAAACTTCTAACCTGTTTAGTTATTTTGCCAAAAAGACTGGATGGAATAGGACAGGAGTGGCATATTTCTGTTTCCGTTAGAAGCAATGGATGCACTTTATCCAAGTTCAATCTGCAGAGCGCTCCGGTTTTGTGTGTGCCATGAAGTGCCTCACCCTTGATTTCAGACAAATTTCACTCTCTGACATAATTTAGCTTCTTATACAATAGACTGCAAAAACTTGTCAGACCAGATTTTTTTAAAGTAGATATTGTTTATCTTTACCTAAACAAGATTTGCCCAATAATTACATATAAATGATGAAACATACTGTATGGAGCATGAGCAGAACCATATATTTTCAGAGTCATGACCACAGGGCAAAATATATTCCATTTATAGGTACCTAAAATGAGTTTAATGAGAGAAGATTTTGGAAGTCAAGGGCTATGTGTCTTTGGTAGGTACCTTCCACGACTCAAGTTCCTGTCAAAGGCACACAGGATTCTGAAAGTCACTCATTTTAGATAATAAATGTTGTAGTAATTACTTCTTAGGACATAGTTGAAACTCATTTTTTAAAACTTGCACTCTTGAAAGACAGGAGAGATTTTACAGAGGACAAGACTGGCCAAGATAACAGTAAGTAAAGCTGATTTTAATGAGTTAGTGCACACTGGGCTTACTTACTGACCATGTTAAAGAGAGTCAGGATGTGACAAACACCACGACAGTGATATAATTTATTTCCAGTGCAATTGTCTTTAATTGTACTTTATGAGTAAACCACACTAATTTATTTTTTTTTTTTAGTCAGTAACTTCCACTGAAATCTGTAGAAATGCTTTTCTGAGCTATTACATGTGGGAATTTAAAGCATGCTAATGTGGTATAGTTTGTTTGTTAGGACGTGGAATATGACAAGCGCTCCTCTTAGTATTTTAGATTTTACAAACACCCACTACAGTTTAAAACTAAAGGTTACATGAAAGAGCTTGCCAGAACTTTCTAAGTTGTACACAAAACTTGGAAGGTCACTAGTTTTTGATAAAAGGTACTAGATAACAGCTTTTTAAGATATTTGAGACTAATTATTGAGAACTGTAGGTGGTGTGCTTTTGGATATCACAGAACAAACAAGAAATATGCTGAATCACGTGCATAATATGTCCTAAAGTTACATATGTACTACACAGTTACGCCTGCTGCTAAGAAAATTTTTTTCTGAATCTCTGAACATTTGTGTTTGAAAATCTGAGTCCTGATAAATAAATTATTCTAGTTCAAAGAGTCTATTGGAATAGTAACTGTAGCTTTTCTCAGGCTAGGTTGTAAACAAGTGTTTATTAATCAACTGGACTGTATCTACAATTCTTTTTAGGGATGTTAAGTGAGGGAATTTGGGTTGATTTTTCACAGAATTTATATTAGTTTTGTTTTTTCCTTTATTATAACAAGAGAAAAAAAAAAAAACAACTGGGCACTCCCAACACTGCTCTGCATCGAGTAATTTCAAGATCCAGAATCCGGAGCTGTATTTCTAATCTGATTTACCATGGATAAGAACCATCCATGTATAATAAAGGGACAGTGAGACAAGAGAAAAATGATANGTGTAATCGAGTAATTTCAAGATCCAGAATCTGGAGCTGTATTTCTAATCTGATTTACCATGGATAAGAACCATCCATGTATAATAAAGGGACAGTGAGACAAGAGAAAAATGATAGTTTTAGAAGTCGTTCTCTCAGCCTTCTCACTTCTGTTCAATGTCAGAAGAAACTCAGCTGAAATGTAAAAAGCTTATGACATTTGAACAACAGGGGAGAGAAAAGGCGGGGGGGGGGGGATCGAGACTGAATGCTACAGTATCACTCTGCTAGTTAACGTTCAATAAAACTTTCACAAACCACCACAAATCACTCTACACATTTCATCATTTGAAGCCTTTTTATTTCATGTTTTCTGAGCCCCTGAAGAGTCATTTTAATTCCTTTCTTGTGATGTTTTCCTTTGAGACCCAGAAGCAGGAGAGTAAACTTGAAACCCTATAACAAAAAAGTATGTTTATATTCTTTTGTTTTTTAGAGGGAAGTGGATAACAAAATAAAAAAAATAAAATATAAACAGCGTTCTATTTGTAAGAGTTGCAAGCCCAGAAAATACCTTCCTAAACTTAAGCTACTCATTTTTTTTCTTTCTTTTATTGTGAGAATATCTTTGCAGACCTTGAGAGCACTACATGTGAAAGACCAGCAGCTGAATTTCAGAGAGGTCTAGGTACCTTTAGATATGTATCTTTGAAAAATCCTAGATAGTATATTTTGGTAATTAGCACCTCCCTTCCCGTCCCTTCCCTTCCCCACTGGATAGTGGAAGAATGAACTATTGCAAGACTCCAGCCTTCACCTACCTCCAAAACCCGGTTGACTGATCATTTCTTTTTCATGGAAATGAAGTTTCTACAAAGTCACACGGGTTTGTTTTGCTTTGCTTTGTAGCATGTTTCCTGAATGAGTTTTCTAATTGAAAAATCAAGATATCTCATTTTAGGTCAAAGGTCAGACATGAAAATGTGAAATTCTAATCTGTTGAATAGAGCTTAATTGGTGCTTTCCCATAGTAATTCATTGCAATATGGCAGCTTTAGGCCAGACCGCTGTTACTTTCATGGGTGAAGATCTCCAACTGATTACATTTCTGAAAGAAAAATACATATTTTTTGAGCTAAGAAATTTAGGGACACCATGTCTGGTGGGTTGACACTGGATGGACGCCAGATGTCCATCAAAGCCGCTCTATCGCTCTCCCTCCTCAGCTGGACAGGGGAAAGAAAATATAATGAAAGGCTCATGGGTCGAGATAAGGACAGGGAGAAGTAATTCAGCAATTACTGTCACAGGCAAAACAGACTTGACTTGGGGAAAATTAATTTAATTTATTATCAATCAAATCAGAGGAGGATAATGAGAAATAAAACCAAATCTTAAAACACCTTCCCCACACACCTCCCTTCTTCCCGGACTTAATTTTGTTCCTGAATTCTCTACTTCCTTCCCCCAAGCAGCACAGGCAGACGGGGAATGGGGGTTGTGGTCAGTTCATCACACGTTGTCTCTGCCGCTCCTTCCTCCTCATGGGGAAGACTCCTCATACTCTTCTCCTGCTCCAGCGTTGGGTCCCTCCTACAGGAGACACTCCTCCACGAACTTCTCCAATGTGACTCCTTCCCACAGGCTGCAGTTCTTCACAAACTGTTCCAGTGTGGGACCTTCCCACAGGGTGCAGTCCTTCAGGAACAGACTGCTCCAGCATGGGTCCCCCACAGGGTCACAAGTGCTGCCAGCAAATCTGCTCCAGAGTGGGCTCCTCTCTCCACATTTCCACAGGATCCTGCTCCCGTGTGGGCTTCCCACAGTGTCACAGCCTCCTTTGGGCATCCACCTGCTCCAACATGGGGTCCTCCATGGGCTGCAGGCAGATATCTGTTCCACCATGCTCCTCCATGGGCTGCAGGGGGACAGCCTGCCTCACCATGGTCTTCACTATGGGCTGCAGGGGAATCTCTGCTCCTGCACCTGGAGCACCTCCTTCCCCTCCTTCTTCACTGACCGTAGTGTCTGCAGAGTTACTTCTCTCACATATTCTTCTCAATCCTCTCTCCGGCTGCAATTGCACAGTTGTTTGTTGGGTTTTTTTACCCTTAAATATGTTATCCCAGAAGCACTACCACCATCGTTGATGGGCTTGGTCTTGGCCAGCAGCGGGTCTGTCTTGGACCCAGCTGGCATTGGCTCTATTGGACATGGGGGAAGCTTCTAGCACCTTCTCACAGAAGCCACCTCTGTAGCCCTCCCCTCTACCAAAACCTTGCCATGCAAACCCAAAACACCATGTAACTTAAGCTGTTGAAGCAATGTGCAGTCTGGGTACCCAGTATGGAAAATCATTGACTTAGTAATAACTATAAGATATAGGCAACAGGTGTCAATAAGAACAATCTATTCAACTGTGAATTTATTTGAAGCAAAGCTTTTTAGACTGATTAAATACATCAACTATTCTAATGTAGTAATGCAAAAAGTTTTTCTGTTGATCCAAAAAAAGATATGTTTGATTTTGACATTTTAAAGTCAAAATATTGGAATTTCAAAATCTCAGTTTGAAATCAGAGTTCCAGAAATGCTGAAGTTTCCTGCCCGCCAAAAAAATTCTAGATTTCAAGTAGTATCATCCTAACTGTTTAAATTTGCTAATGATATCATTATTCCTTGTACATTAATGGTTTTGTTTTTATTGCCTAAATATTAATTCTTTGTTTTAAACTATTAATTCTTTGTTTTAAACTTTATAAAGATAGCTAAAAGGGGCTACAGAGGAAAGTCTTACAATCCCTCATTAAGTTAATAAATATTTCCTTTGCTTTGATTTGAGCACACAGAAGTGTGTTATGATAGAGCATGCTGGCTAAAAAAGGCCTCTAACTTGTCATTTGAATGTCTCAAATGCTGTGGTGAGGTTTTGTGCTGATCTGTAGGTAGGTCATCTCCCATACACAAAAAAGCATTCTCTTTCAATTAAGTGTTATTTTAGATTTCGTCAGGCATTCCTGGCATGTCTGTAATGAACTCAGTAAGAATCTGCACATGGAGGAGATGAAGAATCTGGTCCAAAATAGTTATTTTTATGACTCTTAATTGAGAGGTTCAGAGAAGTGTTTGGCTTTGTTCCTCCCATTATTGCTAAAAATTAAGTCCTCAGTCTGAAAGACACAGATTCAGAAAAATACCCAACATAATATTTCCAGTAGTTAGAAGACTTGCTCCTGGAATTGGGAGAGATGTGTTCAGCCGCCCTCTGACCAGAGAGATTGAAACCCTCTCACAACAAGCTCCTCTCAGAATAGCATCTAAGTACCAGGCTGAGGCCAGGTTTGGCTGTCTCACCCTCTACCATCTCTCCAGAAACAGGGCTGCTAAGCAGCTCCAAATGCGAGCGCTACGCAGGAGGGACAAGGAGAGCACAGGAAGATCGGTAGTTAGGGACGTGACCTGTGAGAGAATGCTCTTTCTTAGATTCCGCATTTTACTTTAAAAAAAAAACAGAGGATGCAATTCTTAAAGAAGCCTCCAAGCAGAAACTGCAAATCAGATGATGGCTTTTTTAAATGAATGCTCCTGTGTGAAACATCACGTACTCTCGCTTGCTTTCTCTTTAGTTTGCCTTAAAGACCCTGTCTAACCTGTAGTCTGACAGTTGGGACACACTTTGACGTATATGCTCTAACTGTAAGTTTATCACCAGCTGTTTTAAATGAGAAAATTAACTCTTTCTTCCTTCCAGAGAGGAGGATTTATATGTTTAACTCAATGGGAAAGCTCAAATTACCATCCAGCCTTGCAAAAGGAGAGGGTTCACTTCTCAGAAAGAGCTCAACTCTGGTTGCTGTTGGCAATAGGTGTCCTTACATTCACGTATTTGTTGCTGTGAATCCCATGAGATTAGAATAAGTGGTTTGATTTAGCCTGAGGAAGGTCAGAGTATCCTTCAGATACTTAATAAATTAGTGCAATGAGAAAGTCAAGTCCGGTGTTCCATGGGACTAGGGTAAGAAATGAGATATTACTGAGAAAGTTTTTAGGGACTGAACTAAAATGGACAAAAACATTACAGAATCTGCACCACCGACTGCTTAGGCAAGGAAAAATATCCATCTAGGATGGTTTAGGCATAAAATAGTATGTCAGAGGGATTACATGACCTCTAAAGATCTCTCCTGACCTTTTTCCCCCCCTATGTCGCTTTAGGTTCCTATGCTGGGCCTGTGAATGCCATATACTTTATGCCTCTTGTCACGTGAGTTTAGGGCATTTCTTTGCGACACAGTGTGGGGTATCTCAGTAAGGGTAATTAGCCCAGACAAACTACCGTACTAATTTGCCTATACAGCTTCCAGAACTGATGTTATGCTTCTACTGGGATTCTTGGATGCCATCCACTTTCCTCTACACTTTATATTTTCTTAGTATTTAAACTTCCATCCAGTTGCCAGCAGGTAATTGATGTTTCTCCACCCTTCCAAGTTCCCTTCTATACATTACCTTTTATTTTGGTCCATTGACTCTAAAGGATTATTAATGAGCATAAGTCATATTTTAAGGATTCAGAAAAATGTGAAAAAGCAGAGCAGTTATGGTAAAAATATTAACTAGCTTAAATATTTTTTACACCTTCTTTTAGCTCATTGATGGATATTTTGCATATATATAAACTCCCTTACATATATTTTTAGGTGTTAAGGAAGACACAGAAAAGGTAAACTATAAAAAAAAAAATAATCAAAACTAGCAATTTTCTTTTAATTTGGGCGTTTTTTAAAAAAAATGAGAAAGAAAAAAAAAGCCTAGAGCACTGCTTATTTTCATAAACAATGCTATTTGTTTTGTGCCTTTTATTATTCAGGCTAGAGAGAAGTTGATTTGCATAAGTTGATGGCACATGTGTGTGTATATACACTTCATATAGCCATTTGCAAGCAAGCGGTTACGTTTATCCGCTAATTGTGAACTGACAGAGGTTACATACAGTGTGTAAGTCTGAAATTACTGTAGGAAAAAGCAGCTAGAGGCATGTTCTCATTCAATAAACATTCTACTCTTCTACATGGATATTTCTGTGGGTTTTTAGCTTCTTGGATAAGTGTCACTGTTATAATCTTTTAATTAATATTGTGCTGTAGAGTGAAGGCATGAATGGATGCTACTGGCTGTTATTGCCATAGTGCCCAGAAGGATGCTACTGTTTTGCCAAAAATGTTCTGTCACTAATGTGAGGCCTGTTGACAGACTGTTGTTTATATGTGTCAACATGATGCCAAGTCGATTGTTTCACTACAGGAATCCTGGCTTGGCCCCAGTGGCTGTCTGAGGCTTTGTAGACAAAAAGATACTTTTATAGTGGCAAGCGGAAGGGAACAGCTTTTTGGACTTTTATCTTGATCTTGTAGTAACTATTCACTCATATTAGATACTAAGAGGATTAATAATCAGGAAGTTTTGCAGACAACTTGGTACATTGTATTTTATACTCTCTGGACAGAGAAAGGACTTTGAATTTAAGTGGGGCTGTTAAGTGAATCTAATTAATTATTATACTAGACGTTTAATCATATTAGTCAGAACCGAGCATAAAATATTGTGACATGTTTGGAAGTGCATTTTAGTGCAAAAAGTACCATTTTTCTATAATTGTTTCCTATTTACTCAGGATAAATAAGTAGATTCAGTGTGGGTGGGGAACCGCACTGCAAATTTCTTAATGCGGACCTCGCCTTCTGGGGTCGCTGGATTCCATGCTCAGATTCTGTTCTACGCTTCTGTTTTGGGTAGTACACAGCAAGTAAGAGGCTCCAGTGTTGCAGAAAGAGGAAGCTGATCCTTCCTATTTCCCCCAAACTGTTGATGTATTTTTTAATAACTCCTTTTGTCTGCTTCAGAGGAAGATAACCAATTATTGCTCAGTATGTAAGCTTGATATTTCTGTAAATATGTTAATTTAATGGGAGAAATCTTATATACTATTTAGAAAAGGTCATCTAAAGAGCAATCTTTACTATTTCCATCTTGATTCCTTCTCATTGGGTTATCTTAATTTCTCTCAAACTAGCACTACTACTGGAAAAGTATCTTTAATTTCTTGCCTAAACCAGTGGGATGTTTGTTACAAGTAGATTGCCAACTGTCACTTTTGGGCAGAATCCTTAAATACATGGTCCTGTCGTCTAGTCAGAAAAATGTCTCCAAATCTCACATGAAAATGCCAGAAAAATCCATCACAAGGATATAGAAATCGTGTGAAAAATACCTCCAGCTTTTGATCATTCTGCCCAAGGCTCACCACATGGTATCCCAAATATTCATTGGAGATGCAAATTCTTCATAGCTGGTGCTATAAGTCAGTGATAATAATGAGGGTTCTGTGACTCAGAAATGTGATCAATCATATTTACATGTATGCCAGGCTGAGCTACACTGCTGGAGAGCAGACTGACAGTGTGAACGGCTGAGTCTTTCAAGGTGGGCTTCAAAGTGCCACCTAATAACGATATCAGGACTGCTACTACTCATAATAATTTGTCAGTGCCAGGCCTGTATTTCTCCTCATAAAGGTCAGACTTTCAAATATGTTCTTCTGATAAAATATGCTTCCTCTGTAACCTACAGACACAATTCAACTACTTTGGTCTTTTGCCCCCAGCCTTCAGGGAGTAAAACCTTTTCTCCTTTAAATCCAATAAACTTGGCATGTAAGCATCCTTTCTAGCGTGTGCAAGGGGGGTTTCTTAGAACCTTCTGCTGTATAGGCAAGTGACAAATCTGGTAGCTGTTTCAGTAGCCAGTAGACCATCTCCTACTTTCTGCCCCTACACCGTTCCCCGTGACTCAATGTCCCTGCCATCCTTAATGGACAACAGAAGCTGAAAATGTACCAGAAAGTATGGCTACGAAAGTTGGATAAATACAAGGCTGAGGAGCTTATCTAAAACACCTAGCTCCAGGGATCTTCACTGTAGTATTGGTACCAGCATGCTTTTCTTTTCCTATATCATTTTTGGAGGCAGAAGAGTTACAACAGTGAAGGCCAGGCAGTTTTTCGGTAGACTTACCTGTCTTCAATGTACCAAGGTTCAAGAATAAGATGAGAGGTTAAGTGATCAATCAATACACGGCTGGGTTTGCCTTTCACCCTCCCAAAATTTTGGTTGCAGATATTTTGGTTGCACTTATTTAGAACAGAGTGTGTTATTGAAAAAAGGGAGACAATGTGTTTTCCTTTGCATAGCTTGATTCATACTGCTCTTTTTCTTTAAAACGCTTCATTTTTTCTTTATTTAGATTTTTAAAAACCCAGAAAATAGCTTTTTTTTAAGGCTTTAAGAAAATGAATTTTTTTTTTTTTTTTTTTTACTTAAATTGTGGTTGCGGAATTCTAAATTATGTATGTGGTAGAGTGTATGTAGTGAGAAAAGAGCAAATGCCAAATGAAGCCAATGACAGTTTTAAAATTCATGAAAAATCCAAGCTAAAATGAGAAGCATGAACACTATAAATCATTACTTCTTTGCCTCACAGCCAGCTAGTCCAAGAATCTGCATCAGTTTTATTTTGCCAGTTGTGTAATCTCACACAGCCCTTGAGCTTTTGGGAATCCAGCTAGCTGGTGAGGAGTTTGGTTCTGGTCCACCCTGCCTGTACACAGAGTATTCTTCCAAGAGGTAAGGTATAAAAAGATATATTTTTTTTAGGCTACTCCTGAGTCATCGTGGAAGAGTGCGCTCGCTGTCTGCACACATTGAAACTGGTCAACCTTCTCTTGGCTTACTCCATGAGACGGGGACGTGGTCCCACAGGAACTGGAGACCTGTCTTCCCATTTCCAGATGCATTGTAGGTATATCAGATGGATTTTCTAGCCTCTTTGGGGGATGAAAATATATGGATATCACATATCACCAGGTTTCTGTTCTCACCGTGACAATGTGACTTTTGCAGATAGCCTGCTGTTCCTAACACGTCTCAAAGAGGAGGTGTTTCAGTCTTCAGAGTGAGAAAGAGTTGCCTTTGACTCATCACTGGCTTTTGACAGTTTTGCTGAACTAGGGCCAATAGTTCCTTATTTTCTACTTGCTTAAAATCACAACATATCAAGTTGCATTCGTGTGAATAACATGCTTTGGAACGCTTATTAGCAACAACTGAAATTTAATGGTGTAGTTAATTTATCTAATGTTTAAAATTATTTGCCAGCCAAAGGATTTCTCTCTTAACCAATAGCAAGCAGTTCTACTTTGCAAGGTAATTTTAGACTATTTATAGTTATTACTGTTTATGTTATTTTCGTGCTAGACATCACATAGATCTAAATAGGCACAGAGTGCCGAGATATCATACCATCTAGGTAATCAGTCTTGCAAAGATTTCTTGTTTAGCCAGATCCCTTAGTCCAGGTGTAGATGTTTAGCACATTAAGAAATAGCTTTTCTCAGACCACACATTTGGCTCGATATTTTGAGATATATTTCACACTGAGATTGCAATCTTTATCTTGAGCAAATGGAGATCTAATTAAAAATATATTAACTTGTCTTTCAGCCAGCCTAGTTTTACTGATTTCTGAAAGTCAACAGCTTTTCAGTTTCATACATCTTAATGGTCGTCTATTACCCTTGATTCATGCAGCTTTCACAGAAATTAATAGGAATTGCTTATACTGAAGAAATTAATTCATATCTCCTTTCTTCTGTGTTAGCAGGATTTTACCAAAATGGAGCAGCTGAAATTAGTGAAATGCTGCAGTTCTTCCATTTTTTCTAATTTGATTTAGACATTGCATTGAAGATTTTATTTATAATTTCTATAGAACTATTTTATGGCTCACATTTCTTCCAGATGACTACAAACAGGAGTTAATGCAGATGTTTGCATTTTCTGCAAGTTTTTAAAGGTCCGAGTAGCAGCTCTTTTTTCTCATTTCCCTGCAGAAAGAACCTATGGATATGACCTAACATAAACCTATGAAAAAACCTATGGATATCACCTAACTTAAACTGAACAGGGTAGATGCATAACACGAGGTGATAAATGAACCCCTCTTTCACTACAATCACGATGTCCAGATTGTAGTCCGGCTTTTCTTCTTAAGAGAAGACCACTCCGTCATTTACACCTCAGTCTGTCCTAGCACTAAGACAACACTTATTTAGAGCTAATAACCTGGAGACCATTTGCAGGTAGAATGAAGTAGAGCAGGTAGGAGAGCCAGTCCTGCTGAGACCCACACCTGACTAAGAAGCTCCATGGCAACTTTAAAACTACTT
>VUYV01000142.1:10405-36495 GCA_008711295.1 Anarhynchus alexandrinus
CTACAGTGGGCTGTTCTCCATTTTCCCAGTCCTCGCCTTTGCATTCTGCGTCACGGGCAGTGCAGCTGCAGTCCTCGCCAGTGAAGACTGAGGCAAAAAAGTCATTGAGTACCTCAGCCCTGTCTCTGTCCCGGGTAACCAATTCTTGCGTTTCCTTCTGGAGAGGGCCCACATTTTCCCTAGTCTTTCTTTTCTCGTTGACATACTTAAAGAAAGATTTTTTGTTTGTCTTAATGTCCCTGGTCAGATTTAGTTCTATCTGGGCTTTAGCTTGTCTAACCCGATCCCTGGCTGCTCAAACGATTCCTCTGTATTCCTCCCAGGCTACCCGCCCCCGTTTCCACTGCCTATAGGCCTCCTTTTTCCTTTTGGTCATGTCCAGGAGCTCCTTATTCATCCATGCAGGCCTCCTGGCTTTTCTGTCTGCCTTCCTCTTTGTAGGGATGCACTGACTCTGAGCTTGGAGGAGGTGGTCCTTGAATATTCTTTGATTGATCCTGGCAACTGGGAGAAGTGCCTGAAGACTGGAGGAAAGTAAATGTCACTCCTATCTTCAACAGCAAGAAGGATAACCCAGAGAACCACAGGCTGGGTAGCCTTTCCCTGATCCCTGGGAAGGTGATGAAGCATTTCTGAGCACATGAAAAACAAGAAGGTGATCTGGAGTAGTCAGCATTGATTTACAAAGGGGAAATCATATTTAAGTAACCTGATAGCCTTCTACAATGATGGACTAGCATGATGGATGAGGGGAGAGCAGTGGATATTGTTTACTTCGATTAGTAAGTTTTTGACACTGTCTCCCAAAACATCCTACCAGACAAACTGGCAAAATATGGGATAGATAATTGAGCAGGGAGGTGGACTGAAAACTAGCTGAATGTACAGGCCCAGAGAGTGCTGATCAGTGGCACAAAGTCCAGCTAGACATCAGTCACCAGTGGTGTATTCCAGGAATCAATCCTGGGGCCACCCAGCTACAAGGCAGGTCTTCAAAAAAAGACATGGAGATCCTGGCAGACAAGAAACTGACCACCAGCAGGCAATGTACAGTCATGGTAAAGAAGGCCAGCGGCATTGTGGGATGCATTAGGAGGAGTGTTGCCAGCAGGTTGAGGGAGGTGATCCTTTCCCTTTTTTCAGCACTGGTGAGGCCATACCTGGAGTCCAGTTCTGGGTTCCCCAGTGCGAGAGAGACATGCACATCCTAGACAGAGTCCATCCAAGGGCCACAAAGATGATTTCCTCCTTTGAGGAAAGGCTGAAAGAGCTGAGACTGTTCAGCCTGGAGAAGAGTAGGCTCAGAGGGGGATCTTATCAATGTATATAAATACCTGAAGGGATAGAACAAAGAAGTAGAAGCCAAGCTCTTTCCAGTGGTGCCCAGTGCCAAGACAAGAGGCAGTGGGCACAAATTGACATACAGGCAGTTCCATCTGCACACAAGAAATTTTTTTTTCACTGTGAGAGTGGCCAAACACTGGCACAGGTTGCCCAGGGAGGGAGTCTCCATCCTTGGGGATAGTCAAAACCCAACTGGACACTTTCCTGGGTGGTCTGCTGTAGCTGACCTTTCTTGAGAAGGCAGTTGGACCAGGTGATCTCAAGAGGTCCTTTCCCATTTTGCCATCACATCCCAATGAGATGGCAAGAGAGGCCATCACATTGCCACCTGCCTCAGCAAACCCCTTTTTTCCCCAGTGCCAGAAAACATCTTACCTCAATGGCAGTAAAGAGGGCCTGGTCAGGCCACACTTACTGAAGTCCCACATCACAGTACCCCCTTATCCTCAACCTTCTGAATGGGCACACCCTCCAAAACAATCTTCTGGTTGAATCAAGAGCCTCCCATAGGTTTGTGGCCTCTGAATTTGCCCAGAGCACCCAGACCCTTACCCAACTCACCCCAAACACTGTGACTGTTACAGATGAGAGAACACATGGTGGGGCCATAACCCAAGAGACCTTAGAATAACTGTGCCACCCGGCCACTTATAGACTCTATCATTTGGCCCTAGTTATGGAATCACAAACCTGTCTTTAACTGGCACTTGGGATCCTTGTGCTTCCCCGTGGGAAGGGAAGACCCAGATCTCAAGGCAGGAACTGGCCTGAGGAGCCATCAGGGGTTGCTTCCCCTACCACAGGACCTCTGCATGGGTTGTTCTAGAGATTCCCTGCTTGTGAGAGCAGCCCAATGCCAGCACCCTGGAGTCCTTTCCCCCTTCTCAGAGAGTAGTTCACTGAGTTAAGTAGTTTAGCTGGCCCTGTCCAAAGTCAGCTCCTTCACTGAAAAGGGCCGTTGTGAAAAAAGCTCAAAGTGAGGGCCTGTTCCTCCTTCCCCTGAAAAGCTGCTTTTAAGCTGCGCCTTTACCACCGGCTACATGGCAGCTGTGCCGCAGCTATGTCTGCGCCCAGTCTCGTTTCTCCAGTTCTGCCCCTGACGGGACCCACTGACTTGACCTCCAGGCTTGACCTCAGCCCTTCCCTGTCTCTGCAGACATGCTGGGTCTGTGGCCCCAGCAAGCAATGGACTGGCACTACCTCTTACCCTGACTTTCTACTAAGCATCCTGCAGAAAGAGGTCCCTGCTGCCCAGGACCCTGCCGGGGCCTCTGGGGTGACAGTATTTGCAAAGGGAAACAGAGTGCATGAGAAGGCAGTGGAGGGCTTGGGAAGCATCTGAGGGCATACGGAGGGTTCCGGCATGAAAAGGAAAGCAAATGTAGGACACTGGGATGCCCTGCAAAGAAAATTAGGGACTCTAGGTGGCACCAGAAGGCAATCAGAGGAGTCTGAGGTGTACAGGAGGGAAATCGGAGGCCTCTCAAGGTGCATCTTCTTTTGGGGGCACCAAAAGGTAAATGGAGTGATTCTTAGAGGATGAGAGGACCAAGTGGAAGCCCCTGCATTGCACCAGACAGCAAATAAAAGACCCTGGGGAGCACCAGAGTGCACATCAAAACCATTCATTCAATTCCGTGTGCATTCAGATCACTTCCATTCCCCTCCACACAGTCTCTATTCCCCCACATGTCACTGTGCTCCCTTTCATTCTTCTCTATTCACGCTCAGGCTCCCTCTGTTACCCTCTGTGGGCCCTCAATTACTCCCCATTCCCTTTTGCGTGCTTGTAGATCCTCTGTTCTCCCCTACCTGTGCCTTGGAACCCCACAGTTCCCATCCATGCATGCTCAGATCCCCTCCACTCCCCTTTGTGCAGCCCCCCCACTCCCTACCATCCTTTCTGAGTGCCTTACATCCAAACCATGCCCCCTCTACATGCTTTCAAAATCTCTATATTCCCTTCTCAGTGCTTCTAGGTCCCCTCAGACTCATTCTGTTCACTTCCAAGTACTTTCAGATCCTCTCCATTCCTATCCAGCTGCTTTCATATCCTCTCTGTTCCCCTCGTTGTTCTCTCTTGGAACCCCTCTGCTGTCCTCACATAAACTGATCCTCACCATTTCCCCCTTGTATGCTCGAGCGTCCTCCATTTCTCTCTATATGCACCCATATCTTCTCCGTTCTCCTCCTCGAATACTCAGTCTCCTCTGTCCCTTTCAGTGTCTGCTTAGCGCTGACTTCTCCCCTTTGTGCACACTCACATCCCTCTTTTCCATGACACGTGCCCTTAGATTCCCATTGTTGCCTTCTATCGACACTCAAATCCCACCCGTCCCTTCTCTCGGTGCTCAGTTCCTATGGGTTCCACTGTCAGATCCCTTCCAGTCCCTCTACACACCCCCAATTCCCCTCCATTCCCTCTCCATGCACACAGGGTCAAGCTTCCTGCTTTCCCCTCTGTACGTGTTCAGACCCCTCCATTCCCCTCTGTACGTGCTCAGATCCCTGTTGCTGCCCTCCATCTGGCAGACACTTGCTTTCCTCTGTAGCCATCCATCCTGCCTGATCAGTCTCCCAAACCCAGTGCCCCAGAGACCACAGCAGCCTCAGCTGGCATACAGAAACCTTTTAGCCAGTGTCTTTCAGCAAGCCCATTCAGCTGGCTTCTTGCAGATCAGCACTGTGGCCCACTGGGAAACAGAGACTTCTCCTGCTCCGCCCAGATGGAGATCACTTCTGCCACAACCCTCTGCCTGCTGTCACGCAGTCCAGAAAACACCAGCTGCTCCAAATACTGTCCCACAACAGTCAGTCTCTCTGGGAGTCTCAGGGCTGCTTTGACTTCCCCACCAAGAGCTAGGCAGGGCTTGTCAAAAGCACATTAAACAAGAAACAATTGACCTGGCAGCACCCTGCTGTAACGGTGGGAGGCGGGGACATCCCCAGTGTTTGCTCACCACAGTGGTTGGTGACTGGCATTCGAGTGTTTATTTACTGAGCTGCTCTTCAAAGCTCCCAAATATGCTGTTCCCAGGGGAAATTCCACCCAAGGAGCTAAGCAATCACAGAAGAGACCATTCCAAGGACTTCTGCTGGCACACGGGTTATTTTCTTTGCAGCTCTATGCACCTGGAACCACAGGCACCTTCATCTCAGCCTGTGTTTTCTAAGGGCACAAAGGAAACCCAGCCTGATTCCCTCCTCCAGGAGAAAGGAAGCCGGGAAGGGGGTAGGACCCACTCACCCCACCCACTGCGGAGGGCACTACAAATGCCTCTGTGAGACCTGCCCCTCCGCAGCTTTGCGCTCCAGTGGGCATTCCTGCCTGGACACCATGGGTGAGTACCGGGCTGGGAAGCGGGGCGCTCCTTGCTGGCGATGGGACAAGCACAGGTAGGGCAGCCCAGCAATAGGGAGAGGCTCTGTGCACTGGTCCTCGCACACTGATGGGGAGCAGTGGCACCAGTGCCCTCTGACAGTAGGCTCACCTGCCACCCCTTCAAACACCAGCAGCTTGTGCCCTTCCTTCTGGCTCACCCCAGCCAGTCCCCTGCTTCAGCAGCCAGGAATGAAACTTGGCTCAGTCAGTTGTAGGGTGCTCTGCTCCACCCAAAGCTATCATCTCGTGCATGACTTTTCAGGAGCTGGTTCAGGGGAAAAGGCAAGGTTGTCTACCCCTCGGGCAAAAGAGTTGAGGCCTTTTGGCAAGCTTTCCAGCTTGCATGGACCAGTCCGATGCTGCCCACCATGCTTGGTGCACTCCTGCATCTCACATGGTTGTGTTACAGTGTGCAGTGCTGGAGCCATGGGATTTCCCACCTCTCTAGATGGAGGGTCGCATCTCATCTTTTCTCCATCTTTTCCCTTTTAGCAGCCCAGTGCCTTCTACTCCTGGCTTGCATGCTGGTCTTGGCTGCCCCAGGCCACTCCCTAAACACCTTCAAGAAATCTCCCTCCAACACTTCAACGAATGCTCTGAAGAAAACCAGTACGTAGCATCTAGCATTCCGTGGGCATCGCTGTGCTCTCACCAACCCCTTTCAGTTCCTTGGTCTGGGTCAGTCCTGGCTGGTGAACAACCCCAGCCCATGCTCTGGGCCAGTGGAGGCTTGGTAAAATGACACTTGGGAGAGGGTGTGTTATTGATGCCTCAGATCCAAAACACACCTCCATAGTGTTATAGGCAGGCAGGCTGGGGAGAGGTGGCATCAAACCCAGGCTTTGCCCAGCTGGGAAGAGGAGCTCTGCCCATCTGTTAGGATGACCTTAACTGCAGTGGGAGGTCCTGCAGTAAGCAAGCTGAAAGCATAGGGAGACCACACCTGCCAGCACAGGGAGGATCCAGTGTTGTGTGCCCATGTACCGCCAGCTCTGGGTAGGGAACATCCCTAGCCCTGGCCCTGCTCCAGGATGGAGGTTGGTGGATGTGAGGCGGTGTACCCCATGCAGGCTGCAGTGCTCTATGTGTGCATGTGTGTGTGTCTGTGTGTGCACTGTGCAGGCTGGTAAGGGTGTCTGTGTGCTTGAAGGGGTCATTTTTCTCCTGTTCCCTCAGTCACAGGCAGAGGCAAGCTCCTCTTCACCTTCCTCCCCAGCATGATCCTGTTTTAGTGACACAACCCCTTTTTCAGTAGACCCAAAGGAGCCCACTAGTGTCCGTATCAGTCTCCTGGCCTGATACCAGCATAGCCCATTGGGTCTGGGGGCCTTTCACTGGGGCTGCCTCCTGTTAGGTGTCCCATGTGGAAGAGTTGCAGAGTGTTGAGGCCAACCCACTCTCACCTCCAGCCAAGCACATTGACCTCTCTGGGCTGGGACAGCTGATTATACCCCAGGTACTTTGGCCAGACATCCCTCTATCCTGCCACAGGGTGAAACACGGTCTTGTCCTGTTGCACAAGCTTTTGTTAAATCACCCTCTCTCCTGCCCCAGGTTGGCCCAAGGACTGCAGCGAGATCCCCACTGGCAGCCGCAGCGGTGTCTACTTCATCCGGCCCACAGGACTGCACCCCATCATGGTGTACTGCGAAATGAATGTGACAGACGGGGGCTGGACGGTCATCCAGAGGAACCGGCAGAACACAGAGATCACCTGGGCCGAGTCCTGGAGCACCTACAAGTACGGCTTTGGGAACGTGCACACCGAGTACTGGCTGGGCACCGAGTACATCCATCAGATCTCCAGGCAGAAGGTCTACCAGGTCAGGTTTGTCATCTGGGATGCTGCAAACAACATCAAGTTCGCAGACTACAACCTCTTCAGTGTGGAAGATGAGTCCCACGGCTACCGGCTGAGGCTGGGAACATACTCGGGAACAGCAGAGGATGCCATGGACTCAGACAATCCCAGGAACGTGCACAACAACATGAAGTTCTCCACAAAAGATCGGGATCAGGACACTTCCAGAGGGAACTGTGCCTCCAGCTCTGGGGGTGGGTGGTGGTACTCGTC
Source organism: Anarhynchus alexandrinus (assembly GCA_008711295.1). NCBI lineage: Eukaryota > Metazoa > Chordata > Aves > Charadriiformes > Charadriidae > Anarhynchus > Anarhynchus alexandrinus. The sequence goes on from VUYV01000142.1 coordinate 17,206, forward strand.
GTGTTATTCTGTACAGCTGAACGTGAAGGGGGCCATAACGTGGGGCAGCCTGTGCAACAGGAACTGCAAAGCTTCTGCCATCCTCATCAAACCAGCTCCATACCACTAGTACTCTTTTCCCCTCCTATCTGCACTGGGCCCCCAGCAGTGCCCTGCTGGGGCCTGTTTTGCTGGCTGGGGGGATTGGTGGTGAATAGGATTGTTCCTGTATATCAAGAGCTGTTTTCTTCTCCTCTTTTCTTGAAAAGTAGCAAAGCTCCCTGCTTTGTCTCCAGCCTTGCACCTGTGGTGGGTTTTTAGGTATCATTATTAGAACAAGTCTTTATAAAATGCAGTGGTTTCCAAGCATGTTCCTTATGGGGAGAAAACTGTACTCAGAAACTTAAAACCCTCCTAATCCAGCAAGGTCTTATTTTCTTTTTGCTTTGTGGGATAGATCGCTTCAGCAGAAAAAAAATCAGTCATCACTAGATAACCTGATCTAAGCTGCTGCTCTGAGCCCAGGCAGGCCATGTTCGCATTATGTTCCTGCTGTAATCTGTGTTCATCCTGCAGAATAAAATTGCTTTCAGATCCTGCACAGACATGTGCAAATGTCCTTCATTTGTTTGTGAACTTCTCACAACTGCTGACAGTTTCTTGCCAGCAGCAGACCTGAGGCTCCTGGCGCCATAAGAAAAGACTTTCAAAGGAAAAATTTTTCATAAGACTGAAATGAGGAATTAAAGACAAACCTTTCACTTAAAGAAGAGAGTTGGGTTTCAAGGTGGGGATCTTTCAAAAATGGAATGCAGTACCACATGGCCAAGAGCAAGCACTGAGGGCAGGGGGGAAGCATCAGCTCAGTTCAGCTCTACCAGTCATGACCTGGAGCTAACCAGAGACAGCAGGCCAGGCCAGGATCATCCTGCCTTGTCAGTGCTGGCCCAGGCCTTGGGAGGTAACTAGAAGAGTGGAAGAAAAGGCAACAGCACTGTAAAGCCACACAGCAGTACATGGTTGGGGTATCCGGGGCAGGTTTAAGAGCTGAGGCAACCTGACATGACAAGGACCCCAGAATTTCAAGAGACCTGGATTAGCTTGGGTCCATATCAGCTTCCTCCATTGTGGTGATATCTCTGTGCACTGGATAGCTCAACAGTGGACATGGTACCTGTGATGTGGTCCCCCGGTCCTGAGCAGAAGGGAGTGATGTCTTGCTGGCTGCACTCTTGCTAATACAGCCCAGGATGCAGTTCACCTTCAACACTGCAAGGCTGCATTGCTGACTCCTGGGCAAATTGCTGTCTACCAGGAACCCCAAGCCCTTTTCACAGAATAACAGAATGGTGGGGGTTGGAAGGGACCTCTGGAGATCATCTAGTCCACCCCCCCTGCCAAAGCAGTGCCACCTAGAGCAGGTCACACAGGAATGCATCCAGGCGGGTTTTGAATACCTCCAGAGAAGGAGACTCCCCCACCTCTCTGGACAGCCTGTGCCAGTGCTCTGCCACCCTCAAAGGAAAGAAGTTTTTTCTCATGTTCAGATGGAATTTCCTGTGTTCTAATTTATGCCTGTTGCCCCTTGTCCTGTCACTGGGCACCACTGGAAAGTGTCTGGCCCCATCCTCTTGACACCCGCCCTTTAGATATTGATAAGCATTGATGACATCCCCTGTCAGTCTTCTCTTCTCCAGGCTAAACAGACCCAGGCCTGTCAGCCTTTCCTCATAAGAGAAATGCTCCAGTCCCTTGATCACCCGTGTAGCCCTCTGCTGGACTCTTTCCAGCAGTTCCCTGTGTTTCTTGAACTGAGGGGCCCAGAACTGGACACAGTACTCCAGATGTGGCCTCACCAGGGCAGAGCAGAGAGGGAGGACGACCTCCCTTGACCTGCTGGCCATGGTCTTTTTAATACAGCCCAGGATAGCATAGGCCCTCTTGGCCACAAGGGAACATTGTTGGGTCATGGTCAACTTGTTGCCCACAAGGACTCCCGAGGTCCCTCTCTGCAGGGGGACTTCTGTCAAGCCTCTCCACTCCAGTTAGGTTGTACATCCAGGCTGGAGTGCAAATAACTTTTTAAACCAGCAGACATATGTCTCAGCCCAGAAATGATGCTCTCAAGTCAGATCAAACTGGGAAGCCTTTCTCAACCAGCAGTACCCTCATACATTCATCTCCCCATGCATCAGGGCTGCAGGCCCATCAATGCCTCCAGGGCAACCAAGGTTGCCTGTGCAGCCTCTTCAGGAACACGGCACTGCCATAGCTCTGCAGGGTGCCCTGGGACTTCATTCACAGATCTTGGCCTGAGAGTCCCAAGTTGTTCAGGATTCACAGCCACAAGCCTTCCTCGAGCTCAGCTTTTCTTCCAAAGACAGAGGAGAGGAACCGTGGCTTCTTTCAATCCCCAAGTTCAATCTTCCCTCCATCACAAAGGAGATCCATAGCTACATTCCCCTCTGCAGCAGAGTATGATGGGATGGACTTACCCACATCTCTCACACCCTCAAGGAAACCCACCACCTCTGCACATGCCAATCTGTGGTGATTTCTTCCCTTTCGCAGCACAGAGCAGCCACGCAGCCATGGACAGGGGCAAATATGAGCAAAGGTTTTGCAAGATACTGGGCTTTGCTGGCCCTGTTGGTTAATCATAGCCTTACAGCCACAGTTCAGTGCACAGTGGCTGGAACAAGCCATTGGAAGTGATATTGCATCCAGAGACCTGAGAACCTAACCACAGACAGAATTAGGTACTCAGCTGTGTACAACAACTGTACCGAAGGGAGAAAAGCTCGTGTTAGAGGCTGATGCTGGGGACAGTCAGCAGCAGGGAGCATGGGTGTTAGGCCTTTCACTGTGGAACATTGAAATATTTCAGAGGAAAAAAAAAAAAAAAAAAGAAAAATCGGCAAAAATCGCCTGCATGCCTCACCAGCTCTGCACCAGCTCAGCCTGGGCGCAGAATCAGCTCCACAACTGACCTGGCCCAGCACTGCCTGAGCGAATCATCTTGAAACCAGCAGCCACCACATCAGCCCTGGGAGATGTGAGGTCTGCATGCCCCAGGGAGATCTGACATCCCTTGGGCAGGTGTGTCTCCTTGCCCAAGAGAGGACCTGCATAATACACCTACTTTCCCCCAGGTCCCCCACCCTGGGGCCTGGACAGAGTGATCCCCCAACACTTATGTGCAGTGTCGCGGCGGCAGGTAGACACAAGGCAGCACAGTCTGGCTCCAGGGTTTATTGAAGCTGATTTCTCCCGCCATGGGTAGCAGAGCTGTGGGGCGTATGGGGCCGGGGAGGGATCAGGGCCTGAGCAAAGCAGGGATACACCGATTGCACAGGGAAGGGAACTTGCACTGTCTCCCCCTCCCCAGGACAGGAGTGGGCGCACCCACCCCAAACCAGTGCCTGCGTCCCAGTGCTGTCCCGCACCGCAGCACTGGGTGAAGCTGCCAACACGCCCGGGGCTCGGGGCGATTGCTTCTGAGCCCCGGAGCCGCTGTGTTTCAGCTGGTGGCGGTGCGGGAGCTGTGGGCAGCGCGGGACGTGCACCGGGGCTGGCCCAGGGCTGTTGGCAGGCACGGGAACAGGGCACTGAGCTGGGGACGGCGGCACTCCCACAGACTCCCGGGAGGCTGGGCGATGCAGCATGGTCAGCACACGTCTGTGGGTTTGACCAGGATGAGGGAGGATGTGCAGTCGCCTTTATCGCAGAATCCTGGCCAAAGGATGGTTTTTTTGGCATTGAGCAGCACGTTCTGGCACCTGTCATACCACCAGCCCCCGTAGCTGTTGGCGCAGTTCCCACTGTACTGGTCCTGGTCCCTGTCAGTTGTGCTGAACTTCATGTTGTCGTGTATGCCCCCCTTCTTGGGGTGGTAGCTGGTCAGGTAGTCATCCCCATCACCAGAAAACCGGCCCAGCCTCAGCGGGTACCCACTAGCCTCGCTCTCCACACTGAAGATGTCATACTCGGCGTAATGGGTGACGTTGGCTTTATCCCGCACAACGAAGCGGACCTTGTAGGTGCCCTGCTGCGTCAGCAGGTGCAGGTACTCAGTGCCCAGCCAGTGATCGCCCCGCACGTTCCCGAAGCCGTACTTGTAGGTGGTCCAGGACTGCTTCCATGTGATCTCAGTGTCATGAGAGTTTCTCTGGACAACAGTCCAGCCCTTGCCTTCGGTGTCCATGTCACACCACACCACACGTGGGGGTGACCCTGCCGGCTGGATGACGTACACCCCGCTGGGGCTGGTCTTGCGTAGATGGCTGCAGTCTGCGGGGAACCCTGCGACAGCAGCAGCAGCAAACACAGGGTGGGGTGGGAGAGAGAAGGGTCATATGAGTCTGTCAGGACAATAAGGAGTTCCTGTAGGGGAGTGAGGACTGAGGACAAAAAGGGCTGGTTTTATCTGTGGTCTACTTCACAGTGTAGAGTAGCTCATCCACAGTGCAACCACAGGTCTCTAAGACAGTGGCCCTGGTAAGAGCCCTACGAGCTATTTCTCATGACTTCCTCTTTCATTTAGAGTCTTCTAATGCATCGGGCCAAGAAAAGAGGGGGAAAAAGTCTTCCAGATGCCAGTGATGTCCTCCAGGTATATCTGGCCCTCACACAAGGCCATTGATATATTAAGCTGCAGCTCTTGCAAGGATCAGAACTGTCCAAAATGCTCCACTGGGTGAGGATACGTAATGAAAATTTATGTTTTCCCTGGGGATCATGGTATTGCAAAAGAAGGCTAAGTTCTGCCTTGATTTCGTAGGGATCTCAGCTTGTTGCAGTTTATCTTTTAGCAGAACTGATCTGTTGTGACTTACTTGCCAAACTCATTTGCTGCCTAATTTGTTTTTCTTGTTTTGTGTCTGATAAGGGACAATTTGCTGTGGGTAATCCTGATTCAGCCCATGAAATCTTGCTTTTCCTGGGCACACAGGACTTGCAGGGAGTGGAGGAAGGGAATACTCCTTAAGAGCTTAAGAGCTTAAAACAAGAGCTTAAAAAAACCCAAAATGCTGGGAGGATCTCTCCTCAAACTGAAGTGTAAAAAGACACAAGCACTACAGAGCAATCCTGGCATGGAGCCACCAAGGGGATAAAGATGGCTTGACATGTGTCAGACAGCTTACCTTACTAGACATGGCCCAGGGGGTTTTGTGTAAGAGTTCTTATGTTGTGCATCAGCCTGGGTGCATGCTGGCCTTCCTAGTACTTAATAGATCTGAGAGTCAGTGCTGAGCTAGGGGGACACTTTCCTGCTCTGCACCTTGGTGCCCAGCCAGTGCCCCCACCCGCTCCATACTCACCACTCCGGGAGCTGGCAGTGGGTACTGCTGGGCCAGCACTTGCACAGAGGAGAAGCATCGCCACCACTGTGGGTAGGAGGATAAGATCCCCACGGATCCAACTTGTCCCAGCCTGGAGCCCTGGGAAGGAAAGTGCCCATCCAGTCAGGATCCCCGGGCAGCCCCCTCTGCCCCTGCCAATGCCCCCCGGGAAGCCCGCACCAGGGGAGGCAGAGCCACGGGGCAGAGGCAGAAGCAGGGGGCTCCCAGGGTGGTGGGAGCTGCAGCTTCGGTGCAGGCTCTGCCCCTGCGGGGGTGAAGCAAGGTGAGAAATGGCTTTGTCACCCTCCTGATCAGTCTCTTCCCTGCACCAGACAGCAACCTGCAGACCTGTTCTCAGAAACTACAGCCCAAGAGTAGCTAAGAGAGGACAATGACACAGCTAGATCTGGGGAGAGTAGTTTGCCAGGGGGAGGGATCACAAGAAACAGTTCTTTTTTGGAGTAGTCATGCTTAAGCCTTTTATATGAGCCACTCCAGCCCAATGACAGCTAGTGGGAAACCAGATCCAAAGAATGGGTCCTATTGCACAGATACCAGCTGCCAAGCAAACAGGAGGAAGTCTCCTGGGCCCACACAATGACACAAGCCCAAACCCTCTGTGCTGGCCACCAGCACACTCTACACCCTGCACTAGCTCAGTTACTGGGGAGATGCCATCATGAAATCTAGGTCTCCACATTAACCTACCTTGACAGGACATGGGAATACAGGGCATAGGTAGCCTGGGGAAAGCATAGGCTGGCTCCAAGCATGTGTGTCACTTGGTTCTTTGGTCTTGCACCCCCTTCTGCTACCAGAGTTCCTGGCAGCATGCATCACCCAGGCAAGATCACGGCTGTTGCCCTGCTAATCATCTTATGCCTGTGTATACTCACCCCAGTCAGGTCTTGTTTGAGCCCAGCACCACATGTGAATGCAGTGTGCTGCTGGGAAGATAACTCACCCATCACAACAGCACGGCTGAACAGAGAGCAGGAACCCAATGGTGCACCCTCCCATGCCGAGCTTTCCATGCTGACTTTATAGGCACTGCACACACCCACTTGTGTTCACACTTGTTATTTGCAGAGGTACAAGGAGGCACTTGCAGATTGTGACTTGAGCAGTTTTCAGATCCCATGACAGCACAACTAAACCCCCTGAGGGGAAGGAGGCATGCACTTCCAGCCAGAGAAGTGCAAAATAATCCCCTCCATGATGAGGGATTTCAATTATTGCCTCTCCCAGCTACACAAACACTACATATGAATTGCTCACTTGGACCAAATTCTGGAGAGCCATGACCAAACTGAAGTGGAGAGACCCAGCTTTTTCAGGACATACGCACAGAAACTAGCAAAGGAAGAGAGATTAGGCCTCCTATTTGCCCAGTCTCAAGGTGACCTTGGAAAGACGAGGACAAGTCCTCAAGGGACATGCCTGCTTTCTAACTCTCTGCTGGCAGGTTTCAGGATCAATGAGTTAAGTCATTCCCAATCCCCGTCTTTGGCCTTGTGAGACCCTGCAGATTCCCCCCCATCCCCAGCAATGTCGACCAGGGGTTGTTTTCTCTACAGGAGCAAAAGGCTCTCAGGACAGATTGTTTGGGAGGGCAGTTCTTCGTGCCAGAAGGTGCAGACAGCTCCATCCCTTTGTCAAGCCAATTTTAAGAGGATAAAGATGTGGCCCTTCTACTTTCTTCTGCTTTGTTTTTTTCAGACTCACCGGATGTGTTTTTCATGGCACAGTTTTAAACCTGGTGTTCACAACAAGCCAGTGTCAAGCTGAGGCTCCCATAAACTCTCCGTACTGCAGGAGCCTGCATCAAGCAGCGCATTGGACAGTGGCATCCAGACCTGTCTGAGGTAAGGGATCCCTGGACCAACTTCCATCTGAACCCTTAGACCTCACCCCTGCTTGCTTGGTTTGAGGTTGGGAGCCCTTGTCCACAGCCTGATTTAGTTTGGGAGAATCATAAAAGCAGCACTCCCAAGTCTGTGGAGGGAAAAGGGCCCAAGATGCCCTGGGAAGAAGGACCCCAGGCAGAGGGGCCATGTCCCCTTTCTGGGAGATCAGGGGACATGGGTGACTTAGGGGCTCCCATGGGCTTTCCTGGAGCTAATGCCAGGCTGACCTATGCAACGCCTCAGGCTGTGCTGGGGTACCTGTGCCAGGGCTGGCAGGCAGATGCTGGTGAGCTGCAGCTGGGATCACTGCTGGCAGCAGAGCTGACAGATGCAGCAGGAACATGGGCCCCACAGCTCATGGAGTGGAAGTCCTCCCCTGCCCGTGTGTACAGCAGGCTCCACTGGGCTGCTCCAAATAGATGCAAATGGTATTTCCTTCAAAGAAACAGTCTGTCAACAGGACAGCTTATCTACAGTCCAGCAGAGACCTTGGGTTTGACTTTAGCTCAAATATTCCAGTGGATGGTGTCTTCAAAGCTATCAAACAAAGGTTTTCTAAATCATGTTGGTGTTGTACCTCTTTCTAAGAAGACAGCTGCAAGAGGACCTCTGAGCAGATACGTGTTGGGAGCAGCGTTGAGGACAACAACCAGTGGTTGCACTCCAGAGAGGCAGAGCATGGGGCACTGTGCGGAACTTAAGGGAGGAGAACAAAGGCATGGTTCAGCTCCCTGGGAGCAGCAAAGGTGGGCTGCTCCCCGCGGGCAGGCAAGTCAGAAGCCAAGGGTGAACCCCAAGGAGGCAATGCCCTTGCTGGTGGGCTCCATCCTGCTGGGTCTGAGCCCAGCAGGCAGAGCTGAGTGTTGGCAACAGCTCCAGGCAAGGCATGTAGTCAATGCAGTCCAAGATCCTGGACAAAAGGACACAGTGCAAAAGGCAGGGCTGGAGATAAGCTATCAACGTGGATCTGAGCAGTCCATCCAGGAAATAAGCTGCCTACAGTGTAGGTCTAAGATCCATCCAGGAAACAAGGACAGAGAGAGGACAGGAGACCAGTACTCATACACTGTGGCTCAGGTTAGGACTGAAGGCCCAGGGCCAAGCTGAAACAGGTCTCATGGGCCCAGGTGAAGGTCCCAGGTGGGACTGGTCACCAGCCATGAAGGCTTACTGGTGCGCTCAGGGCCATGACAGTAGCAATTAATTCTGAAAGAGCAAATCACACCGGCCTGGCAGGCTGCATGGGTCTCTCATGCTCCATAGGTCCTCAGGCTTTTGCTATAGCTCTTTGGGCTCACAAAATGGCTTTTCAAGGCACGGTCTTTTTTTCAGTCTTTGAACACCTTCAGGCTGAAATGTTTCTTATCTGATTCTAATTTCCCATCCTTCCTTGATTTCCATTGCCTCTCATCCTATCCCTGTGCACCTCCAAGGACAGTCATAGAATCACAGGGTGACAGAATAATTTAGGTTGGGAGGGACCTCTGGAGGCCATCTAGTCCAACCCTGCTCAAAGCAGATCTGAAAAATCAGGTCCTTGTCCAGTCAAGACTTGAACGCCTCTAAGGATAGAAATTCCACAGCCTCTCTCTGGGCACCTGTTCTAGTATTTGACCAACCTCATCTTAAAAAAAGTCCCTATTTCTAACTGGAATTTCCACGTTCCAACTTGTTCCACCACTACTGGAATTTCCATGTTCCACCACCATGCACCTCCTTGAACAGTCTGGCTCCATGTTCTCTGTATCCTCCCATGAAGTAGTTGTAGTCAGCAATAAGACCTCAAACCAGGACACGGTTGCCTGCTCTTCTTCAGGTGGAGCAACCCAGTTATCTCAGATTCTTCTGACATGTCCTGAGCTCCAGGCCCCTGACCAGCCTGCTGGCCTTTGCTGGACTTGCTCCAGTCTGTCAATACATATGTAATGAGGGGGCCAAAATGAGACATGGTGCTCTGAGGAGACGGACTCTGCTCTCCACCCTCCGACCAGTTAGCTGCCCGCAGCAACAAGATCCCATTTCAGCCTTCCCTTCTCCAGGCTGAACAAGCTCATCTTTCTCAGCTTGTCCATGTGTCATGTGCTGCTGCCTTGACTGTCTTGGTGGTCTTAGCTGGACTTCTTCTGGAGTTTTAGTCGCTGTCATGCACGGGGGAGCCCCGCGCAGGACTCCAGCCATAGTCTCACACATGGAAGCACATGATCCCTTTCCTCACCCTCCTGGCTGCATTTTTCCAGATGCAGCCCAGGATGCAGCAATAAACAGATCTGTGCCACAGCTGTGGTTCTTTCAATGTCAAATATACACTGAGCAGGAGTTGGGCCCCAGGACACAGCTGGGGTTGCAGAGAATTCCCCTCTATGGCCTCCCCCCCGCCTACTTTGCACATCCTAACCCAAACACTGGCCACAGCCTCCTGGAAAAGCTGCCCGGGGACTGGAAGTTGTTGGTGAAGCTCTGATGAGGGTTGCTGCTTGCCTTTGTTTGCATCTGCTGTTGAGCAGAAGCAGCAGCACAGCAGAGCATGACCAGGCAGCCACACTGCAAGCGAACAGCTTGTGACAAAAGCCCAGCCTGCTCCTCCGCAGGCTCTGGCCATATTGTGCCGTCCAGCACAAGGAGCATGCTGGGGTACAGGAATCCTCATAACTCAGAATACCGTGGGTATCAATCCCTAGGAAAAGGATGGTCTGGCATTTTCTGTAAGAAAAGTGGTGTAAGCGCTCCTAGTAGCAGAGAGGGGCTTGAAGTGGGACCATTTTACATCAGTGTCACATCACATTTCCCAAAACTCCCTTGTGACTGCTGCAAGGGCCACAGTGCCAGGGGAGACCACAGTGCGTGTTGCGCAAGAGGCAGCATGGTGGTGGCAGGCCAGGCACGTCAGGAGGCACCTGGAGTGGCACTTTCTGACGTTCAATGCACAATTTGCCAGGAACACTAGAGTACCTCTTTCCTGAAGGGTCTAATGGGGTCCCCACTGGCTGCTCTGGAGAGAGTGATTTACATCTGATGTTTGATTTCCATCCAGGAGGGGGAATGTCATCGGGGTATTTACTTATGAGTTGAAATGTGTAGAGGTTCCCAGAGGATGCCGTTCCCTGGGGAAATCCTGCCAGAGCAGGGGGGCAGCCAGGCACTGTAAATCGCAGTTGTTTTAAGGCATTTGCTTATTGGCACCAAATTATTTGCTTTGCCTCTGAAGAAAGCTCTTCACCTTTGTGAGACACAGCCTTCACCGTCTGAGGACATATCACTTAAAGATGAAGAGCAAATAAGCCGTAAACCACTAGTCCTGTTGCCAACCAGAGGACAAGTGCTGCGGTTTGGGTCTCACGCCTCCACCCCCTCACCTGCTGAGCCCTATAACTTTCAGGCTGGACACCCCTCCAGCCAGGCCAAATCTGCTCAGCTTCCCGCTCCGCAGGGTCCCCGCAGAGACGGCATGGGTGAGTGTGGGATGGGATGGGAGGGGACGGCACCGCTGCGTGTGGCTGCAAGTCACAGGGCATCCTGGCACTTTGGTTTCTGCAGGGCTCCCTTCTCTCCGCACATCCCACACACCCCAGCCATCCATCACCCCAGCTAAGGCCACTACCTTGTCTGGGAGAGCTGTGCCCTGGGCTGGGGGCTGGAACAGGAGTCTGCATGTTCTGCTATTTTCAGGTTGTATCAGTGCCAGATAGCCCATTTTACAAGCCTTATATTTACCAAACATTCTTTGTAGTTTTCAGTTCTCGAAGGGAAGTATTAAATACACTAGAATAGAAAATGGATTTTACGTCTTTAAACATGCCTCTAAACACCACTGTATCAAGATACTAAATGTTATGTAGGAAATGAGAAGCAAATCAGTTGGACTGAAGCGTGTTTAAAAGACCTTTGCTATAAAACTGTAACCAGCACAGATTGGGTCAGCTCTGAGCGTTTCCAGAAAGGGGTGCTTGTCTCTAGGGTGGCTGCAATCGCACACAGCGGTTCCAGGCCGGCATCGTGGATTGCTTTCCTTCTCAGTCATCTCAGGGAACGGTGCCAAACCCAGGTATCCCGGGGCAGCACAATAGGTTTGGCTCTGCTCCTTTTTGAACTTTGTGGAGGGATCACATTGGTAATCAGCCAGGGTGAGCTGCATGTATCATATCAGGAACGGATTTCTCCATGGGCAGGTGTCTCCACAGTGCCCCACTCTCTAGGAATCGTGATAAACTTCCTATTATTTTATTCAGATTTAACATTGCAAAAAGTGGGCTGGTTTCTCTAGCTGGTCTGAACAAGAACAAACCAGAGCAGCTGGCTACATATGGAAATTTTGAAGTAGCCATATAACCACATAAACGACATCATTCGCACCAGCCAGGCAGTAATTCCTGAAAGCTTGTGCTGCCCCTCTCAGCCACGCCGCTTTCATGCAGAGCAGAGGAATACTGGCAGCCCTGCCTGGGCTTGTTCCCACCGTCCATCTGGGTTCTTACTGCCCTCAAACCCGGACTGGAGGCAGGTGTGGTCCCAGCTTGCACTGTGGGAGTGCGTCACGGGAGCGTGATGGCAGATGGGAGGAAAGGGGATTCCTCCCTCCATGCTCACTCTGCTTGTTATCTCCAGCCCCGAGACTTGGGTTTTACAGGGATTTCTGATTACAGTCACTTTGGGTTTGGACCAGGTTTTCACACTTCTTCTGTCTCAAAAACCACCACCAGCAGGTGCCACTGCTGACAACTCCTGCCAATAAGTATACGACGGCTCATCTAAATGAGTGAATTGGGGTTTATGGCTTTGAGAGGGAGCTCTACACGTAAAGAATTTTATTGTCCTATTTTACTCTGCAAGTAAAGGAGTCAAGTGGGATTCAAGGCTCTCCAATGGAAGAGTTATGATCTATTTCTTTTTCCAATCTCTTCCTATTTCAGCTACCCAGTGCCTTTGTCTCCTGCTTTCCACCTGCCTGCTGGCCCTGGCAGCATCTCTTCCTGCCTTTGACATAAAAAACCTGCATCTCCTCAATGGCACACTGGATGAAATTATGAATGTTCCCCCAGAGTCCCAGCTTGGTAAGTACACCACTACAATAGGGAGCGGCAAACAAGGTCACGTTCAGTCAGATCCTTCACAGACCTCCACACCAACATAACACACCCCTGTATCATGGAGGAAGGACTAAATACTGCTCTACGTGTGGGCAAAAATGCCAAAGCAATGTAGGCTGTCTTACTGGAACAAGAATCATCTCAGAGTCCTCCTCTGCTTACTGCCTGTCTCTTCTCCTGTCTGGCATGAAGTTCTACCTATAAGTGAGTCCAATAGTCTAAAGCCCAGAGTTCACAGGATCCCAGGGGAAGGGACAGGTTTGGCCTCACTGGCAGCAAGACTGAGCCAAGGGTGTTCTGGGCCACGGGCTCTTCCTTGAAGAAGAGAAGCGGTGTTAAAGGTGTTAAGGCAAACAATTACAGTGTGTTTTGAGGACATGGAGAACAGTAGCCACCTCTGGAAATCACAAGGTCAGCGGAGACCTGAATTGAATACAAAGAGGAATTAGCTGAAGTTACTACAAAGAATCTAATATAGTGTCACTGAGACAGAGCAGTCAGCCAGATGATGGTACAGAGTAACCTACAAATATCAGGGTATATTGGAGCAATGTGGAAGCCTCCGAGAAATGCTCCTGGAATAAAACTGGGGGCTGTGGATGGGACATGACATGACAGAAAGAGCTGGTTCCCTTCCAAGGGAGGAGGAAGAGTTCTTGGCAGAAAAGCACAAGGTTCAAGTGTTTGATGCTGGTTTGACATCAGCCTTCACTGTAAAGGTCAGGTGTCAGGAAACTGCCAACACAGGGAGCACTTGTGACTGAGACAAGAGCTTGGGCTTCACCAAAAACTGCAAGTCTGAGTAGAGAAAGGGGATGTGCTCTGGGCTTCACACTCATGTCTCACTCAGACCACTGGTAGGGTGCTCTGAAAACATGAGCAGCATGAACGCAAGATGGTTAAGCAGGGAGGCATGCCAGAGAAGATAGGCTAACATTCAAAAGTCTTGATTTGTGGAGGAGTGCTTCCAAATGGATGGGAAGTGAAGGCAGAAAGGAGCAGGGGCAGACTTTGGCTTACAAAACAAACATGAGTGAGCGGCTTCATATGGCTGTAGTAAAAGTAAATACCATGGTAGGAAAGTCCTCCAGACCACGTTACATGAGTGTTTCCCACTCTGCACAGGCTCAGGCCAACCACCACATTCACTGGTGAGCTTCAAGACACATTTGGAAAGTAAAAAGGAAAGAGGTCAAAAATCTTGCAGGCTGTGTCAGTGAAGGCTGAAGAACTGAGTGGTTTAGTCTCAAAATCAGAAAACCATGGAGGAGGAAATGACAGCAATATTATAGTCTGTCTGCAGGAAAAAGTGTACTCTGGGTGTAGTAAGAGAAGGAATGGGCTTATACACAGTGCAAGAAGCTAAAGTGAAACACTTCGTAAGGGCAAGGATCGGAAAGCACCAGCTGAGAGTGAAAGCAGGGAGCGGATATTTGAGGATGTCAGAGACCAGCAGTTGCAGGGTCAGTCATCTGTTTCAGAGAGGGGACAGGATTGGGTTTTGTGATTCCGTAAGCCTGTGATTCATTCCTCTGTTTTATAGCCATCAGTGGATACACACACAATGTCCTTGCAAAATAATTGCATTAATTCACACTAAACCATCCTGTCTTCCAGCAACACCCTTCAAATTCCCTTCTGACCCAGCTGAACAGAGCCCCTCTTCCAACTCTCGATACCTGCACCGGTTTTCTTGTGTCTGCTCTCATGTTTCCTCCCCTTCTAATCCCTCTTCTTCCCGAGTCCCTTCCTAACTGCTTCTACCTCACTTCAACAACCATCTTTCCAGTGTTGCCACCACCATTCGGGGTCTTTCCCACACACAGTGTGCCCAAATCCCTCTCACCAAGGAAGCATCTGCCCCATTCTAACACCATGTAAATTCCTTTGAACTATCAACTGCCCAATATCTGAAATGGTAAAGTCTCTCTGGAACTAGGAGCAACAACAGAAAAACAGGAATATCATCCGTAGAAGATCATGCTCTCCCAGCAGGCATTTGACATGTCTGTTCTCAACACTCACTCCTGTGTCCTCTGTTCATTTTAATTCAGGTAATGGCAGTGAACATGTTCGACAGGCCAGAGACGTTGGCCCCCGCCCACCAGCAGGCCATGGTAAGTGTCTTCTCAAGGAGTACCTCTTCTCATAAGGTTTCACCATTGCCGGGAGCCCAGAGGCTCATGAAGAACTCTCAGCCACCTTAGCTCATGTCCTACATGTGCACTGGCTCCTCCCAGGAAAAATGTTGATTTTCTGATAGGCTACAGAGGTGCCACAGCTTATAACGTCCGGGGGACTCTATTACCAGCCATATCCTGTACTCAGCAGTTGATGAGGATCTTCAAGCAAGGGGAATTTTCCACCTAAAGGTCCAAACTGGAAAGTCATGATTTGTTATTGGCCCTTGGGAAGTGGTGATTGGTTATTTTCCTATTTACACTATACGGTTGAGTGGGTAAGAGAGGGACTGACTACATTACTGAACTGACTGAGTCAACATTAGCCTATAGGACCACAAGATATGGTTTTACTGGGTAGGAATAACCAGTAGCAAAGGTACTGGGAGCGGAGCAAGTCTCTTCCCAGAAGTGTGTAGGTGCATTCAGCTGGTTTTTTTTTGTGTAAGGGGCTGACACTGTGGAGCATGGAAAGACCGTAATCACATCAAACAAGTCAGGAAGTCTCTAAAGAGCTACTTGGGTAAACCCAGAGAAAACCGATGGATTTGCCTTATTGAGATCACAAGGGCTGATGGATGTCTTGATCACACTCTCTCCAGGGTTTCTGAGATGCTTATAAAGCTCTAACGCCTCCATGCTGTAACAGCAAATGGCTTTATAACCCAGATTTGCATTTGTCTGTGTGGTGATAGGCAAATCACCACAGCACTGCAAGACTGAATCCAACCTGAGTTAGGGTGCATTGTATGCTGGGTGAAGGCAATGTCTGGCTTGGTCTCACCAGGCCAAGACATTTTGGCAGTGTGCCCCCCTCAGTTTGAATCCTGTCTTGGGAAGATATGAAGCCCAACTCTTATATCAGTCATTTCAATACTTTGATTTACTCCTGTAAGCACATGGCAGGAATACAGCCCAAGAATGTGTGTGCAATAGGACATAGGCACAAAAGAAATATCAGGTGCTTTCAGTGTCTCATTGTGTGGGATTTAACAACCATCTCTGTTTCCTGCTCCCAGGTTGGCCCAAGGACTGCAGTGAGATCCCGTCTGGCAGCCGCAGCGGTGTCTACATCATTCAGCCAAAAGGGCTCCACCACCTCGTGGTGTACTGTGAAATGAATGTGACAAATGGGGGCTGGACGGTCATCCAGAGGAACCAGAAAGACACACCAGTCACCTGGGCCGAGTCCTGGAGCACCTACAAGTATGGCTTTGGGAATGTGCGCAGCGAGTACTGGCTGGGCACCGAGTACATCCATCAGATCTCCAGGCAGAAGGTCTACCAGGTCAGGTTTGTCATCCAGGACTCCACAGACACCACCAATTTCGCAGACTACAACCTCTTCAGTGTGGAAGATGAGTCCCACGGCTACCGGCTGAGGCTGGGCTCCTACACAGGGACGGCAGGGGATGCCATGACTTCAGACAATCCCAAGACCATGCATGACAACATGAAGTTCTCCACAAAGGATCGAGATCAGGACACTTACAGTAAGAACTGTGCCTACAGCTATGAGGGTGGGTGGTGGTACTCATCATGTTATTCTGTACGGCTGAATTTCAAGGGTGGCATGACATGGGGCAGCCTGTGCAAAGGGAACTGCAAATCCTCCCTTATTCTCATCAAACCAGCTCCATATTGTTAGTGCTTCTTCCCCCTCCTGTCCACACTGGACACTGCAAAGGCTCTGCCTGGCCAAAGAGCTTGAGCCTTTCTGGAGCAGAGAGGGGAGCCCAAGGGTAGTAGGGTTTTAGTGAAATGTCACTTTCCATTTCCCCTCTCTGAGTGCAGGCTGCCCCTCTGCTCAGCTCTTTTCCCCTGTGCTTGCCAATGATTCCTTGTTATTACGTTCATAATCAAGAATAAAAAAATCACTCGTGAAATTTGTGGAAATGTGTACCTTCCCTGCGGGAGTAAGACACTCAGCCCTCCGGTGACTTTTCATCAGAGTTTCTTAGCTGCCTCCAGAACTCATAGCAAGCAAAAAAGCTACATGCCGCAAATGTCCATATACTCTGTGCCTCTCTGCAGCATCTGGTAAAGCATCTCAATAAATTTGCTTCCTTGAGCTCATTCTCCATTAATGAACATCTGTTCTGTATCTCTGATGTGTTCCCACTGAGAGCCAAGAAATCCCATGTCAGGTGCTAGGACCGGAGTCTTGGGACTAGTTACACTGAGATAAAGGACCGGCGTCTGCACAGGAGGGTTCAGAAGGGACCTGCCATGTGGGAGAACTCTTCCCACATCATCACCATGTTCACAGTCCGGGGTCAAAAGCTGTGGCATTGTCCTGGTGCCAAGGTCCCACTCTTGCTGGGAGGCTGCATCTTGTCAAGATTTGTCACTACCTGTCTGTCTGCCCAGTCATACTTTGATCCTGCAGAAACATGATTTCAAAGTCATCAGTAGATCTGTTTGCTGTGACTAAGAAGCAGTGAACTTAAGTGGAAGCAAAAGAGAAGTAGGCTAGATGATAGGAATCACTTGAATTAGGAGACACTCTAATTAGGGAAGAGCTCATTACAGGAATGGGCTCACCATACCCAGGTTCCTGAGACTGATTTAGATGGACCTTTGCCAGGAAAGGTGCAGACGCAGCTGTGAGGCTGCAGGACAAGGCCCCTACAGCTCCTCTATCCCACAACACTGTGGCACTGCCAGGACAGACTGTTTGAGAACCACTTTCAGCTCCACAGACCATTTCTGGCTTTGTCTTGGGGCAGTACAGCAACAGTAGTGAGTTCCACTTCCAGGACCAATGGCCAAGGGAAACCACAGCCCTTGCCTGCAGGCTGCAGAGCCCAGTGCCCGCTGGGAGCCATCCAGAAAGGTTTGAGAAATTAGAAAATACTGAAAGAAGTGAGCAATGCAGAAGCCTGGAGAAGAGGAGGCTGAAAGGAGGTTGCAGAGAGGTGAGGGCTGACCTCTTCTCCCTAGTGACAAGTGATAGGACGAGAGGAAATGGGTTCAAGTGATGCCAGGCGAGGTTTAGATTGGATATTAGGAAAAATTTTTTCACTGAAAGGGTTATTAAACATTGGCAGAGGCTGCCCAGGGAGGGGGTGGATTCACCATCCCTGGAGGTGTTTAAAAAAAGGGTAGACGTGGTACTTAGGGTTTAGAAGTGGTTTTGTCAGGGTAGGTTAATGGTTGGACTTGATGATCTTAAAGGTCCCTTCCAACCTCAACAATTCCATGATTCTATCTCCAAGCCAGAAGTTACCTCACACTGCTCCAGAGAACTGTCCTCAGCACTGCAGGGCACAGGAGCCTCCTGCACCTGGGGATGTCTGAGGAAGAAGAGAGCTCAGGGCTACCTCTACTGAAAGCAGTTCTTGGGTGAAGCAGGCTGCAGTTGCTCTCCTGAGACCCTCCAGCACCAAGCACTGAGCGCCCCCAAACCAGAGCACAGAGACCTGGGAGTTACAGCCCATGCCTGCCTTGCAGTGGCCACCATGGCACAGGGAAGGAGGGCACAGGGCAGATGGACTTGATGTTGGCTGGAAGAGGGGCATGAGATGGTAGGAGCAGGTGGAGGATGGCTGTCCCCTGGTGTTCCCAGAGTGGATTTGGCTTCCAAAGCCAGCAGGCTTGGTGACATCAGGTGGCACTGGGCAGACTGTGAAATGACACTGCTGCTGCTCCTGGGTCTCTGGGATTTCCAAGCAACAGACAAAATTGGAGTTGCATTTGCACTGCTGCACTAAGGAGGAAACATTTCTCATCCCAGCAGTGCTGTTTTCTGCTAGGGCTCTCCAAAGGCAGTGGAGAGACACAGGCCAGGAGATGCAGGAGAGCATCCTAAAATATCCTCACAGTACAAGAGGGCTGGCACTCGCCAGCCCAGGAGGACGGGCTCAGCGAGTGGGTGTCTCTGCATTGCTGTCTTGTCCCCCCACCACAGCATGTCCCAGTGTACGAACAGGTTCTCATCTCTCCTACAACAGCACCAGCTCCACACAGCTCCTTATTCCAAGTACCCATCCAAATGCTTCCTAAATACTGCTGGGCTCTTGGTCACCCGACAGCAGTGACCTCCAGCCCCCAGCAGCTCCCTAGCAGCTTCCTTTCACTCAGTTCCAGCAGCCAGTGTTGGTTTGAGGTGACACCTGAAGTCAAGCAGTGGACATTAAATGCTGGCTCCTGCCAGAGATTTGCTCCATGGAAGTGTCCTGGCCAAGACAGAGCAGTCCCCGGTCCAGCGGCAGTGTCGGCTCTCCCTGCAGCTGTAGTTTTTCACTAAGGTGAAACTTCCCTGGGAACCAATCCCCCCCTCCCATGAGCTCCTGCTTTGCTTTGCCCCATCTTCTCCACCCCATCTTTTACTTAAGAGTAAGAACAGGACAAAGATACAAGGAGACTTTCCAGCCTCCAGCACAGGGATGTTCTGAAGCAGGGCTGATAGTCCTCAGGCAGGTTTCTACTCCTTGAATTTTTCTTTTAGGTCTTTGAATCCCTGCAAACGTGTAGTGACCACAGCACCCTGCAGCGAGCAGTTCTCCATCGCAAGTGGGGCAGGGCTCCCACCTCTCCCTTCCCCGGGGGACCGAGGGGACCTGCCCAGAGCCGGCAGTGGCGGGGTGCCTCATCACTCTCTCTCTCTCCGTTCTCCTGAGCCGCTGGGCACAGCGGTGCCGGCGTGTCGGCAGGATGCCCGAGCGCAGCGCCGCCGAGTACAGGATGAGGCCAATGCGGTGACAAGCGGGATGCGCGCAGCGGGACACACGCGTGGAGGTGCGCGGGGCGGGGAGCGGGACACGCGGGGCGGGGAGCGGGACACACACAGCGGGGG
>VUYV01000142.1:36697-47069 GCA_008711295.1 Anarhynchus alexandrinus
TGGGGCTTTCCTGGGGCGCGGGCTGGGGCCGCCGGCGGCGCAGGCAGCGGGCGCTGCGGGGCCGTGCCCCGCGGGGGCGGGCATCCCCCGCCGTACCCCGGCACCGCTCCTTGTTGGTTTTTCCCGTGATAGCCGACATCCCGCCCGCCGAGCCCGGGGGCTCTGGAGGAGGAGCAGCAGATCCCCCCCCCCCCCCCCCCCCCCCGCCCCGTTCTGGCTGGGTTGGGGGGGCCGCGGGGAAACCTCAGCTTGGGCGTCCCGGCCGGCGGCTGCCCTGAGGCTCCTGGTGCTGCTCGGGGTTTCAGCAGCCATCGCCTGCCAAGCAGCCGCGGGCCACCAAAACCCAGAGTAGGGCCACAGCCGCTGCCCCCGCTGCCGTCACTGCCCCGAGATCCAGGGGAGGCTGGGAGGCACTGGCCCCTCGCCATGCCCTCCATGCCTGGCTTCGTTCCCTGCAGCTGGGATGAGCTCCGAGTGCTCCCCAGCTCCAGCAGTTCCTGTGGGAATGGGATTGGGTTATTTTGAAATCATTCTCAGCCTGATTTCAGCATCTTTCCCCAGGGCCTCTCAAAGCGCAGCCCGGCACCACGCTCTGCTTCCCACTCCGCATGGGCGGAAGATGTGTGCAGGGGGAGTGGGTGTGCGTCTCTCTCCTGACATCCTTGTTAGCTAAGGAGTCCTTTCCTCTGCAGAGGAGGCTGGGTAGCCAACTGCGGGGTTTGCCACGTTCAGGGTAAGCTGCCCTGTACCATGGGTAGCCCAGGTCCAGCCGTTGCATCCCTCCCGGGATGCACCCCCTTTTTAGGCAGAGCAGAGGGATGGGGACAGTGCAGGAGGAGAGGGTTTGCCCCTGGATGGAGACGGACCCCCTCTCAGCAGGCCGCCGGCTCTGACTGGTTCTGCCCATTTCTCCCAGTGCTGACACACCCTACCCCCGTTCCCACAGTTTCAGAGTCTGCAGCTGGAGCGGGAGATGTGTTTGGCGTCAAACTGCACCCTGGCCAGGGTGAACCTGTCCCTGCGCCCACAGCTGGAGGACGGAAAGGCTTCCCTAGCCATCAAGTACCAGGAGCTGCAGGAGATACGAGAGGCATGTTGGGACAAGCAGCAGCGCCTGGGTGAGTGGTGCGCAGCCGATGGGATGAGGCGAAACCCAGCACAGCCAGAGCAACCCACATTAATACCAGGGCCTGGGTGGGCTCAGCACCCTCAAACCTGCCAGGGAAATGGCCTGGCCATGATCAGGAGCAGTGGGGGGTGATGCTGCCTGTGAAATGGTGGGATGCAGACCTCGGTGTGCAGGTGGCTCCAGGGACATGTTTGAGGGTTTCAGTTCGAGGGTGGGGGGAGCTGATGCTTGGGGCTGGGAAAGACTGCAGCCCCAGCAGTGGGGGCATCTGGGGGGAGATTTGTTGGCAGCCCCATCCCCTCCCGACACAGAGGCATACCTGGAGAAGTGGAGCCCACAGAGCGCCCTGGATCACCTCCAAGCCAAGCTCAATGCCGCCGAGGCAGAGTCGGAGGTGAGTCAGGCAAGACCCCTGTGCTGCCGAGCCTTCCTCACCTGGGCCCCGGACTCCTCTCCATGCCCTCCCGGCATGCCAGGCCCTGGAAAAGAGGCCGGGGGGAGCTCAGCCATCTGGGCTCCCTCCATGGTCCCATGGCTCTGTTGGCTTGATGCTGTCCCACTGCCCGTCTCACAGGCACAGATAGAGCAGTTCCTGGCCCAGGACCTGCCCCTCGATTCCTTTCTGGAGTCCTTCTGCCAGAGCCGCACACGGTCCCATGTGTGCCGGACACAGCTGGAGAAACTTCAGGAGCTGCTGCAGAAGGGCCAGGTGGGCAGGGTCCCTGCGGGGCACCCAGATGCCCTGGCTAGCCCAGCACCAGCCCGCCTTGCCCCATTGCAGAGTGGAGTGGCCCCCAAAGCCTTCGATCTCTCCTACGGCTTTGTGCCTGCATTTCTCATCCCCTCGGAGGCCGCTGTGCCCTTTGCCATACCGGCTGCACCTCCCAGACACCATCTCCCAGCCCTGGGACACCAGCCAGCATCTCCCTGCTCTGAAATCCCCAGCCCAGGCTCGCCCCTGCACCTCATCGGACACATCCCCCTGCTCAGCCCCCAGCCCTTCCGCAGGCAGCAGCGGCCGCAACACCAGAAGCAGGAGCCTCCGCACCGGTAGCAGGGCAGGGACAGGGCATGTCCCCACATCTGGCCCTGTGCCTCCACGGGGGCTGCGCAGGACCCCCCTGGGCAGGGAGCATGTGGGGGTGGGTGCATGGTGTAGGCACAGCTCCAAGGGGCTGTGGTGTCTGTTGGGCAGGCATGGGGGTAGATGCTCACAGGGGGAGGGAGATGCTTGGCCGGGGTCGGGATGGGGCGGGTGCCGTGGCAGTGGCTCCTGCGCTTGGGAAGCTGCTGTGCGGGGAGGTCTCTGCATCCACAGCAAGAGGAACAGTTACAGGAGGTGGGGGCGGGTGGTTTGTCGGGATGTCAGTGGGTTCAGTTGGGTGGGAGATAGCAGGGAAGAGGGCTCAGGAGCACTGGGTGCCATGTGCTTTCTAAATAAAGGCTCTTTTCCATGCTCTGTGTTACCCCTTGGCTCTGGCTATTAACAGAGGGATGGGACAGGCGGGGGGAAGTGGTTGTGGGGGAACACTTGCTAGGCTTGGAGATGACTGGCAGTCAAGGAGGGTCCTCCAGCCTGGGGAGCCCCCAGGTGTTGCACCTGCACTTGGCTCAGCCCCTCAACACCCTGGGAAAGGCAAGAGCCCCTACAAGGGGGCGGGGGCAGAGAGCCCAGTGAGGGTGAGTTTTCCCCCAGGCAGGTGTCAGGGACCGTCTCCCAGCAGTTTGCCCCCCCCCCCCCCGCCATGGTGAAGACTTCTGGTAACCAGAGATGCCTCGTGCCAGCAGCCAAGCGCTCGCCCCCATGAAGGGTTATACCCCACAGCCAGCAGGGCTTGCTCAAGGTTCCGCAGCAGCTGCTCTCGTCAGCCGCTGCGCAGCCCTGCAGTGCTTTTAGTACCCATTCCCCATCCACCCTCCCGCACTAGCCCTGACTTCAGCCGCCACTGGAAAAGGCAGCAGGAGGCCTGAACTCACCCTGTTTCATCCCGTGCTCCTCTATGGCTTTCCTTAATTTCACGCAATGGATGGTGAGACAGCGCTGGAGGCAATAGGCCTAGTTCCTCCCGCTGCAGCACCTGGGGTACTTCTTCCCTGTTCTGGGGTGTTTCTTGTGCTGTTTCTAGCTTTTGATTTGGTTTCAGACTCCTCTTGTGCTTTCAGCCCCGTCTGGTGGTAGCATGTTTTTCTTCTTTCCCAGTTGCCTGGCCACCCTGCAGCTTGGCACTGTTATGTAGACTGCTTAGAAATCATCCAAAGCAGCTAGGGGCCCTGGCTCTGACTACAAAGCACCTCAAAATATGGACCATTGGCTTGCAGTGTCTGATCACCCCACCATCACTGTGGATACATCACCAAACTCCAGCCCTCACTTGTGGGACTGGAGCCACTAACCCAGTATAACCAGTTAAAACAGGTTTAAGACTAGGATAAATTGGGGACCAGCCACCATGGCTTTATTGGCAGGCAAGGAGATGCTAGTTACTGGAAACCCCACAGGGTTTCATGGACCACCTTCTGATTTCCCATCAGGCTCAGTTTGGGCTCAGCCTGTCAACAAAAGGTGCCAGCACATGCCTGATTGCCACAGTCAGGCCCTGTAGCTTGCCATGTCCCAGGAGGAAGGACTGTAGTAGGCTGGCAACCACGGCATTAGAGCTTGGCTGGGTTCCTGTACCCGCCACACTGGGCTAAACTATCCAGGGAAATAGGGGACCAAGCAGGAGCACTTAGAAGGCCAGTTGGTCCATGTGGGACCATCTGTGCTGTGTCCGGAGGGGGCTGGTATGCACAGGCAGCCCTGTCCTACCCAGTGTCCTGGGGTCTCCCAGACAGTTGCCCCAGCTACCCCGAGGGCTGCACTGGACACTCTGTGGGATGACCAGAACTGTGGGTGCAGCATGGAGACGTGGACCCAAGTGATGTGTGTGTGTGTCGAGCTATAAGAGCTCTGAGCACACACACACAAGGTGGGGTGGTGGGTAAGCACAAGGCTTCTTCCTGGGGATCTGGATGCGCACCTGGGAGAGGAAGGCCACCTTTGCACTTGGTTCAGGAGGAAAGGACCCCAAGGTGATGGCATGATGGTGATGGCTTTCTGTCCATAGGAGCCCTGCAGCACCCCTGGGCACCTGCCCAGCTCAGGTAGCAGTGGACAGGCCCTGGCAGCCCCATGGTCCTGCTGGGCTGGCCACCACCCAACTTCAGCCAAAGTCCTTTAACCACTGGGAAGCTGCCAAGGAAGGCGAGCCCCTGCCCTGGGGAGATTCCTCCAACCCTGGAGCTGGTCCTGTCCAGTTTGGAGCATGTACTGCCCCAGGTGGGTGCGGGAGTCCCCAGTTGCAGTGGCCCCAGTGGGGAGTGTATGTGCAGCATTAGTGCACCCTGCGCCTCTGGGGAACATGGCAGCAGTGGGTGTCTAACAGAGCGCACCCCACCATACTGGCAGCTCCAGCCCCTTCTGCAGGCCTGGGCCTGGGCTGAGGACAAAGTCCTGCATAGGTCACAAAACGGGGACATTGGTAACAGGCAGGAGCTGGCAGCAGCACAGGGTGATCCCTCTGTGCCCCTCCTTGCCTGCATGCACAGTGGCTCTCTCTGCCTGCACCAAGTGCTGCGGGCTTCAAAGGGCCACATCGGGGGGAAGAGAGGGGTGCAACGTGCCCCCACTCACCCCTGGGGAAGAGGAGGAAGCCTTGCCACGAGGTGTGTACCTGCATTCACTTCTGCACTGGGCCAGGCAGCAACCTGGGGCCAGCTCAGCCCCTCTGCCAGCTGGCGTGCAGCCAAACCCGGGGTGGCAGGCAGGGAGATGGCTTTTCGGAAGCCAGGCTGGGTAAGCAACAGCCCCCAAGCCCAGGAGGGACAGGACACCTGGGAAAGAAGGGGTGCCCCCAGCACGGGCAGCCTCCAGGAGACCCCAGGCTGGGGCCAGCGAGGGGTGGTGGCAGGGTGCCCCAGCCGGGCCCCCCTGCGCAGCAGCCACTGTGGAGGCAGCAAGGCTGTTAACCAAGGAAACTCTATTAACAGTTAACTCTATTAACAGAGGAGTCGCCGCAGGGGATGCTGTTGAAGGGAGTGAGAGCTGCCCCACCATCCACAGGTGCTGCCAACCGTGTGGCCCTTCCCTGGGCGGGCAGAGCCACCGCAGGCCCAGCAGCAGCAGGACTGGAGTGCAGAGCTCTGCCCATACACCCCAGGGCAGGTGAGGGCTGGGGCTGTCCCAAGGTCTGTCCCCTCACCCCTCTCCCTTCCAGGCCAGCCCCTCTTGCAGCAGCGGGGAATGATGGCCACCCCTCCAGTGCTGCTCAGGACCTTGCTCACCCAGCCTGCAGCTCCTTGTCTCTGCCCCTCATGCCCCCAGCCCAGCTGGCACCCCTAAAACCTGCCAGGAGCCAGCACCCTTCCTTCCCAAAGAGCAGCCCAGCTTCTCCAGATGGAGAGAAGAGGCCCTAACAAGGCACTGAGACTCCCTGCCCGCAAGCTGCACCACCCAGCAGCAGAGGTGAGCAGCTCAGCACCCCAAGCCTGCAGTTACAGGGACCTCAGCCCACGAGAACAGGCTGGGGCATGGGGTCTGCACCAAGCTTGCAAGGCCTCAGGACTGGGGCCGTCAGGCTTCATCTGGCTTGCCTCAGCTTGCCTTGAGCTTTTGTTTGATTTACTTAGTTTGTAACAGCATCTAATTACCAAGTGGCCATTAACTACTTAGTTTTAGTTTTGCTTCCCTTTTACAGCTGCATGGTGCCGCTGCTGGTAGTAATTCAAGGGTGGGAATGAATAACAGGAAGTTATACAGAATAAACCCTGGGGTGAAAGTACAGGGTAGAGCAGTACAGACCTGGAGGAATGGGCATAGGGTGATAGCTGAGGCCCCACCAGCAACTCACCTTTGGGCAATTCCTTTCAGTGACACAAATCTAAGAGCTGGCAAAAATCGGTGTCAGGGGTAGCAGAGTAAAGAACCATGATCCAGAATGCATACATCACTTACTGTAAAGGCAGACATAATGTGGAGCTGCAGAGCAATGGAGAGAGGGGTAAGATGTGCTAGAAAAGTGTAAAAGTGGCCACAGTGGACTTGAGAGAGAGGAGGAAGAGATCCCCAGCGTGAACACTACACTCCTCCCAGCAAAGCCTCAGGATGCCGACAACTCATGGCGAGCTCTTCCCCAGCTGAAACTGCCATCCTCACCACCCTGAGGGCACGGGCCAGGAGTGGGCTGTGTAACAGCTGTGACTGCAGTATATTACTGAGATTTGTTTTGTAGTAACTGGATACATCCTCAGATGGAGGCAAAGCCCGCAGTAGACCTGGGATTGGAAGCCATTCCCTGCTGTGACCCCTACCCATGGCTGCCTTGCCCCTAGCTGCAGGAAGATGGGCTCTGTCTCTCACAGAAATGACCCTCAGTGGCTCAGTAGCCCCGAGGATCTGTCCTCGTTGTCCCTGAGGTGTGAAGACAGCCAAGGCCACAGACAGTTGCAGAGCTTTACCCTGTGCTGCAGGGCTCAGATCCAGCTGCCAGAGGGAGGTGCTGGAGCACTGCACAATCCTATGCCCTCTTGCAGCAAGTGTGAGGGAAAACAAACTCCTCACGGCTCTCACTGATCTGCCCGAAGCTTCTCCCTCTCTGAAGACAGCTTTGTAACCCTCTCCAATTGTTCAGCATCCCACTGATGGGAGCACTGAATCATCACCTCTTGACAACAGTACTGCTCAGCCACTGCCACAGGAGAGGTAGAACATGGGGTTTAAATACAGAGTAGGTCCCTGTGCAGCAAGCCTCACACATCCTATCAGCCCCACTTGTCCCCTCCTTTTCCACTTTGACCTTCTGACCCTGGTGGGCTTGTACAGCTTGCACAAGCCCCTGCTGTCACACCACTGCTGTCAGGGTTAGGCCCTGCTGTATTTCCCCAAGCAGTTGTGCTACAGGCACCCCACAAGGACTGCGCTCACCTGGCTAAAGGAAAGCCCTAAGAAATCCGGTTTCTCCTGGCACCTCTCCATCAGGGAAACAACTAGGGAAAGACAAGAATGTGATGACAGTGTTGACACAAGAAGACAAGGGGGTAGAAACCTAGCGTGCTGGGAGCTGGCAGTCAGGCTGTGCATTTGGACTAGCTCCAGCCACTTTGTGCCCAAGCTCCTGAAATCCTTCTTGGAGCAGAGGAGCATTCAGGCCTGACCAGAGCAAAGGTGACACTGGGGAAAAGTATACATTATACCACCCCAAAAACTGACAGACTGTATGCCCCAAAGCATCCCTCCATACCCTGCATGCCATGCTTCCCCTCCTCTGACCAAACTAAGCAGCAAAACTAAATGCTGCCTGCAGTATATGAGGGCAGAGAGCGCTGAGGGTACCTCACAAGTGCAGAGCAACCCCCGTGTGTCAGAGGCAGCACAGAACAGATCTCCAGCAGGCAGGAGTGACCTCCATGGTGGCCCAGGGAGGCCATCCTACCCACTCCCCACTGACTGCAGGCAGCATGCCCACCCTTCCCAGCATGGCGTCAAGGAAACAGGACCCCCCTCCTTCCTCAACCTGCTGCAGTCACTATGTGAAACACCACCCTGTCCCCTACCCTCCATTTTCCAGCAAATACAAGGAATATTTACCACCCAAGCCCACCAAAAGAAAGATGTGTCATTTTGACACCAGTTTATGGTTGGATAACTTTAATGTTCAAGATACATCATGGAGACCTGAGGCAGAAGAACCAGTAATATGAACTGCCCAAACCACTCACTGAAAGGCACATGGATTAGCTCCATTTTGGTGCCTGGGTACTTCACCCCCCAGTTTCAGACACAAACATCAGACACAGAGCAGGAGAGTCAGCCCAGCCGGCTTACTGGAGTAGCTCTTCCCTGTCCCAGTGTTAAGGGGCAGAGCGATGCAGACAGCACACCACCTAGTCTGTTCCTCTTGCTCCACGCTGCGCTGCACCAGACCCTCTCTCTGCCAGGAAGCTGGCTCAGGGCTGGGTACGGAGCCTGCCTGTGGGAACAGCCCACAGCCTCAGGCCTCAGCACTGCATAGATTTAAGAAAGATCAATCCAGAGGACACCTCGTGTTTGGCAGGGCTGCCTTAAAAACTTGCAAGCCACAACACCAGGAACTAGAGAGGTGCTCCCTAGTAACCACTGCTTCCTATGAGCTTTTCCAGCCTGGAAGACAATGCTTTCTGCCAAGCTCAACCAGAGAAGTCACCTCTGGTCTTTCAAGTGACTTGGTTTATAGCATGAAAATGCATCAGTATGTGACACAGAGCCACAACTCCAGAGACTTTCACTCTGTAACCAACGCCCTTGAACGCCAGGCTCCTGCTCTTCACATGCTGACATTTCAGCACAATAATCCCACACAGAGGGATGGACTGACAACCAGAAAGGATCCTGGAAAGCGCTTGCTCTGTGTCTGGATTGAATTTGCTCCAGAGACACAGCAGCCTCCGGAGTCTGCAGCTGGAAGTGGTACAGTGCTTTCCAAAAAGAGCAGCAAGCTCTCCTGTACAGCATATACCCTGGACCAGTAGCGTACACTCCCTGCCATGCTACTGCCTCAGGCTCAGTTCAGTATCACAGAACTCCGCAGCTGGAAAACATGGGGCATTTGCTTTTAACATTTTTGTGTCGGTAGAAAACATAACCCAGGGTCACTGCAGTGAGAGGCAAGGGCTTGGCTCCTGCACAGACTACTGCCAGCCAGGCCCAGCAAATCCAGTGCAAAGTAATGCATATGAAGTCTTTGGCACACTCAGAGTTCAATACCATGAAGCTTTGCTCGCTCCATGTAGTACCAGCATAGTACAGGTGAAACCTTCACCCAAGGAAAGACAGAAGCTCTGAGAGACACAATCTTTAGTTCTTAAAACACTTCAGTACTTAAATAGGCAAATACTCTTATGTGCAAATGATGCTTAAATACATGTAAAACACAAGTAATGCCACTCAGTGCTCAGAAGTGTATCATTCCCAGCCATCAAGGCCTCTGTGGGATAGTCTTGTGCAAAGTTCCTGGCAAGCCCTAGACAGGACAGGCTGTTCTGAACATGGAAGTGTTTTGGGCAGCGCCTCCAGGCAATGTTGCATGCTGACCAGGACACCAGCCGCCACGGGCCCAGGTTTCATCCTTCCAGACTGCTGAGGCCAAGACTTCGGTACTTGCCACACAGCGAGGCAAACCCTGAACAGGGACAGACAAGGGCAATGATGCGGTTTGGAGACCAACACTCCTAAAGTTCCCCAAAGATGTAGTAACCACAGGGGTGACAGCACAGAGGTGGCAGGTCTCAAATCAACAGAAAACCAGAGAACTGCAACTCAGCACTGGTGAGAGCACCCCCCACGGACACACAAAGCACGCAAAAAACCACTGACAGCCATTTAATCTCTGCTGCGGCTTAGAACAGGCACATGGCTCCCACCAAGGTCAAACAGCAGCGCAAATGGAGGGGACACGTCACAGTCCACAAAGCAGAGTCCATGAACTGCCTTTACCTGTCAGGCACTGTGTCTGCAGGTCATATCAGCAGAGGGGGCACACTGCAGTCGGTCGAGCCCCTACACCACGTCTGCATGATCATGCAGGTGGTAGGGGCACATCGCAGCCTGCAGAGCAGAGCCCACATGTGGTACCCAGTGGTCACACGCTGTCTGCAGGTCACACTTGCAGAGGTCATATCACAGCCATTTTGTGTGCTAGTTGCACTCTGTGTCTGAAGGTCACACTAGCAGAAGGGACATGTCTCAGCCTGAGGAACAGAGCCCACGCGTGGGTGCCTGATAGTCACGTACCATGTCTGAAGGTCACACCAGCAGAGGGGTAATGTCACAGCCTGAGGAGCAGAGCCCACACAGGGTGCCCGTCACCTGTGTGGGTGCAAGGGACAGCCACCAGCCAGCTGCCATGTCCACTGGTGACACTCCATGCCGCTGCAGCACTGGAGCTGGGTGGGTGACTGGCGGCTGCCCAGCCCCGCTGTCACTTGAGGCCGTAGAGGAGAGCAAAACCCAGGAAGAAGATGAGCCCGACGGAGAAGTCAGAGAGGAGCCGCAGGCGTCCCTGGGCCGCGGCCTCCTCCCGGCGGAGGCGCAGCTGCTCCCGCCGCGCCCGCAGCACCCGCTCCCGCTCCAGCTGCTCCCCGTAGTGCGCCCGGTAGAAGGCGTCGAAGTCGAAGGGCGGCGGGACGGGCCCGCGGCGGGCGGCGGCGGGGGCCCGGGGCGGCGGCGCG
>VUYV01000142.1:47194-152043 GCA_008711295.1 Anarhynchus alexandrinus
CGGGCAGGAGGCGCCGCAGGCGGCCGAGCGCTGCCGGCTCCATCGGGCCGCGCCGCCTCAGCGCCCGCCCGCCGCCATCTTGGGAGCGACGGGGCCCTCCGCGCGTGGCGCAGGGCAGTGACGTCAGGCGGCGACATGGCGGGCAGCGGGCGCCGGCCCGAGCACCGCGGGCCGCCCGAGTTGGTGAGCGGCGGAGAGGGAGCGGCGGGGAGGGAGCGGGAGCCGGGTCCGGGTCGCTGTCGGGGGTTCTGGGCCTCACCACCTCCCGCTCTCTCTCCTTGCAGTTCTACGATGAGGCTGAGGCGCGGAAGTACACGCAGAAGTACGGGGAGGCCATCGCTGCGGGGCTGCCGGGCCGCGCGGGGGGGGAGGGGAGGGGAGGGGAGGGCTCCTGTCGTGAGGCGGTGGCGGGGCGGGGGGTCGTCTCGTCGTGGCGCGGACAGCGGGGGAACCCGGTGAGGTGGGGTGGTGTGAGCCGCGGGGTCTGGGGACCACGACCCCGCCGTGTGGCAGCGGCGGAGGAGTCCCGTTGTGAAGTGGCGGTAACCCCGTCGTGAGGCGAGGGGGAGATAACTCCGCCATGGGGAAGGGGGAGCTCCCGTCGGAGCCGGGGGGGGATAACCCTGCCATGAGGGCCATGGTGTGGGGGGGTGTGAAATCCTCCCGTGAGGTGGTGGTGGCAGGGTGCGTCGCGCTGTGGGGTTGCCGCCTGCTGCCTATGCATTGGCCGTGCCTTGCAGCTCCCGGGTGGTGGAGATCCAGTCGCAGATGTCAGAGCGGGCTGTGGAGCTGCTGGGACTGCCTGAGGACCGGCCGTGCCTCCTCCTGGACGTGGGGTGAGCGGGGGTCCTGCCCTATGGCGTGGCACACAGGGCATCTGGGGCTTCAGCCGGCCACGGCGCTGGGGTCGGGCTGGTGCCCAGGGGTGAGAGGCATCCAGGCCCCACAGCACCAGCATCTCTCTGTTGTGGGCAGGAGAAGAGGGATGGGCTGCTGTAGCGTTGTGGCTAGCTGGGGTCACCCTTAGACCAGGCCCGTGATCTCTGCGTTTTCCCCCCTTCCTCCCTTCAGCTGTGGCTCTGGGCTAAGTGGGGATTACATCTCCGATGAGGGTCACTACTGGATTGGTATGGACATCAGCCCTGCCATGCTGGGTGAGCAGGCCCTCCTCCCCTGCCACACTGGCCTCACCTCAGAGGTGGTCCCCAAAGGTGAGCTGGTTGCCTGAGCGGTGCTCTGTTCTGTGCAGACGTGGCTGTGGAGAGGGAGGTGGAAGGAGACCTTCTCCTTGCAGATGTGGGTCATGGCATTCCCTTCAGGCCTGGCATGTTTGATGGCTGTATCAGGTGAGTTTGTGTGTATAAGCGAGCTCTCTTGATACTTCACATAACTGCATTGTCTGTACAGTACATATGGTCTGCATATGGTGCATAACAGATGAGCACAACTGATAAGGACAGTTGCTCCATGCAACTTGACTCCCCATCTCTGGGACAAGCTGCCTGAGATTCTGGATGGTAGAAGCAGCTTCTGACAGCTGTTTCCCAAGTGATGCTTGTCTTCTGTTTTGTTGGTGAGCTAGGAATGTTATTGAAGTAAATAAAATAAAACTGAGGATATTGTCAGGAGGGTTAAGACTTGCTCCAAGGAGGAAAACATAAAGCACGCCTGTACCATTGCTCAGCTGCAGGGTCGGTCCCTGGATCAAAGGTTTGATGGTTGGTTTTGGGATGAAGGGCTAGGTGAAGGGGACAGAAACGCTTTTCTGCTTAGAGAATACCTCAGAAAGGTGCTGGGAAGGAGCAGGTTACTGATCCAAATGCTCTGTTTGGGATTGCTCATTGGCAAAACCAGCATGGCCATGCGAGGGCCGCACCAAAGGTCTTGAATTATTTGCACACCTGGCCTAAAGGGGATGCTTTTGTGCTTGAATAACTACTGGGCCTTTGTTGGGTTTTGGCATAGTGAATCTCCAGAGGGGTTGGTGTAACTGCAAAACAGAAGGCAAAGCTACACAGAGAAAATTAAATCATTTCGCAGAAGCCTAACGCGTGCTTAGCGCTGGAAGTAAGCTCAAAGGGAGGTGACAGGCTCTGTGAAAAAATTGATGGCTCAGTGTCCCAGGGGTTTTGTTTTCTTTCTCAGTATTTCTGCTGTGCAGTGGCTTTGTAATGCTGATAAGAAATCACACAGCCCTCCAAAACGCCTGTATCGATTCTTCTCAACTCTTTATACTGCCTTGGTAAGCATCATGCTGTCCCAGTCAGGCCTCTGCCTACTTGTACATTCTCACGGGTGCATTTTAGCAAGATATTTTAAGTCAAGTATTTTAAGTAAATGCTGCTCTGAAACAGAGGATTGGCAGGAGCACCCATTTCCTATCTCCTTGCCTGCCTGCATGGTGTCTCATGCTTCTCTGATCCCGGCTCTTACCCCCGTGCCTTGCTGTGCTGTGGAGGAGCTGGCTCTACAGTCTGAGCAACTCTCCTGGGAGGGTTCTCAAGGAGGCTTTGGGGAGGTGGGCACTAGAGTCTGGGCTAGGAATTGGGTGATTAGAGGGGTTGCCTGCACTGAGGCAGGTTTGTGACCACCTTTATTTCCTGTAGGCCCGAGGATCCCGCGCTGTCCTGCAGCTGTACCCTGAGAACTCAGAACAGGTACAACACATTAGTCTATGGGGAAGAGGTACGGGCAGAGCCAGGCAGAAAAGTCATGTGCTCTGAAAGCGTCATGTTTCTCCACATTGGGTCTGTGTCTCTGTCCTTCCCGCCATCTGTAAAGCGCTTCAGGAGTCTCAAAAAAACCTATAAGGAGAATGCCCTGTGCAATTTCTGTTGCTTCACAGATTGTCATGGGCTGAGCCTTAAAATCAAAGAAAGTGGAAGCAGTCTGAATCTGCTGTCCTGGATTTTCCCCTGTGTGACTGGGTTTGAAGGCTGGCCTGTAGTCATCAGCACTGTACTGTAACTCTCCAGCACTGGAAAATCCAGCCCAGTATCCCTCTCCTAGAGAGTCTGCTGCACCAATTAACCCAGGCTAGACTGAGGACAGGGACAACCAGATAAAGGCCGTGGACGGGTGTCTGGATGGTACTGCAGAACTGGGAGCTTGGCGCAGAGTTTAACAGGAGCGGGGACAACCCATCTTTGGCATGCACAATTAGTTGTGGTTGAGCTCAGAGGTCTCTTGTGCCTTGCTGGTGGACGACTGCTAAATAACTTTTGCATGTGCTTCTTTTTCCAGCTGGAGCTAATCACGGCCCAAGCCATGAGAGCTGGCTTTACTGGGGGAATGGTGGTAGATTACCCCAACAGCACCAAAGCTAAGAAGTGAGTCCTGTGTCTCTGTGTATATGTGCGTTTGGGGTGAGGCCTGTGTTTAGCAGTGATTTTTTTTTTTTCCAAGCTGTTCTCTCTCCCATGATACAATCCTGGACAGAGATTACAGCTTAGATCTGTCTCTGTTATAAGCAATCTCAGTCTTGCTTTGGGACTGGGAATCACATGCTGAATCCCAGCTTCATGCTCCTTATTCTTCTTCTTTCAGGTTCTTCCTTTGTCTCTTTGTTGGGGCATCTGGCACATTACCAAAGGTGAGGAGCTCCGTTATGCAGCACAGTTGCCTTCCTGGCTGCTGGGTGATGTGGAAGAGCTGTGGGTGAGAGTGGGAGGCAGGCAGCTCTGTGTGGGCAGACAGGACTTCATTTAGACATTTGCTGTCAGTCTCACCAGCCTCTGCTGTCCGTGAGATCTGATTTCTTTGCCACAATTTCTGGAAGGCCATTTTATCCCTGCTCCGGTCCTTCCCCTTGCAGAGCCCTGGGTTCCCCTTAATTCAGCTGGCATGACTGTTAGCTCTGTCTGATCCAGAGCAGAGCTAAACTTCCCAGTTTTGCTTTTCAGGGCCTTGGTACTGAGTGTACTGATGGAGAAGAGATGCACCAGGCAAAGTTCACCAATGAGAGGTATGGTGTAGGGGGTGAAGCTGCAAGTTCTTCTCAAACAAGGAGTGTGGGGGGTATAAAGGCTGGGTTTTGCCGAGTGAGGACCACAGCACTGCCATGTGAGAAGTGACTGAAGGGAAGGGACTGGGAGGACCCTTGGCAGCACAGATGGGCACTGCTTTATCTTATCGAAGGGCCCTAGACGTGAAGAACGGAATGGGTTAGTTTGCAGGGCTTTGCTGTGGTGTCATAGGGCTGTTAGTGATGCTTACCAGCATGTTGGTGATGCTCAGCTGCAGCTGAGCATTCAGTTTGAGGTGTGCTTTCTGTCTGGCACTTGGCTCTTTGGCTCAGCACTGTAGCACAGGCCAGTGGTGAGGGGAAGGGGAATGTTTACAGTGCTGGTGATATCAAGCATGGCTTTTTTTGCTGGGGAGACAGGCTGCTGTGCCTGAAGTGTGGTGTTCCCTTTCTTCTGCTGTCAAATTCTTTGCTTAGCTCTGCTTAGCTGTGACCTGCTGGTCAGGTCTCCTCCCATAGTAGTGGTGCAGGAAGGAGCCCCTCTTGCAGCCATTGGGAGAGACAGAGAACAAAACACAGAGGAAAGTCGTCGTGGCTGCCAGGAGCTTGTGGCTGCCGTGTTTTCCTGCCTCTTACACTGCTGTTCTCTGCTCACTTAGTCCAGGGGTTACGTGGTCTTGGAGGGCAACAGCGGAATTGGCAACTTGTTGGGAAGCCAGAGGCTTTGTCTGCTTTGTTTGGAGTAGAGCAGACAAGGGGAAGGTGGTTTTGCTTGAGCCTGTGTTTCCCCAAGATCCCAGAGCCCAGCATGCTGCTGGTGTGTCACATATGGCACAGGGGAGTGCTGGCCTGCTGCAGCCTGTGGAGGGCAGGTATCCCTCGGCTCAGCGTTTCATTCCAGGGGTGGTGGGAGGGGTACTCACTAGTTTTATGAGGCAGAAGGCATGCCCAGTTCTGGGTGGCAGTCCTCCAGGGCAGAAAACTGCTCCTGCACCTCAGTTCCTTTCCAGCTGCTGTCCGCTTTCTCTGTAGGACGAGGTTCAGAAACGCCAAGGGCAAGTCTGTGAAGAAAAGCCGGGACTGGATCCTTGAGAAGAAGGAGCGTAGACGACGACAGGGCAAGTAAGTTCAGCTGGGTCCTACCTCAGCTGAGGCTGACTGTGCTGGTCTGGCCTGCTGTCACCTGTTCAAACTCCTGCCACAAACCCACTTCCCTTCCCCTCCCAGAATGACCTGTGGATTGTGCTTAGTCGCTCTCTGCTTTTCTTCACAGGGAAGTGCGAGCAGACACAAAGTACACGGGTCGAAAGCGCCGCCCTCGCTTCTGAATTGCTCTGGACGCTGCTGGCATGGGAGATGGTGTGTTGGTACCTCCAGTGAGCCTCCAGTGGATGGCACAGATGCGCACCCCAGGCCTGGGACTTGCTGGGGCAGATCATTTTGGCTCTTGAAGGTGAGCTCAGGTGCTGCCCAACAGCCAACTGCAAAGCTTTCAGCTCTGTTTTCCTGGTGAAGGCAGAGTGGCAGACAGTGCTCTGGCCACTTGGTGTCTGCAGTGCCATTGCTTATCTTCCTGCGAGTGCAGTGAGCCATCTGGAGCTCCAGGTGAGCCAGAACATTATATCATGCTTCCTCACTAAACAGTCAACGACTCAGAGGTGTTGCTGGTCTCCTGTGTCCTGCTCTCAGTGCAGAGGAGTACTGAGGTGGGAATGTAATGCCTTGTTCCCTGCCAACTTCCGCTCTGCCCGCAGGCAGGGAGTCGGGAAGTATAAAGGTTGTGTCCCCTGAGGGCAAATCTTCCTTCTGGCAGAAGTGGTGATTCCTGTGGTGATTGCTCCTGTGGGCGCCTCGCATCAAGCCCACCTGGTATGCTTGAGTGCTCCCAGGGTGCTGGGGTTTTCCGCACCCTAGCCCTTGCTCCCCATCACCTCCTCCTTTCCCCTGAAACAGAGAGGTGCCAGCCAGAGCTTTACAGTTACAAATGTTTATTCTACATAAAAATTCCACAAAATGGGAAGCTGTTTTGCACCCAAAGCTTTGGGAGAAGGGAGGCTAGCAGGGAGGGAAAGAGTGAAGGAGAAAAGAGGCAACATACAGTGTCATCCAGCCCAGTGAGACAGAGCAAGCCAGGGTCAAGATCCACATAGAAAACAAGGACACTTAGCTCACAGTACAGCAACAGTACAACTCCACGGGGGGCTCGGAAAGCCTTCAAGTACATTAATTACAAAAAAAAACAATCCCCAGTTCGAGTGCAAGCTGTGCGTGCCCCACACTGCTCGTGGAATACTGCATCAACACGCTCACGGCGCTGGGAGGGCAGGTGGCACTTGGAACAGAGGTGGTGTAGCCCAAAGGACAAGCGGTCTGAGGTTGGGGGCTGGAAAGAAAAAGTGAAATGTCTCCCCAAAGCATAACCACACTGTTGGTGATTTCATCTGTACATGCAACGATGGGTAGGTAAAAAGGAACTGAAATGGGGCTTCCCGTAGTGCAGGGGTAATTATTGCACCAAAACACCCTCCCCTCACAGCGAGGACAGTATGAGCCGGCCTGTGGGGCAGCAATGGCAACCTGCTCCCCTGTCTCCCTCACGTCAGAGCCTGGCACCACCACTGCCTGCAGGATCCCAGCAAAGTACCAGTGGCGGAATCACCTACTGTGGCCCCATCTGGCTCCTACTGCTGGGGGGCTGCCGGCGGTGGTGGTACCAAGAAGGAAGGAGCAAGTGCCAGAATCCTCCCAGTGCTCTTCTTGGCCTCGTTCCTTCACAGGGGTGGATGTCATGTGAGCTTGTGCCACAAAAGCTGCTGCTTGGAAGAAAAAAAAGTCACCTTGTGCTAGCAGTGGGCATCGCTGCAGGGTGAGAGCCTGAGAGGAGCTTTTTTTGCCTGCCTGCCCAGGAGCAGCCCCGCCAGCAGCGTTATTGCTTCCCAGAGGAGGGGGCCCAGCACTCTTGCTGGCTCAGCAGAGCAGAGCACAGACTGTGGTGGCAGGGAGCTGCACAGGGGCAGGAGCAGCAGGCACTCGTGCATCACCTCCAGCACACTT
Organism: Anarhynchus alexandrinus; assembly: GCA_008711295.1. NCBI lineage: Eukaryota > Metazoa > Chordata > Aves > Charadriiformes > Charadriidae > Anarhynchus > Anarhynchus alexandrinus. Next base: position 54,213 of record VUYV01000142.1, read on the forward strand.
CCCTGTAGCCAGACATCACCACAGAGTAAGGACCCTGCCTGTGCTGGCCTTCTGCCCTGGAGAGGGGCTCCAGAGCCAGCCTGCCCTGGCTTACAGGGGTCCTGGTGCCCCAAGCTGTTTGGCGCACGCAGGCTGCAGTGCTGTAGCTCACATCAGTTGTTGTGGGACTGTGAAAGAAGGGGGCTCCGGTCCTGGATGTTCCCATAGCTGCACCCAGTGGGGGCTTGGGCTGGGCAGGGTAGGGGACCGGGCTGGACACGCTTCCCAATGGTGTCTGAATCCGACGAGGGTCTGTATTGTGGGACCTCGGGTACCAGTGGCAGGGAAAGAGCCATGTCTGGGTTGTTGCTGGGCAGGACTGCACCTGGGGAAGGCAGCGCTGTGTCTTGGCTACAGCCTGCTGCGTTTCGCCCTGCACCCATGGGCACCACGCACGGGGCCAGCACCCATGCCACAGCAGCCAGCCAGGGTGGACGAGCAGCCCTGCCCTCACTCTGGCTGGAGCAGGGAGGTGACACGCTGCCTGCAGCTGGAGTACTCACTGCCATCGAGTGCTCTGTTTCTGCTACCAGCATCTGGGCTCATGTCTAGCCCCTGTCCCAGTATGTGGCTGAGCTTGGCCCCAGGTGCCTACCCTGCTCTGGGCTCCTCTGTGGTGCTTTGGCATGTGCATGGGCCAGCTGGAGCCCTGGAGTGTCGGGAGGAATGTAAGGGCAGAGCCCTGTCCCCAGCCTGAGGGGGACAACACAGTGGCTACACAGGGCCCCTCCGAGCTGCCAGCAGGCTCAGGCCACCCCACAGGGGCTATGTCCATGTGGTGGGCAAGGCGGAGGGCACGGGGCACCCAGGTGCTCCCTCAGCACCCCACCGGGTGCAGGTGCCTCGCTGGATGGCCCAGGGGATGAGCAGGAAGAAGGGCACTGTGCCGGGAGGAGGTGGCAGGGGCAGGTGGATGCCAAGAGGTGGTGAAGAAATGAAAGGGCAGTCAGGCTCTGCCCTACTCAGGAGGATAGAGGAGGAGGAAGGCTGCTGCTCCGAGCTTGCAGGGGGGTGGATGCAACAAGGGCTGCTCCTGGGACCATGACAGGAGAAAGCCCAACTGCCTCCAACCCCCAGCCATGGGTGCCTATGTGGAGGAGTGAGGCTGGAAGCAACCCTGCTCCCAGGCAAGCACTGCCAGGGGCTGCAGGCATCGGAGCCAGCCCCAAAGCCCCATGGACAGAGCGCAGGCCTGGGGGCAGCAGAAGCCAGGGCCACCATGTGCCAGGGCTGAGAACAGAACGATGAGGCTTTGGTGCAGGTCAAGCAGCCAGTTTGAGACATGCTGGTCTTAAAGTACCTGTGCCTTCCTGCCCTGCCAGGCCAGCACCAGGGCGCAGCACAGGTCCCCACGTGGCCTGTCCCAGTCCCCAAGCAACTGTGGTGGCCCCCAGCAGCAGCTCCTCATCCCACACTGCTCCACCAGGCACCCGTTGCCAGCAGCAGCACATCCAGCCCCTGGCACCCACACCAGGGCAAGGGCTTGCCAAGGGGGGGAGCAGCCTGGCCATCGGGAGATGGCATGGCCACGGGACAGGTAGGGACAGGGGGAGGCAGGGCCTGGCAGAGCGCACCCCTGGGGAAGGGCCCCGTGAGAGAAGCAGCCCGAGGAAAGGTGTTTGCAAGCACAGATGCGGCTGACAGACATGAGAGCTCTGGCTGGAGCTGATGGGGAAGCTGGGGGAGATTGACTGGGCACTGTGCTCCCGAGGACCCCTAACACCCTTCATCAGTCCCTCCTCATCCTCGCCTGTTACTAACACAGACTGCCCAGCACAGGAGGAGCAGCAGCGCCCTCTGTCCCCACCTGGTCCCAGCCAGCCACCTAGGCTGGAGCAGTGATGAGAGCTCGGGTTCCCCCCCCAGGGTCCCCCTTGCACCCATCACCGTCCCCTGCACTCTGCCTGCACCCCGGGGCCGGCGCTCCCTCCACACAGACGCACCGCACCGCACACACAGCGTCACAAACAACCATGCATTAGAAACTGAAATGCTGCTGGGAGGCTCCGGGGCTGCGTGGTTCACTCCGGCGCGGCTGCGGCCCCACGGCACGCGTGGCTCCGTCCATCGCACACAAACAGTCCCGTGGGGTGAGTCTAGCCGAAAATGCCGCCGAAGGTGGAGGCAATGACGATACCCAGGATCACGCAGCAGATTATGATCATGATCTTCTTCTGCTCAGACGTCCCGGCATGGGCAGGGAGAGAAGGGAGAGGGGACTGTGAGTGTTGGGGACAGGCTGGCCCCGAGAGCTGAGGGCTGCCATCTACCTTGTCCCTGTTTGCCCATGGTGGGCTCTGAGCAGCACCATGGGAGCCAGAGGGGCTCCAGCAGCCCTGGGCAGGGACAGGAATCCCAGCTCCCCCTTCAGCCCTGGGCTGGCAGACCTGAGCTGGTGGCCCCTGGGTCCCTGAGCTGCCGAGCTGATATGGGGCCAGGTGTGGGGACCGGGATGGGCAGCTGGCGCTGCACTCAGGGTCAGAGCTGGGCTGTGCCTCTTCTCAACTTCTCTTTTGCCAAGGGACGTGGCTCTCACAGCAGGCCTGGCCCACACGATTCACCCTGTCCCTTTGCCTCCCCCCAGGCAGCACACAGGCCCCATGGCTCGTCATCAGCACTCAGGCAGTCTGTGCCAGGGAGCTCTGCCTCAGCTGGTGCCACCAGCGGGACCTGTGCTGCACCCAGTGGTGTGGGGTAAAGCAGTGCCCAGGCACCCGTGAGGCTGCCCCATGCTGCCCGCCCCTCTGTGCTGGTCAGGCAGGGGTGCCAGGCAGGGTCCTGCCCCTGGGATGAAGGTGTCAGCAGTGTAGGCAGGGGAAGATGGGCCCCAGACATTGCTGTGACTCACCCGTCTGGCTTTGCTCTGGTACTTCACCGCCTTTTTGGTGTCAGACACGGCCCGCTCCACATAGTCCACTGAGTGCTCCACGTTATACTCGATGCGGTCAATCATCTCGCCCTGCAGAGCGGGGACAGAGCCCATGCGCGTGCAGACATGAGCGCCTTCCTGCTCTGCTGCTCCCCGGCACCGTATGGATGTCACCCTGCCCGACAGCCCTGCATGGGAGAGAGAGGGACTGTCAGATGCCTGCAGGCTGTGGGTGCCCCGGGGCCGGGGCTCTGGACCGTGGGCTCTGTCTCAGAGGGCTGAGACCTCTGTGCACATCCCAGCAGGGAGGCAAGCGAGGGTGAGGGAGGTCACCGGGGTTCCCCAGCCCGATCCTGGCCTGCTGGCCACCCTGTCTGGTATCTCAAGTGACATCAAAGCCACAACAGGATCTACACTGACACCACGCGGCATGCTGCTGAAACGGGAGGCATGGTGGGGGAGCAAGGACCACACCAGCAGCAGCATGTTGGATGCTCACAAAACCACACACATGCAGGGACGACCGCTCTGATCTGCACAAGCACCCTGCTGAGAGCAGAGGACCCCGGAGTGATGCTGGCAAGGCCGGACTGCAGGGTCCTGCAGGGACTCCTACCCCGCTCTGCCCCACTGGCTGCAGGGGTGGGCTGGGGATGTGGACTCCTGAGGACATGGAGACATGGACCGGGGTGAGCGTCCCCAGCCTGTCCACCTCCCTTGGCTGCACAGGGAAGCAGCCAGGTCCCACAGCAGCTGGAGACAAAGTGTGTCATTCATGTGACCAACAGGGTGGGTGGCTTGAAGCCCGGTGCCCTCCTGCATGGTAGGGAGGAAAATGGGGGCTGCAGAGCCCGGGGGTCATGGCCAGCAGCTCTGCAATGCTCCTTTCTCAGCCTAATGCTGGAGAGCATGGGGAGGGTGAGCCTTGCAAGCCCAGGGGTGGTTTGCTGTTACCCCCCTGCTGCTCCCTGCCTTGCCTAAAGCTGCTGCTTCTCCTTCCCACCCGTGCCATGCCTGGGGCAGAGCAGGCAGCTGCCAGCCCTGCTGCCAGCCCAGCACCCCTCTGCTCCTGGTGCCAGCAGCTCAGAGCCTCCCACCCCACAGAGCAACGCTCTAGCCGCTGCAGCAGGGCAGAGAACTGCAAATCCCCCACGTCTGTCCCCCAAGGCAAACAGGAGGGGGCACCAACACCGCAGTGCCGCAGCCACCCTTACCCGCCTGCCACAGGCAGGCCCTAGCGCCATGCGAGAGCCACAGACATGCAGGGCACAGCCATGCAGAGCAGAGCATGCAGCACCGGCGGGGGCTTGGTGGGGCTTTACCTGCCACTGATGTCTCCTCGGGCCGTGGCAGCATGGCGGGCAAGAAGGGGGGTGAGCAGAGATGCCGGAGCGCATGCCCAGCTGAAGGGCCAGGTGCCGCGGGCTGGTGGCACAGCCAGGGGTGGCCTGGCAGGACCACCGAGGCTGGCAGCATCCTGAGCTCACACGGCAGGGCCCAGTGCTCCGGGGGAGATGGAGAAATCTTCGCCTGCATGGCAGCCACCCACCGCCCTCCAAAGCCCATCACCAAACCTCCCGCCCCGGGCACACAGCAGCCCCCGCCTCTGGGATGCAGGGTGGGTGGCTCCAGCCTCAGGGAGCCCAGCTCAGCCCCAGTGGGAGCTGCACTGGTCCCAGATACAGTTTTTCCCCAGCCAGGGGACCACTGGTAGCCCCATTGCACTCCAACCTCTCACTCCAGGTGAGCCAGCCACTGGGCCACAGTGTCTCCCTACCTGGCTCTCCACCAACATGGCCATGTCCATGAACATGTCATGCAGCTCTCGGATGCTGTTCTCCAGTTTGATGATCTCACTGTGCCGCGTCTCAATCTCATTCAGTGCCTGCTTGGTGATGTTTGAATCCATAATGATCTGCAACAAAACAGGGCCGCTGAGCATCGCACTCAGCCCCTCAGATGCCAGGAATAGGGACCCCAAGAGAGGGAAGAGCAGGAGCCCAGCAGTTTGCAGCAAACCCCTACCCCACCCTCCAGCCAGGATGCAGCCCCTGCTCAGGCAGCATCCTCAGGCCAGACCCAAGCACCCAGGTCCCACCTCCTGCACGGGCTGTGCTCATCACTCTTGTACTGGGGCCACTGTGGCAGCACATCCACCAGCCAACCCCCCCAGGACAAGGGGGCTGGCTCGCCTTTAGCCTGTGCCAGTGCTTACCCCAGAGGAGAAGATGGCCGGGTTGCCGCTCTCCAGCATGTCCTCCAGCTCCTCGCTGGTGGTGGTCCTGCCAGCTGCAAGTGACACAACACAGGTCAGCCATGAGCCCTCTGTCCCAGCCACAGTCCCGCAGCCCTACTGCAGGGCTCTGCTGGCTCTGTGGCATCTCCTGAGAGTGGAGCAGAGCAAAGCTTCCAGTCCCAAGAGCACACTGGGCACTTTGAGGGGCTGCCATCCCACAGTCCAGCTCTGTGCCAGCGCTGTGACCCCTCTTTTTAAGGGGGGGGGTGTCAAGCTGCCAGCTGCCTCCTGGTCAAGCTGCCCATTCCTGCAGGGCAGGGAGTGGTGCCAAAGGACTGGCAGCCATCAGCGCCCAGTTGGTGAGTTGTGCAGGAGAAGGGATGGAGAGCAGAAGGCCAAGAGCAGGGATGCTCTTGGCAAAGCCCATCCCAGGCCAGTTCAAGGCCATGAGCACACTGGGCTCAGCAGTGCTCGCTGGCCTGGCAGGCACTGCTGCAGTCGCTGGGCTGTCTGAGTTTTAGCCCTGCAGCTGCGTAACAGAAACCAGGCTCCATCCTTCCCCATGTGACACAGCCCTCCTCCTCGGCACCAGGGTGGTACCTTCAGCCCCACAGCTCCTTTGGGAGCAATTCCCCCATTGTGCATGGTTTGCCTTCCCTTTCCCATGGACATACTCTGCACTGCTACAGAGGAGAGAGATATTAATCACTCTACGGGTTACACTGATCCTCCACCATTAATTGCAGAGTGTTCTTCAGGCTAACAGCCAGGTTGGACCCCTGAAATTATAGTGCTAAACAGAGATGTTGGCGCTGGGCAGCTTTTGCTGGGACTGCCCAGTGGGAGCAGGTCACACAGAGAGGGCAGGAGGCATCCCACCGGCATGATCAGGAGCAGATGGGCAGGAGCAGCTAATGAAGCAACTTTACCAAGCCTGACAAACCCAAAACCAGCAGAAGGGCAGGCAGGGAAGGGCTGGGCTCTGGTATGGTGCTTGCCTGAGACACGCTGCCCACAGGCTCTGTCAGTGGTATTGAAAGGGACAATAACATCCTCCAGGGTGAGTCCAGGGCACCTCCGAATGGGATAACGGAGGAGACATGGCAGAGCCCAGGGACAGCCCACAGGACAATGTTCCCTGCTTCCAGCAGCACCGCAGCAGGGGCTCAGACCAGGGAGGTGCCCAAAACCTTGAACCCAGTCCAGACCTTCACCGCAAGTGATGCAGTGCCCCAGGGAGCACCGGGGGGGCCCACTTGCGCAGCCATGTCTGGCCACCACCCAGCAGGCACAGTGCATGCTGCCACTCTGCCTGGGGAGTTCATCCAACATGGACACCTCCACACTTCATTACATGTCTCTGTCTCTGCAAGGTCCTGCACCTATGTCGGGGCAACCCCCAGTACCAGCACAGACTGGGGGATGGATGGATGGAGGGAAGGATGGATGGATGGATGGATGGAGAGGACCCTGTGGACTGGGGGAGACTGGTGGGTGACAAATGGGACATCAGCCGGCAATGTGCACTCGCAGCCCACAAAGCCAAGCGTCTCCTGGGCTGCATCCCCAGCAGCGTGGCCAGCAGGGAGAGGGAGGGGATGCTCCCCCTCTGCTCCGCTCTCCTCACACCCCCCCGCAGCACCGCCTCCAGCCCTGGGGTCCCCAGCACAAGGCAGACGTGCACCTGGCCAGAGGAGGCCACCAAAATGCTCCGAGGGCTGCAACACCTCTGCTGTGGAGAAAGGCTGACAGAGTTGGGGTTGTGCAGCCGGGAGAAGAGACGGCTCCGCGCAGACCTTACTGCGGCCGCTCGGTACTTAAAGGGCACTTATAGGAAAGAGGGAGAGAGACTTTTGACCAGCGCCTGCAGGGACAGGACAAGGGGCAGCGGTTCTAAACTGAACGAGGGTGGGGTTAGGTTGGACATGGGGAAGAAATGCTGTACCGTGAGGGTGGTGAGCCCCTGGCGCAGGTTGCCCAGAGAAGCTGTGGCTGCCCCATCCCTGGAGGTGTTCAAGGCCAGGTTGGACGGGGCTTGGAGCAACCTGGGCTGGTGGGAGATATCCCTGCCCACGGCAGGGGGGCTGGACTGGGTGATCTCTGAAGGTTCCTTCCAACCCAAACCACTCCATGAGTCCCTGATCCTATGACATGACTACAACAAAGATCCAAAGTCCCTGGAGACAGGGCTGGAGACAAGCTATCTTGGACCTGAGCCCACCCTGGGCCAGAGTCGCGGCTGAAGACAGGTACCCCAGCAGCATGGCTGGGCTGGGTGGCCCAGGCCTGATCTTACACAGCTCCTGGACCCACCTCTACCCCCTGGCAGAGGTAGAAGTCCTGTGTGAGGCTGGTCTAGACAACTAAGATCTGTTAGTGCCCCAAAAGCCCTGAGAAGCTGCTGCTTTGCAGCAAGAGAACAACCTGTCCCCTGTCTGTACCCATGTGAGCCCATAGCTGTAGGCAAGGGCTGAGCTCTGCTATCTGCATGGTCATGGGTCTAAGGAGCTGCATAATGCCAATGTCCCCTCAGGTTGATCACCTTCCCCACCTTCCCCAGTTCCAGGAAGGACCCACAGCCCATTTCCATCCACCATTACATGTTTTAGGGTGACAGAGCATTACTCCCACCAAGGGCGATCCACAACACCCCCTTCTTGCCTGTTGGCTCCTCGCTCTCAGCTGAAACTGCCCTGGTTCCGGGAAGGGAGAACAAGGGCTCAAACAGCACAAATTTACAAACCCTCCTGTTGACTGTGCTCAACTGCAAGCCGTCACTGGCACAGTGACAAGGAGCGTGCCAGGCGCAGTGCATCAAGGGCTACTTGCTCTGGCCAATTCAAGCCCTAGAGACAGCCCCAAGGGCAAGCAGTGGGATCAGCTCCAGGAGATGCCACGACTCTCGCAGGCAGAGGAGGGATGGGATGCAGGATACACGTTCTCATCCTGGCTCTCACCACCTCCTCGCTGCTCTGTTCCCCTATTACAGAGCATGGGACCGGCAAAAGTTGTGGCAAGAGCAAAGACATCACATGGATTAACAACCAGCCAGCCAGTGCAGGCTTGGCCAAAGGCCATAGCTGGTGAGGCAGAGCTTGCTTCAATGCTGAGCCAAAGCACAAGGCCTGGAGGCTGCATCTCACCCACACTGTCCAGCACAAAGTTTGCCAAAGCTTTATAAACAACCTGCAGGACGCCCAAGGACTTCCCAGGGAGTCCACCACCTTCTGGCTATGTTTCTTAGTTTGGAAAGGCTGTCATTAGCTCCTCAACAGCAATAAAACCAGATGAAAGCATGATAAATACTTGGTTGATGTGCTGCCCACATCACCACAGACCTGCTTCACAGCCACAAATGGGAGTGAAAGGACTAAGTCAATGCAAGGTGCCCACAAAGGGGGAAGAGCCTGGGGGAAAACCCCTGGCCTGAAACTTGGGAAAACACTGGAAAATCATGAGAGCTGGACCTCTGCCTCCCCAGAGAGCTCCAGAGTACATCTACTTCTTACTTGGCATCTCTAGAAATTAAAGTTTCCTGGGGAGAAGCAGCTCTGCCAATGAGCAAAGCACCACAGAGCATCACTGGGAGCTGCAGCATAGAGGGAGAAGCAAACTCAGCCCTGAGCTGACAAGGACAGAACTGTGAGAGACGATGCACAGGTCATGGTGCAGCAGGGCCATCAAAAGCTCTGGGACAGGCAGAGACATGAAGCCACCAAAGAGACTTTCTACCTCAAGGCCACCGCACGGTCCTGTGATGCCCAGCTGGATGGAATGCCTGACCCCATCGACCAGCTCCCAGGGGATGGGGCAGGAACAGCTCCATCAGGGCGTGCAAGACCCTGGGGAAGCTCCCAAGAAAGCCTCCAGTGCCACAGCTCACACCCATCACCCAGCTGACACCGAATGCCAGTTTGCCCAATTATGTTTGCCAGACACTCCATAAAATAGGGACGACTTCAGGCACCCCAAGGCTGCAGAAGTCAAACATGCCATGGCTGAATTAGCTGTAATGGCTCAGCTGGGCTCCTTCAGCTTGCAGCATCCCTCCTCCCGGCGGCAGGGCTGCACAAGCACCCACAGAGCAACAACTAGGGCTCAGGTTGGAAACACCGAGGACAAGGCATCTTCCCAAGGCTGGGATCCTCTGTCTGGATCTGGCTTTCAAGCTCTCTTTAGATACAAATCCATACAACTCATGGAGAGATGGATATCGCTGCCCCATCCACCCATGCTTGTAGAGGTAACGGGTATGAGTGACCCAACCCACTTGGCCGTCCCCCAGCTCAGACTGGTCTAGCACTGCCTGCGGTGGTGTCGGGATGAGCAGACTTCAGCTATAAAAGCCTGCCGAGCATGTCACAAACTGCCACCCACCTCCCCATCCCTCAGGACACCTTCTGCTCAGCCTGGGGGTGCTGCAGGGGCCAACTTCCAGTGCTGTGCAGGCATTTTCACATTTTTAGCTCAGATAAATCCGGTGGTCATTCCCGAGATGAAAGTATCAAAGGAATCCTAAATAAGCCCATCTGGACCACCCGGGGCTGCCCAGAGGAGCTGCCAGAGCAGCCCCCAGACTCCCCTGGCTCAAGGGCAGCTTGGGATGCATCCACAGCTTGTCTTTCTGCACATCAGTTAAGCTGGTCTCACACAGTGGGGCGCAGGCGGATTAATTCTCACAGTGCCTTTGGAGATGGCAGATGCTTTATTTTTGGCTCCTCGGTCTCGCACATAACAAAACTGTTCATAAAAACAAGCAGCGTCTGTGCAGCACCTCCATGGCTTCAAAGCTGCACACCCACCACCGAGAGCTCCTCCAAGCCTCAAATCCAATTTCTCTGGGAGCAAATCCTAATTAGATTTAAGATGTCATTTCTCATAATGGACAAAACAGAGAGGAAAAAACCGAAGGAGCAACACCTCCCACCGCAGGCAGCATGGAAGCTGGTGCCTGGGGATCACGGCTCCCAGCAGCAGACACGGCTGGGAGGCACGGTCCAGGCAGAGGACAGCCACCGAGCATCTGTCCTGCCGTCACCAACCCCAGAACACGGCGCATCCTGCGATCCCTCCATGGCATCTGCGGTCTGGGTGTGTTTAGGAGCAAAGTGAGTGAATAAGGGGTTGCAGGGGGGAGGGCAACGATTAAGGCTGGGATAGAAGCAGTGGGAGAGGAGATGATACCCACTTCATCATGTCAGACAGGCTCCCCAGCTCAGCGAGGGTCACTGAGGCACAACTCCAGCACACACAGACACAGCGGTGCCTACACAAGGAGAAGGGGCAGACCCTGAGAGGGCTGTGGGGAGCCCCAGGGGGTGGCTGCAGCCTGAGACAGTGACTCTACATCACCATTTCTTCTGCAACTGTCCTACTTCCAGAGCAAGAAGCAGATACAGTTAGGATGGAGAAGCTCGCCAAGCGCTGAGGAGCCTCCCCAGAGCAGCTGAGAAGTCCCTGCTCTCTTACTTTCAAAACCTGAGTAATTTACTGGCTTTGCTCTCAGAGCTCCCGGCACTTTCTATCTTTGGATCCATCAGCTGAAAACGAGAGCTGAGGATTTCATAGAGCTTTGTGCAGTCGCCACATCCCAGCTGAGCTCTGTTCAAAAGAGCCTGTTCAAGAGCCCCCGGAGCAGCAGGGACTGAAGGTGCTGGCTGAGACACCCCAGGACGAGCAGAGCCCTCTGCCCAGGAAGCACTCCTGATAAAACCTCAATAAGCTGGTTGCTTTTGACAAGCCTTTTTGCCGGAAGAGATTCTCTGCTGTCCTGACAGAGGAACCCAGCTTTTGCAAGATACAGCGCACAGGATTGTGTACCTTCCCAGCACAGACCCCATCCTGCATCTGCTCCACACCCCCACCCCGAAGGGAAAGCAGGTCCCTCCCCGTCCCTGACTAGGACACCTCCTCTGCACCCAGCCACTGCACCGCAGTGAGTGTTGAGCAGCCTTTTCCTTGTGTCCCGTTAATGCTCTGTCAGGCACCGACAGCCCGGCAGGATGGGCAGAGCAAAGGTGAGTATTAGGGGACTGGAACATCTCTCTGATGAGGAAAGGCTGAGGGACTTGGGGCTTTTTAGTCTGGAGAAGAGAAGACTGAGGGGGGATCTCATCAACGCTTATCAATCCTTCAAGGGAGGGTGCCAGGGGGATGGGAACAGTCTGTTTTCAGTGGTGCCCAGTGACAGGACAAGAGGGAACGGGCACAAACTTGAGCATAGGAAGTTCCCTCTAAACCTGAGGAGGACCTTCTCTCCTGTGAGGGTGGCAGAGCACTGGCACAGGCTGCCCAGAGAGGTGGGGGAGTCTCCCACACTGGAGACATTCGAAACGCGCCTGGACGCCGTCCTGTGCCACTGCTGGAGGTGCCCCTGCTCTGGCAGGGGGGTGGGACTAGATGATCTCCAGAGGTCCCTTCCAACTGTGACCATTCTGTGATTCTGTGAGTATAATTTAATAATATCTCCATAATTTAAGCAGAGCAGCAGAGTCCTCCTAAAATCTGGGAGTAGAAAAACAAGAGGAAGGTTTATTTCAGGTCTACAGACAACGAAGGACCTGCCTAAGTCCTTTCAAATCTCTCTTAGAAAGGAGGCATAGGGATACCTTAAATTCCTATTTACATTACAAGCCACCCCTGTGGCTGGGTATCACTTACAGCATGACGTTAGCTGATGAATGAGTCAGTCAGCTGGAGCAGTGACACATTCATCATCCTGCTTTACATTAAACGTCAAGTTCTTGTTGAGACTCATGTCAGTCAACCTTTCCATTCAGCCAGTGTGAAACATTTCTGTTATTATTATACATCATAAAGGCTAATCTTAACAGAGGAAAGGTTTGCACAGCCAAGTCTCCTTCTAGCCCTCCACAGAAACCACCATACCCCACCAGCACCCAGATGCCCAGGCATCTGCAGCTCATGAAGGACATTCCCACAGGTGACCTTCATGGATGCTATTCTGACTCAAAGGTCTCCTACCTTATTATTCATGCTGAGTTGTGAAAGGGAAGAAAAATACCCATTTGTTTGTCAGAAAAAAAACCCACCTGGACTAGGCTTCAGAGTCTTTCATTTTAAGCACAAAAAAACATGACACCTCTCTGACAATGAGATTATTTGCAAAAAAAAAATCTCTTTTAAACCCTGCATCCCCTGACTTCTCCCATGCTTGCTTATTCCCCCAATTATGGTGGTTCTTCTTCGCTGGGAGACAACCACGTTTCTCTAAAACTAACCAGGTATCACCAATTGCCCAGAACCACCAGGTTCTGCTGACAGGTAAGAGCAGACCACCTCAGCGATGGGCTCCGAACGACGCAGGGAGATCTTAGTGCCATAGAGGTGACAGCCTCAGAAGTGTCACCTGGGGCCCACCTTTGGCCAGAAGACACCATTACTGCTGCTAAGAGCCATCACGGTCCTGGGTCCAGGGAGCTGCCTGGGGCAGGCACCGAGGCTCGTGCTCCTCCTGCAGCAAGGGAAGCAGCTGGGAGCTGCGAGTGCCCCCATCTCAAGAGCTCACTTCTCTGGTTTTATATTTAGTTCAGTTCACCCGTGATGAAAAGCACCCAGAGGAAACGCAAGGCAACGCTCGGGAGCCAGGAATTCCCGCTAGCTTCTTCGAATTCAAAATTAGCTGCAAACAAGGAAGAAAATTCTCTCTTTGTGCTCTCTGCACTCTCTACGCAGCATTTAAGAAAATCCGAGGGGAGTTTTTGCACTTTGCTGGCTGCAGTTTGACACTGAAATGCAAGGTACCACCACATGCCTGTTCCCAGCAGTAGCCATGTCCTGGTTGCTCCCACAGCCCCTGTGCACCCCCGGGTTTTCACGGGGGAGCTCCGTGCAGCTGCAGGAGCAGCTCTGACCCAGCACCAGAGACGGCCCCACGGTGCGCACAGCCCAGCTGTGTCCCCCCTCCAGGTTTACTCACTGATCTCCAGCTGCCTCTGAATCCTGCCCTTGCAGCGCTCCCGGTAGTCAGTCTGTGTGGCGTTATACTCGGACATCACCTCCACGAACTTGCGCGACAGTGTCGAGTGCTGCAGAGGGGAGAGGAAGAGAGAGCGGGGTGAGGGTCCCGCAGGAGGGAGGGACCTGCCACCCCTGAGCCAGAGGAAGGCTCAGCCCTGAGCACCTCTTCTAGCAGCCCAAAAAGCATTTCTAGCCCACAAGCTGCTCTGAGGAGTGTGATGAAGCACAAGGGGAGCAGGTAGCAGCAGGTGACGTGGCCCGGGGGGAGTGGACCAGACACACCACTCACCCAAGCACAGCCTTCACCCCCAGAGGACACCCTGGAGTGGCAGCAGTCCCGTGGGCCATGGCTGACAGCACCCTCCTCGCACCACACCACAGCTCGTGCCCAAGCAGCCCAGAGCCGAGGCCACAATGGTGCCCTGGGTCGAGCCCAGCCTGCCTCTGCCAGGCTGCCGGGATGTGCCAGACCTGGCACGGGCACAAGATGGACCAAACCTGCCCCAAACCGAGCGGCTGCCTGCAGAGCTGCCAGCCCAGGGCAGATGATGTGATGGAGCTGTCACCCCCTGCACACAGAGCACCCTCACCTTATTAAGCTGCTTTCCGTTTTCCAGGAAAACATGCCAGAAAACCTTGGAATTACACCTGACCAGGGTCCAGCTAAACAAGCTTACCCCCCCCCAACACTGGCTGCTGCCCCCGGAGGGAAGCTCACCCCTGCATGAGCACCCACCCTGGGGCCTGACTTGCTGTCTGATCCAGCTGCCAGGCTGAGCACAGCAAACAGCCCTGAAGATGTCCCAGGAAGGTCAGGACAGAGCATCACGTGCATTCTCCATTCAAACACTTGTGTCTCCTGAATGAGCCCTTTCCCCAATACACCAGAAATCGAGTTTCATAGGATGATGGAGGCACAGAATGGTTTGGGTTGGAAGGGAGCTTCAAAGATCATCCAGACCAACCCTGCCCACGCCATGGGCAGGGACATCTCCCACTAGATCAGGCTGGCAGAACATAAAAGCCTTTGGAATGCTTTTTGGGGTTGTGGAAGGCTGTGTTTGGAGGTAGTTTTGCTTGCAATTAAAAAAGGGAGCAGTTGGGCTGCTTATAAAGACACAGAAAAACCCACCCTGCAGCTGGGAGCTTTGCTCTGACTGATGGCACGTGCACAACATGAAGAACTGCCAGCAGTGGGACATGGGACTCAGTCGCGCCTACCGAGCGGCGCCGGAGCAGCAGCTCTGCCGGTGCTGCTGCCCTCACGCTGCTTCAAGCTCCTTGCCCTCCGTGGCTGTCAGCAGCAGCCGTTCCCCGCAGTGTGCTCCCGTCCCTGCTGCTGAACCAGGCAGGAAGAGCTGGCAAGGGGGGGTCATGGGTTGCCCTTGGAGGGAGTGACAGTCTGTCACCCTAAAACATGTAACAGTGGCTGGAATGAGCTGTGGATCCTTCCTGGAGCTGGGGAAGGTGGGGAGGGTCATCGACCCAAGGTGATGTTGGCATTAGGCAGCTCCTTAGACCCATGAGGGCGCAGACAGCAGAGCTCAGCCCTCACCTGCAGCTATGGGCTCACATGGGTACAGACAGCAGTCAGGTTGTTCTCTTGCTGCAAAGCAGCAGCTTCTCAGGGCTTTAGGGGTACTCTTATCACAGAATGATGGACTGTCAGAGTGGTTTGGGTTGGAAGGCACCTTAAAGACCATCCAGTCCACCCCCCTGCCCTGGGCAGGGACACCTCCCACCAGCCCAGGTTGCTCCAAGCCCCGTCCAACCTGGCCTTGAACACCTCCAGGGATGGGGCAGCCACAGCTTCTCTGGGCAACCTGCGCCAGGGGCTCACCACCCTCACGGTGAAGCATTTCTTCCCCATGTCCAACCTAACCCCACCCTCGTTCAGTTTAGAACCGCTGCCCCTTGTCCTGTCCCTGCAGGCGCTGGTCAAAAGTCTCTCTCCCTCTTTCCTATAAGTGCCCTTTAAGTACCGAGCGGCCGCAGTAAGGTCTGCGCGGAGCCGTCTCTTCTCCCGGCTGCACAACCCCAACTCTGTCAGCCTTTCTCCACAGCAGAGGTGTTGCAGCCCTCGGAGCATTTTGGTGGCCTCCTCTGGCCAGGTGCACGTCTGCCTTGTGCTGGGGACCCCAGGGCTGGAGGCGGTGCTGCGGGGGGGTGTGAGGAGAGCGGAGCAGAGGGGGAGCATCCCCTCCCTCTCCCTGCTGGCCACGCTGCTGGGGATGCAGCCCAGGAGACGCTTGGCTTTGTGGGCTGCGAGTGCACATTGCCGGCTGATGTCCCATTTGTCACCCACCAGTCTCCCCCAGTCCTTCTCTGCAGGGTTAAAAGCCTCCCTTTCCAGAGAAGGCAAATCTGGTGCAGAAATCTGAAGCGAAGCCAAATCCTACACTGGTTCAAGCCAGAAACACCCGTGCGCTTTTTCAACCGTGCAGAAGATGCAACAGCATGTGGCTGAGGGGCCACATCTCACACACCCGTCCAGGGCACTCAGCATCACTCTTGCATGCAACAGGCACCTGCCAGGTGGGACAAGCGGACGGTACTGCTGCAGGGGGAAGAAGGCTGTGCTACCCAACACCACCCTGCGGACTGCTCATGCAGCCCAACCCAGGGAGCCGGGACCAACAGGAGATACGGGGAAATGGTGGAAGGTGAAAGGAGAGGAGGTGACGGAAAAGGGATAGGAAAAGAAGATACTCAGAAAGGATCGGAAAGAAGATACGGGGAGAGTGACACGATGAAGAACCTCCCGATGAGCGTTCCCCTGGGGACCTACAGGGCCACCAGCACAGCCTGAGCTCACCCTTAGAGAGTTACAGCTCAGAGAGCTGAACCTAAGGGCTGTACCCAGACCTGCTAAGCTGGGGCAGCTCTCAAAGCCTCTAGGCAAGGGGTGCAACGCAGCATCTCCGCAGGGTCAGCCATGCCTGGTGCACACTGGTGCTCAGACACTCCCAAAGTTGGTACACCCGGAGAAGCCCCAGCCAACACACTCCTACTTCCAGGAGACGGCACCGGAGACATCTTGAAGATATACTTGCATTTGCTTTGCAGCTATTCTAAACAAGCAGCAGCTCGGTATTTATGGCAGAGCCTCAGACTCAGCTCATCTTGTTCTTCCTCTGATGGCAAACCTCACACGAAAGCCCCCCGGCACCTTCAGCTTCAGCAGGCAGCCTCTGCTTGAGAGTTGCCCGGCCCAAAGCAAGGTCAAAACAGCTCCTGAGCCACATGGCTTGAAATACAGCAAAGACATGATGTGCCATCCAAGCGACTCTTCTTCTGCCTTTTCAAAATTGTTTTCCTAAAATCCAGTCCATTCTCATTCAGCTGAGAAGTATGAACATATGTTGATCTGCAGCCAAATATAGCCTGGGTGTTGAATGACATCCCTTTCTGCTAATCAGTATACCACGCCATACCTCTTTTACTTAAGAAGTTATTTAACTTGGTGTTTATTTTGTCAGATTGTTATTTTATGTTCCCACGGGCATCCCACGTGTCTACAAAATGCATTCGATTTTTGAAGGAACGCGTAGTTTCATGTAAAATGGGCTGGAAAAAGCATTTTAAATGGCTTTCAGTCATTAAATAAAACTACTTGAATATTCAGAGTAAACAAAAAGCATATAAAAATGTACCTTGCACTTGAAAGAAACTCATTAAACAGAAAGCATTAACTAAAGTTAGGAAATGGAGCTGTTTCACCTGGGGCCAGCAACTTTTCACTCCCCAAACATGGGGAAAGCAGCCCAATTTACCAGAAAGCTGGATTTCCAAAGGGCTCATACAGCTCTGGGTACCCACAGGGGGCTTTGAAACCCCCACAAAGCATATACTGAATCCTGGGACCTTGGCCTTCAATGCTTTTAATTAGGCGAAAGACCTTTCTGAAGTGCTCATCCCATGGGGGAGCCCGGGGGGGGGGGATGCCAGCCTTCCCCCTGAGCATGTCGGGCTTACCAGGGGAGCAGAGATCCCACTCCTGACTTCCCACCGGCTTGGTTTGGTTCAGTGTTTGAACTAGTCCAAGCAAGGTGAATACTTCCACCGCACTGGCTAGATAAACCAAGCCCAAAACCAAAAGCTATTCGGAATAACAGGGACCAAAAGTAATGATGTTTGGAAGTACGTAAATAGTAGCTTTTGCTCTGTTATGAACTCAAAATTTGATACTTATAGAAACACGGAAAATACTGTCGAGACATCTGGGAACCTACACCCCTGGCAATGTTTCTGGGCTGGGGATGCCCGTGGGAGCTGCAACCCCGAAGCCCCCCCGTACCCTTCTGCTGCTGGTGGGCTGACTGAGGCAGGCTGCTTTATTCAAACCAATGCTGTGGAATGGGGACAAACAGACTGGTTTTAATGTAATGAATTTAGAACATGAAACAACTTTTCCTCGGTGCGGAAGCAGCGCAGGGCCCAGGCTGCCCCTGGGACCAGTGTGCTGCGGGCTCATGGAATCACACAATCACAGAATCACAGAATCCCAGGTTGGAAGGGACCTCAGGGATCATCTGGTCCAACCTTTCTTGGCAAAAGCACAGCCCAGCACCCTGGCCAGCTGAATCTTAAAAGTGTCCAATGTTGGGGAATCCACCACTTCCCTGGGGAGATTATTCCAATGGCCAATTGTTCTCACTGTGAAAAAATTTCCTCTTGTGTCCAACCGGAATCTCCCCAGGAGTAACTTGCACCCATTGCCCCGTGCCTTTTCCACGTGACTCCTTGTAAAAAGGGTCTTCATCTTTTTTGTCACCACAAAGTTTGGGACAGCCACTGAGGGACAGACTCATGCTCCCGCAGAAGAAGCCAGCACCGCTGGCTGCCCCAGGACTGCGGCCAGAGGACCAGCCCAGCTCCCATCAGTGAGCGATGCTGGGTCTGAAAATACCGTTAAACATCTTCACCAGCAACCTGGGAGGGCAGAGTGGAGTGCACTTTCAGCAGGTTTGCAGAAGAAACCAAACTGGGGAGAGTGATAGAATACAGGGCTGGTATTCAGAGGGACCTCAACAGTCTGGAGAAAGGGGCTGACAGGAACCCCATGAAGGTCAAAGGCAAATGCAGCATCCTGTGCTGGGGACGGGATGCACGTCGCAGAACGGGCTGGGGGCCAGCTGGCCAGAAAGCACCTACAGCTCACGAAGTCCTCACGGACATCAGGCTGCCCAGGAGTCAGCAGTGAAGGTAAAACTCATCACAGGCTGGGTGAGCAGAAGGACAGCCAGTGGGGTGAGGACAGGGATTGTTCACTTCCACCTAGCGCTTGTGAGACCACAACTAAAGTGCCGTGTTTTGCTTGGGGTTCCCCAAAACGCATCGTGTGGGAGTGAAGCCGGTTGAGGCCACCAAGGTGGTCTGGGCTGGAGCACAGGACAAATGAGGACAGGCAGGGTTTGACCAGCTGAAGGTGATAAAGCTCAGGGGGATCTTATTCCTGCCTACAACAACTCCATGGAAGAATGGAGAGAAGCTGAAGTCACACTCTTCTTGGTGGTGCACAGGGGCAGGACAAGAGGTGACAGAACAAGCTGGGACACGGGGAATTCCAGTTAAATATTAAGGGGGGAAAAAATTATCCTAAGGGTGGACAAACACTGCACCAGGGCCCAGAGGACCCATGGACCAATGCCCATGGCGTCTCCATCCTTCTAGATACTGAGAATGCAGCTGGATGAGGCCATCAGCAACCTGATGTGGCTGGCACTGCTCTGTGGCAGGGACTGGGATCTCCTGAGCTCCCTTCTCACCTGTGTGCTGTGATCCCATGAGAAGGAACAAACCTGGGTGCCAAATTTCTAGTTGGGCTGTTGCTTGTCCCAGGACGGCCAGGAGTCCAAGGGGGACACCCATGCTACAGAGCCAACGCCAGCGGCAATAGCTCCATTGCAACGCAGTGCCCCCACTGAGGTTCTATCCCATGGCACCAAAAATTCAAAATTGCACCAGCAGTGCACTGGGTACCAGGGCAAAACCAACACAAGAAGGGCCAGGGACTTTTTCACACTGATGGTATGTTCCAGACAAAAAACTGCCTTAACTCAAGCTCACCCCACACTTCCCTGGGCGATAGCTACAACAGTCACATCAGTACAGCTCACCCATCAGGCACACACAGCCCGTCAGCGCTGCTCGCCAGCCCTGCCAGAGCCGTCAGCTCCTCTTACCCGCAGTACGCGGTGACAAGCAAAGCCAGCAACGCAACCCTGGGACAACAGCTCTGTGCCCAGCTCACCTCCTGCCCTGTGCACGCCAGCGTGTGCGCTGGGCACACGCAATGCTGGGCACGGGGTCCCAGCACGGGGGTGGCATCCCCGGGAAGACAAAGAGCTGCAGGAGCCTGGAGACAGAGACCAGCCAGGTCAGAAGTCAAAGCCCCGAAGTGGAGCAGTGTGCGACACTGCCCACCTCAGCCTCCCAATGCAGGGGCTCCAAGCTGCAGCCTGGAGGAGCTCCTCTCCCCTGGTTACCTGCAGAGCCTAGAGAAATGCTAAGAAATGCCCAAATTACAAGAAAATCTGCCATTTCCTTGACTGAGCGATCCATGGCTGAGAGAGTTGGTGTTGTACAGCCTGGAGAAGAGACAGCTCTGGCGAGACCTTACTGCAGCTGTTCAATGTATAACGGCAGCTTATAAGAAAGGTGGAGAGAGACTTTTGACCAGAGCCTGCAGGGA
Source organism: Anarhynchus alexandrinus (assembly GCA_008711295.1). Classification (NCBI taxonomy): domain Eukaryota; kingdom Metazoa; phylum Chordata; class Aves; order Charadriiformes; family Charadriidae; genus Anarhynchus; species Anarhynchus alexandrinus. The sequence goes on from VUYV01000142.1 coordinate 74,031, forward strand.
CAGGACAAGGGGCAGCGGTTCTAAACTGAACGAGGGTGGGGTTAGGTTGGACGTAAGGAAGAATTGTACCATGAGAGTGTGGAGACCCTGGCCCAGGTTGCTGAGAGAAGCTGTGGATGCCCCATCCCTGGAAGTGTCCAAGGTTGGACGGGGCTTTTAGCAACCTGGTGTAGTGGAAGATCAGGCAGGGGGGTTGGACTGGATAGTCTTTGAAGGTGCCTTCCAACCCAAACGATTCCATGACTCTATGGTGGAGCAGAGCCCTGAATCCCACTCTCCCACGTGCCAGGATGATGTCCCAACCACAGAGCTTCAACATGGAGCAAATCTAAGCCCTGCTCAAATTCACAGCCATGGGCTACACAAGCACCAGTTTGTGGCCTCTAGTTTCCTCAGACACTGCAGAAATAATGCCTCTGCCTGGCAAACATGGGCACACCACAGCCGACACCAGGGACAGCCACCTTCGACTGCCCCCTCCCTGCTCTCCCCCTCCCTGCCACTGCCACCCAGCACCTGTGTTTGAGATGGCAAACAGCTCCTGAAGGGCAGAGCGCAGAGCACAGCAGAGCAGAAGGCTCAGCGGGGGCTTCGCAGCACTGCTGTCAGCACACCACAACATCTCTGGAGTGGCAAAGGCAGAGTTTTTTTTCTGGGAAGAGATCTGCTGACTCCCCCCAAACACCGCCCGGCTAGAGCAGAGCTCTGCCCGTGGCAGGATCTCTCCTGGGACAGGAGAGCCAGTGTGCAGGGGGACTTGCTGCTCTCCTGCTTTTGCTGTCTGCTGTTGCACCATCCTTTGCTTCGGCTTCGCTATGCCCCAGCAATTCTCCTTCCCGTTTGCTCCAGAGACAACCCTCAAGCCTTTCTCTTGCTGGTGCAGGGCCAGGAAGACACTGGGGTCTGAGCTGGAAGCTGCCTCTGCAGAGGTGATCAGTTAACGTCACGGCTGTATTGATTCGGCACCAACTGCGGCATGGGAGAGCGGACTACATGAGTGGCTTCCCAGACTGAAAAGGAGATAAACTATAAACACCAAAACTCCTCTGGCTTCACTGTGGAGCGCTCAGAGAACATAGGATTTTTACTGAGCTGTATTTGTGCGTAACTCCCCTGCGAGAGCAGCAGATCCATGCCTGGATCCCCACGCCTGGGTGCTGAAGAGCAACGCTGGCAGCTCCTGCTGCCTTTATCAGTTTAATGGTTCGCTAAAACAGTCTTCACTGCAGAACAAGGCCTTGCCTCGCTGCTCCCAGGCGCCATGTTTTCATCCACATCCTCCAGTACAACCAGCGAGGACAAAGCACTGGAGCTCGCCCTGCAGTGATGCAGAGGCAGATTCCACTGCTGGAGCGACAACAGCATCTTGCCAAGTGCTCTCTCACCGAAGGATCACCAGAAGGTTGGCCAACCCGCACTAAAAACTACACAGCAACCTGCATGGTGGGGCAGAAGACAAAGCTTCAGCCCAGACAAGGCTGATTTAAAGAAGCTCTGGCAATGAGACACCCGTGACAGGCTCACAGTCCTGCACCAATATCATGGTTTCATGCAACCATCCCTTGGGTGCCCTGGACACCCTCAACATGGCCCCTCGCAACGCAGATGGTTTGCCTGGCCACCACAGTGTGACTCCCCCCGGGGAAACATCTCCAGCCTGGCTGAGCTCTTGTCACACAAGCCCACAGCCAAGCCAGGGCAGGCAAGGCTCCTTAAAATATACATGTGAGCCAAAAGCTCAGCACCAGAGTGAGGCAACTGTGCTAGCAAAGCTCAGCGCGAGACCTGCACTGAGCAGGAAGGTGATTTATTAAATAAAAATAAATTTAAAATAAAGGTGGTTTCACTGCCTCCTGGATTCACACACTTCTCGTGCCCCAAACTCACATGCATCGCAAGACGTACAGCCAGTAGCATTTGTGTGTGATGCATCCTACAGGTCCCCCTCACCTCTCCCGGGTGACTCTTTGTTACTGGTGGCCACAGAGGGGTTTGGGGTGCATCTTCTGTGCCCACCAGGAGCTGCCAGCAACACTGATCTTCCACCCATTGGCCTGTCCTGCATCAAGATCATTAGGCAGCACAGACGATTAACAATTATGGAATTATTTAAATTGCATGGGACCTTCAGAGGTCCTCTCACCTCCTGTCCTGGAGTAAGCTGCCCAATGGTTTTCCAGCCTAAGCCTTCTTAGAAGCTGCATGTATCCGTACTGGCATTTCAATTGCCTTTTGGGTTAGGTGCCATCAACCCATGCCAGCCTTGTATCCCTTCTGCCATTCTGTCTGCTGCTTCCATGTGTACACTTTCATTCAATTTATCTAACTCTTTCTCACCTCTCCCTGCAGGAGACATACATCCCGTGTGTCTGCCTGCTCATGAGCAGCGGTCCCCAGACTCACTGCTTCTGCAGGACAAAGTGAGAGGACAAAGAAGTGCTTGTGCCATTTCCCAAGGCATAAACATTTCAACAAGACCTCTGTAGCAAGGACCAAGCAAACGAGCACTGCAAAGCACAGAGAACAGTCCAGAGAACCATGAACCACACATGGGAAATTGGAGACGAGGGGTCCTACAGACTGAGCAGGCATCTGGGGTCGTGCGAGCGTGATAACCCCCAGTGAGACCCCCACAACAGCCTGACATGCAGTGGTTCGCAGGACAGAAGTGACTCTTTCAGCCTACACGTGAGCCAGTAGCTTTAGAGTCCAGGTAGCTGTAGAGGGGGCAGCACTGAAGTCAGATCCCATGGCAGGGTACAGCAGCACCCAGGAGTCTGCCATGGCTGCTTGTAAAGCAGGGACAGGTTCACCCATCCTCAACATGGATCTGCTGGAGCATCACCCTGGTGCCCCCAAAGGCAGCAGCACCCCAGCGCAAGCGGAAGGGAGAAGCTGGGTCACACCCCACACTTGAGAAGGCCCCCATGGACATGCTTACCCACTGTGCCCATGGCCTGGGGCGACACCACAAAGCCAACACCGAGCAGACACAACCCCTCTCTTGAAAGGCCTTAGAGGGAGCTGCACCATCGAGGGTGATATGATGATGGGCAAAGCTCTCGTCAAACAGTTCATTCAAACAAGCCTCTGACTTTCCTTCTGGCAAACCACAGAATCCCACAATCCCAGACTGGTGAGGGTTGGAAGGGCCCTCTGGAGCTTCCCCAGTGCCACCCCCTGCCAGAGCAGGGGCACCTCCAGCAGTGGCACAGGACGGCGTCCAGGTGGGTTTGGAATGGCTCCAGAGGGGGAGACTCCCCCACCTCTCTGGGCAGCCTGTGCCAGTGCTCTGCCACCCTCACAGGAGAGAAGGTCCTCCTCAGGTTCAGATGGAACTTCCTATGTTCAAGTTTGTGCCCGTTCCCTCTTGTCCTGTCACTGGGCACCACTGAAAAAAGACTGTTCCCATCCCCCTGGCACCCTCCCTTGAAGGATTGATAAGCATTGATGAGATCCCCCCTCAGTCTTCTCTTCTCCAGACTAAAAAGCCCCAAGTCCCTCAGCCTTTCCTCATCAGAGAGATGTTCCAATCCCCTAATACTCACCTTTGCTCTGCCCATCCTGCCGGGCTGTCGGTGCCTGACAGAGCATTAACGGGGCACAAGGAAAAGGCTGCTCAACACTCACTGCGGTGCAGTGGCTGGGTGCAGAGGAGGTGTCCTAGTCAGGGACGGGGAGGGACCTGCTTTCCCTTCGGGGTGGGGGTGTGGAGCAGATGCAGGATGGGGTCTGTGCTGGGAAGGTACACAATCCTGTGCGCTGTATCTTGCAAAAGCTGGGTTCCTCTGTCAGGACAGCAGAGAATCTCTTCCGGCAAAAAGGCTTGTCAAAAGCAACCAGCTTATTGAGGTTTTATCAGGAGTGCTTCCTGGGCAGAGGGCTCTGCTCGTCCTGGGGTGTCTCAGCCAGCACCTTCAGTCCCTGCTGCTCCGGGGGCTCTTGTTGAAGTCCCCCATGAGAACCAAGGCCTGCGATTGTGAGGCGACTCTCACCTGTCTGTAGAAGGTCTCATCAACTTCCCCGTCCTGATCAGATGGCCTGTTATAGACACCCCCAACGGTGTCTCTCATGTTACCCTGCTCCTTAATCCTCATCCACAAGCTCTCAATTTGTTCTTCATCTGCCCCCAGGGAGAGCTCGATATATTCCAGTTGCTCTCTCACATAAAGAGAGACTCCACCACCTCGCTGGCCTATCTTTCCTAAAGAGAACACAGCCCTCCATAACAGTGTTCCAGTCATGTGAGCCATCCCACCACGTCTCAGTAATTGCAATGAGATCATGGCCCTGCGACCGCACGCAGACCTCTCACTCCTCTTGTTTGTCCCTGTGCTGCGCGCGTTAGTGCATCGGCATTTCGGAGAGGCCAATGTGTGTGTAGTTTTTGCCCTTGAGGGGCGGTGGGCCTTCTGATTCTCAAACATACGAGCACTCTGCCCCACAAGTGCTGAGCTACTACAGCCGGGCGCCTCTCCAGCGAGCCCAGTTACATGCCCATCCCCCTTCCAATCTAGTTTAAAGCTCTCTCAACGAGCCCTGCGAACTCTAGTCCTAGAACCCTTTTCCCCCTGCGAGACAGGCTCTTCCCACCCGCTGCCAGCAGGCCTGGTGTTCTGTAAATCAGGCCATAGTCAAAGAACCCGAAACCCTGCCGGTAGCACCAGGTTCGGAGCCAGTCGCTGCCCTGCTGGCTCTGCCTGTTAACCCCCTCGTCATTCTCCGCAACTGGAGGGAGAGAGGAGATTAAGACTTGTGCTCCCGATCCCTGTGGAATGATTACTAAAAATGATCAATAATACAGCATTGGTCACACATTAAGGAAAGGTACGAAATCAAAATCTCGGGCAGAATACAGCTGCAGCCGGTACGCGAAGAATCCGCCACATCTGCGATTTCCTGTACAATAGTGCTCACAGAGCAACACGGGGAGTGGAGTGGGGTGGAGACTCCGTGGCCAAACCCTGTGATAATCCAGCAAACATGGCAATGAGATGGCACCACGGAAGGAAAACAGTGCAAAGGATGGAGCAGAGTGGAGACACCGCAGCTAAAACCCCGTGATAAACTGGGAACTCGGGGACCAAAGGAGCCCTCAAAGGTCTTATAGAACTGATAAACCGCCTATTTGTTACCCTGAGCCAACGATCTGTCATTTTTTTGATGAAACGCTGTCTTTTAGTGAACTTTGCTCATTATAATGTCATTATAATACCAAAACACACCTCCATCCCAAAAGCTACCCGCCTCCAAGGTGTGACCACTCCTCCTTGAGTCTGCACCCTGAATTTTTCGTAAACTATACCTTTAAATGCGAGGCGAGAAAATTTTACACCAATCATAATGAAAGTATTTATGACTAGAGTCACTCAAACTCCTCCTTGGAGATAAAACATAGTATAAAAATAGCCCAGGAAAAGGGGGATGTGAGGGAAGACACCATCATGGACTTCTGGGACCAGTCAATGGGCTGAGCCTCTCTTCCCCCCCGTAAGGACGCTCGTGGGTAAGATTCGAACACTTGGCTATACCAAGTGCTTCCCCGGGAAACTCAGAAATCTCTATATAGAGTGGTTTTATAACTCAGCGCATTTGTAACTGAGCTATAGTACTAACAGCTTTAGTATCCGCACGTGCTTTGCAGACGGTCACTGTCACCGGCAATCCAAAAGAACCTGTGTATCTGTTGTTTAAATAAACTGCACTGTGTAGGCAGCAGTTGTTTGGGTTTCTCATTGACCGCGACCGAAGCGTGGCCGTGTCAGTTCATGAGCACAACTGGGCTGAAGGTGCAGTCCGCTATCAGTGTATCCCGAACCATAACAGTTTAATATATTAAAGGCGCCGGGACTGATAGTGGTGAATTGGGCATCACTCAGAATTTAAACCTAGCTGCACCCAGCCTCCCACCCCTGTGAGGAGTGTTAGAATGCAAGGGGGTTTATTTTCTGCCAAAACTACTTTGCCCCTTAACGCAACGATCCCTTAACCAGTCAATGGAGGATCTGAAGCCATAAAACATCGTGGTCTTTCACAATCACTTCCCCACAAGAATTAACCCACATTTTCAGCCCATTACTGAGTTGTATGGCCAAGTTATACCATCTCTAAATGAAACACTTGTTTGCTTTGTACACTTTTTCTGGAGATCTCTTCTGTCTAGTGGCATTTCATCAAGCTAAAGTAGTTCAGCTTATAGAGCTCAGGCCACAGCTGACAATGGAGGAACTCAATAAAAAAATGCCACGGTCACACAACACAAGATACCAACCCAGCACAAATTCACTCTTTTGGATCCACTTTCCTCTAAAACCTGGGGTTAATGACATGTTTGTGGGTGTGGTGACAGGTGCCACCTACCCTCCCCCACATGGTGCAAGCAGAGTGTGGCAGCTCCGGTCAGCACGAAGTCTTGCACACGTGCTGGGGCCAAGGTGCCACCGTGCTTATGCCTGATCCAGATAAATTTACACCACTGGCTGATCCAACAGAGGCCACTAGAGCCACAGTCTTGGTCTCTCCTGCATCCACCACCACATGCTCTGCAATCCTGGGATGTCCAAGACAATTGCATAGCTCTGACTACAGCAAATCAGTACAAGTGTGTCTATTTTCACAAAGTACACGTTATTAAGGAATTCAAGCCCTGGTTTCAAAAGCAGCTGGAGACCATGGGGAATCTTGTCTTATGAGACCTCAGGTCATCAGCGGTCAAAGGCTTCTGAGTTAACCCGAGACCTGTGAAGATTCCGCAGGCTGTGTGAGTGGTGTACAAACCTCGGTCATCTCCCCTGTCCCCAGCTTGCCCTCAATGTCCTTTCCCTCGGCACTCCGCCGGCGCTCCCAGGTTCTGCCTGCTTGCTGCTTCCCCAAGGAAACTTTCTTTTGGCACTTTCTGTCACGTTGTTGTCCTTGCCATGGCCCCATTGACTGCGCTCTCTCTGTTGGTGTGCTCAAAGTCTTCCCACTAGCACTCACCACAGACATCAGAGAGATGTTTGTGACCTGTCCTCACTTTCCAGCTGCCTCAGGCCAGGACCTGAGCAGTACGCAGCAGGAACATCTGCAGCAATGAGACCATCCCACTGCAATCAGGTGCTCCCGAGAGAGAAAAGCCTCTCTGCAAGACACTCCAGCGTTTCTTTCATCAAATATTTCTAAGCTGTTTCTAGACTTTGGAGGGGTGGGAGGGAAGTTACTCAGAATTGTAGGCTAATTCAGGCTGGAAGAGACTTCAGGAGTTCATGCAGCCCAACCTTCAGCTCAAAGCAGGGTCGATGACTCCAGTTTCTAGCACGTGCTGTTGGACTCACGGACAAGACCCATGTCCCTCAACCCACATCTCCTGTAGAGCCAACACGCTGCACCCTGCCTTGGCTGCAGAGAGAAGCAGAAGCAGCACAACCATTCATCGCAACTGAGCATAACACAGCCTCAGGACCACCTGGGCAGATGAGAGGAAGGTGCAGCCCATCTCTAGCTCTACCCCCTGCTAACAAGCCCTTAAAAAAAAGGTGCTAGTTACTGGTGGTTTCATGGGAACATGAGGAAGAGTTGTGTCAGCCCTTCAAAAGTCTAGCGTTCCCTGGACTGCGAAGCCACACTGATGCCTGATGGAGGCGCAACCACAGCCCCAACAGAGACAAACATTTCCAGCAGGCTGCAGGCCTGCACAGTACTCTCTGAAAGACCGTCTTCCTAGATTAAGTGAAATTTTAGGTAAGTTACCCAGCTGCATCAGGAAGCCTTGGTCTCATTTACAAGCGGCTCAAGCCTCCTTCCAGGCACTGCAGAAACACACAGAGACTTCAGGTTTCTGAACACATTACAGGCAAACGTTCTCCCCCCAAAGCTGGCACTTCAGGGGTGGTTTTGCTCCAGTCAAAATCACCTTTAGTGAGATGCTTAACATGGATGTGCAGAAACCCATCCGCCTGTTCGTCCACGCAGACGCCCAGACTTGCACACAAGGACGAAGCCGACGCACGCTGCCCTCCCCTCCACAGCTCCCGCTGCATGTACTTATGTCACGCATCTTTCAGGCTGGCTTTTTCACTGATCCTTTTGGAAATGCACTGCAATTCTTCGCCCAATATTTGCACACCAGAACTTGACTGCTCTAAAGCCAAGCACAGCCCTTCTCTCCCATCACCTCCTGGGATCCCTCAACTGCCTCCAGCCGCTTCCCGACCTCCCCCTCCGGGTGCCACGGGGCAGAGACCCACCTGAGTTTTCCTTATCCGCAGGTCAGCAGATGACCTGTTCAGTCCTTCCTCTTGTTCAATACTCTGCTCGATACCTGGTCAGGGTAGAAGCACACAGATTATTTCGCGCTGTTTAGAGAAGAGATATCTGGCAAAAGGATTGTAAAAGACTGAAGCTTGTGAATCGAGGAGCATCTGGCACTGAGCAGTCTCCGGCTCCTGACTCTAGCCCACAATTTAGCCTGGACTGGCAGTAAAGTCCCGTTTCATTACTGCAAAACATTCAGTGCCTGGCCATCGGCCAAGACTTGGTCCTGTCGAGGGCAGCACCCGTCACTCACAGGCTGGTAAGCGAGGGCTTCAATACAAAATTGATGTAATGCTTGGGTCTAACACGCAACTTTCCAGTATTCAAACAAAATGGAGTGCTGTTCTCCCTCTGCTAGGCGGGAGGAGGAAACCCAGAGCTAAAATGTCTCTACAAAATACCAAAGCTCAAGACTTCTCCAGGGATCCTAAAAATAGTAGGTCTGCCTGCTGCCCGACCTTGCACAGGGAGGACCCACCAGGCTGGCGAGAGCATGCTTCATCTCGCTGAACAGTCCTCTGCAGCAAAGCAGACATTTGCCCTTTTAATTACGCCCGGTAGTGCAACTGAGTGAGATGAATTCCTCACGTGTCCGAAGACCACAAATCACAGCAGGGAGGAGTGCTGCCCTGCTCAGCATCCCACTGTGGTTTGGGCATGGAGAGAGCATGGGGTTGCAGGGCAGGAGGTGTGGCACAGAGCAAGGCAGCGCAAATCTGCTCCTCGAGGCCAGCTTGGGACATGCTAACTTAAAAACTTAAATTCAGGGACTTTAAAAGCCTGGAAGAAAGCTCCCATCAACAGGCTGGCCCAGTGTTCAGCGATACATGGTTCCATGTAGACCACCAGGTGTGAGCTGGTGGCATCCCTTGAGTTTGGCTAATGACTCCATTCCCAATGCAGATGTCCCACAGTTCTCTGAGCCCAGCTGTCCCCAGCACGTTCCACGCTGGAGCAGGTCCCACGACCCCAGCATGGGGCAGGTTCCTCCTGCAACAGGGGCTCCCCATTCCCTGGAGCTGCCCAGTGGCTCCCAATTACCACTCAGTGCAGCAGGGCAGAGCACAGGACACCACCACCACCACAGTGTTGCTGCTCTGTGCTGGTGAGCATGGGTGGCCCCACAGCACTGGGAGAGCAGCAGCGCTCTAAGGAAGACTGTGGGCCAGGGGAATCCTTCATGGTGCTGGCAGAGGGTGTCCAACAGCACAGCATGCTCCGGGGAATTGCTGGAGAACATCAGCACCAATTCTGCACTCCCTCCTGTTCTCTCCTGGAACAAGCGTCTGTATCCAGAGCTTTTCTGAAAGGTTCCGTCCCACACAGCCAGACGGCCACGGCACTTCTCCTGTGCACTCCCCTGCCTGCGAGCGCACTGGCTGCTGCCCGCCCAGCATATTTCATCAGCAATTGGTCTTCCTCCACACTTGTCATAAACCATTCCCTGTTCCCAAGGAACAGTATTGGCAAACATTGTACATTTATGATAATTAATAAAATCACATTTTCCCAAGAAGCTGGTAATTAGAATTAGCCACTGCATGAGCAATGTCTGTCCTAAAGAAGTCAATTCGTTGTCAGCAGATGGTGTTTTTGATCAGTTCTGACTGTTTTCTTTCACTGATCATGCTGGCCATGAGGCGATTTGGGACAAAGCACAAGGACTAATGATCTGCTGCTCCAGGTAAATACGATACTGGTGGGTCTTTTCTGGAAGAAGAAAACAGGAATCGGAGCCTGTCCTGTAATCCTTCAGGCTGTCAAAGCCCCTTAAAAATCAAAGAATAAAGCACCTATGGAAAAGGACTTTTGCTTTGCACAGGCTAAACCCTGTCCCCACCTGGACACCAGGGATCCCAGTATGGCTGGGGGGGGCTCTGGGCTGTGGGAAGGGCCCATGGTCTATGAAACAGGTAAGCTGGCCCCTAGCTCTCCTTCGGGTCTAGCTGAGATCACGTATCAGGAGGACAGAGGGCAGCAAGGGGACAACAGAGCTACAAGTACACACAGGACATGGTCATGCCACTAGTGACAAACCTGACCAACGGCTCCAGCCATATCTAAGTCCTCCACGACTGTGGGGCTCCCATGAAACCCTGGAACTAGGGAGAATGCTGCTGCCATGGGGGAAGCACCAGCTCTTCTCCCACCCTTCAGGCATAGCCGAGTGTCCTGCAGCAAGCTCAACCAAATCCCACGCTGAGGGCCAAGACCACTGCAGGCAAATCTGAGCGACGCTGGGGTGACCTGCCTCCTGCCTCAAGATGACCTCACTTGACCCCCTGAATCCCTGGGGTCCAATCTTGGGCTTTTGGGCTCGTCCAGGTGCTCCAGCACAACCCGGGCTATTGGTGGGCTGACAGTCATGTTCTTCTCACTCCCCGCTTGTCAAAGAGATTGACTGACTCTTCCAATGGTGGAAACCAACAGTTACATTGGCCGTGCTCTGTGCCTGCACTGCCCAAGGCAGAGGCACACCAAGACAACGGGATGTGCTGATGAGACAGGATAACCTTCCCTGAGCTCAATGGCCCCTTTCTTCCCCACCACCTGCCCCACAGAACCCACGTCCAGGAGCAGCAGTACCTCCTCCCCATCCTGGCTATGCCGGCAGTGTAACCAGGATGGGCAGGAGGCACCGCTGCCTTTGGCAGAGCCACCAGCAATGGCAGCCTGTGCTGGGGATGGAAAAGCAAGGGAAGACACGACCGGCCTGGTGGGAGCAGGATGCAGGCAGCGAGAAGCATGAGCCCCGGGGCAGCACGCCCCATGCCAGCACACTGCCAGAGAGCTGGCAGCACCACCCCTCCCGGCTGGAGCCACACAGGGACCATGGCTCTCTGGATGGGACCCCTCGGTGCTGCACCTGCCTAGGCTGCCTGTGCCAACCTGGCACCCCAGGGAAGAGCCAGTTCTTCTTGGAGGCTTGCAATTCCCACAGCAGCACCTCTTCAACCACTCAGCCCTGGCAACCTAACCTGTGGCCATGCGGTGGCTTTGCTCAGAGCCGGGGCTCACCAGGAGAGCCCAACGCCAGCCACTGCTGGTGGCATAGGACTTGCCCACAGCCCATCAGGTTCTCGTGGCCCCTTGTCCCTCACCTCCACCCTGGGAACGGGGAACAAAGGGGCAAATTCACAAAGGGCAAATAAAAGCAGCTAGAGGATGCGAGGGGGAGGGAAGGTGACGCCCACCCCCAGCTAATCCCTGCGAAGCAATGGCAGATGCCACTTCTCGCTGTGTCTTCCCCCCGCTGTGCGACCCCTCCCAGCACCAGCTCAGGATGCCGGAGAACGCACAGACGGGGTAGGGCTGTGCGTCTGTAACCTGCCCTTTCCTACCTAGGGCAAACCACCCCAAAACTGCCTTGACCTGACTCAAACACCAGCTGCCCTGCCGGCACAGGGTTGGGATGACAGCCAGGGCCCCGTGGCATTTCTGGTCATGGGGGACGAGTGGGAAGTGCCGAGCAGCGGAGGCACAGAGCAGGACCCAGGGCAGCAATGCCCCCAGCCTGCTGTGTCGCCAGCCTGGGACGGGAGCTGCAGTACCTGCTGCGGGGGGCCGCAGGGCAGGAGCGCAGTGGGCAAAGCCCCACAGCAGCACTGCAAGCCAATACTCACTCTTTAGCTTGGAGCGCACTTTGTTCGCCGTCTTCTTTATGTCAGACATCAGCTCTTCCAGCTCCTCCTTCGTTTCTGGAGAGAAAGAAAAGAGCGAACACGGACGTGTTGGTGGCATCGCTAAAATCTGCTGCCTTGCCCCACAGAATGTGGAGACCAGAGCTGCGAGCGCTCCCACCTCCAGACCGGGAGCACTTCCACCCCACACACCCCGTTGGACTCTCCTCACAGTCCTGAGCCTGGAAATGACCCTGCTGCTGGTCGGAAAGCAGGGAGCCGGGGAGCCATTCTGCAGGACCTCCTGCCCCCACAACCCTGACCTGCCCCATACTCGGTGCTCGACAGAAAGTGGAAGGCATGAGATACACAACCCACACTGCTAGTTCCTGTAGTGGAGAGAAAACCACTGTCAGACACCAAAAATCTTCTGCTCACCAAGGGCTGATCTCCATCGGCTCCTGCCACATCGGCTGGCGCTCCCCAGGGTGTTACGAAAGGCCATGTCTTCCACTGGCACCCCCTGACTAACAGCCAGTGCGTGTGTGTGTGTGTGCGCGCGCGCATGGTCACTCCCCGGCCTGAATTTGCTGCTTTTGGCAGAAAAGTCAGGGCTGAAGTGGCCAGAAACCCCCTCCAGTCCCACAGCCCACGTCTCAGGAACGACTCTGAGCAGCCTGACAGTGGCGGGGGGGTGTACAGCAATTCTCGTATTTCGACCAGCGGGGGCACAGGGGTTGCAAATAAAAACAAGTAGGAGCAAGTCCCTTCCTCCCCGTCCCCACGAACATCCCGCGTGTGCCTGTGGGACTTGCACGCAGCTCCCACTGGGAGAAGAGCCCTGCTGAGCATGGAGCCTGTCGGTGAGTCTCAGCATCTCCCCAGGGTCACCTCTCCAAGACCGTGAGGGCTTTTACAGGAGTCTCCTGGGCTGCCAGGACTATTGACTCAGCTAGAGAGAGGAGGAAACTACAGCATATGCCACACTCCAGAGAAGTAAATCACCTGGGGATGTTCCGAGCCCTGCCTGACTGATGGGATCTGGCACGGGGCTATCTGCCATCACTCCCATGCACAAACACCAGGAATGGGCTCTGAGCTCACCACCACTGACAGCACAACCACTGCAACGTCTCCGGGCACTCATCTCTTGTAGGACTTTTCTCTACATTGCAGCAGCATGTCCAAGCCACCAGCCATGCTCAGCAAACTGGGATTGGAATGAAGCTCCTTGATCAGCCCTGCAAAGGACTGAAGGTGGGTGACAAATGGGACATCAGCCGGCAATGTGCACTCGCAGCCCACAAAGCCAAGCGTCTCCTGGGCTGCATCCCCAGCAGCGTGGCCAGCAGGGAGAGGGAGGGGATGCTCCCCCTCTGCTCCGCTCTCCTCACACCCCCCCGCAGCACCGCCTCCAGCCCTGGGGTCCCCAGCACAAGGCAGACGTGCACCTGGCCAGAGGAGGCCACCAAAATGCTCCGAGGGCTGCAACACCTCTGCTCTGGAGAAAGGCTGACAGAGTTGGGGTTGTGCAGCCGGGAGAAGAGACGGCTCCGCGCAGACCTTACTGCGGCCGCTCGGTACTTAAAGGGCACTTATAGGAAAGAGGGAGAGAGACTTTTGACCAGCGCCTGCAGGGACAGGACAAGGGGCAGCGGTTCTAAACTGAACGAGGGTGGGGTTAGGTTGGACATGGGGAAGAAATGCTGTACCGTGAGGGTGGTGAGCCCCTGGCGCAGGTTGCCCAGAGAAGCTGTGGCTGCCCCATCCCTGGAGGTGTTCAAGGCCAGGTTGGACGGGGCTTGGAGCAACCTGGGCTGGCGGGAGGTGTCCCTGCCCAGGGCAGGGGGTTGGACTGGATGGTCTTTAAGGTGTCTTCCAACCCAAACCACTCTGGGAGTGTGTGATCTCAGCCAGGTTCCTCTCCCAGAAACCAGTGTCCTCGACGGAGCCATGACGTGCAGATGTGCCCCTTGCCACCCTGTGCTTCAGAAGCTGCCAGAACTCCCCGAGCTCAGCAGCAGGGCTGGAGCGGGGGGGCACAGCACTGATGCCCAGCACAGTGGTACCCAGCTGTGCTCTGCCTGCGCAGCCCTTCATGCTGTGCACCTGCAAAAAGGATGGGTGGTACGAAACACCCTGTGCTCACCCATGAGCTTGCGGCAGCCCAGCTGGCTTGCCAGGGACACAACCGTGCTCCAACCATGGGACCAGACAACCCCAAAACTCAGCAGTGAGACCAGCATGTTGCAATATCTCAAGATCCAGATACTAAAGAAAGTACATAGCACCTGCCACTCAAATATGATTTCTTGGAAATGTTGCCACCCTAATGCTCCCTTTTGATTTTGATGAGATCAAGACTTACTTAATTAAATAAAACTTTGTTTAATAGACTCTAGGCACATTGACTGAGTCATTTCAATGGCTGTGGTAGCTCTGATGCTATATGCTCCCAGCTGGCAGTCACAGGCGTAATTAGAAAATCATGATGATGGGAATGTGCTGGGGGAAGGTCACATCCTATCGACAGTTGTACACATTTCTGACTCAGAGCTAAGAGCTTCGGCACTATTGAGAAAAGGAGAAGACGAACACGTCTGCAAATACCTTCACCCCAGGCTCTAGGTATTTCTGAGCAAGCCAACACAGCGGTGTCACCAGGGGAAGTTGTACCATTATGGATTTGCTAGAGAATAAGCACAAATGCAGTGAAAGGAGGAGGACATTTTCAGTTTGAATTCTCATTTAAGTGACTAATTATTTTTTCCCCATTCTTGAAAGAACTTGTATTGAACAAAGAAAGAAACCATCCTGGGCTAGTAACCCCCTGCACCCGGACAGGCTGAGCCAGCTGACGGGGAAGCAGACAAAGATGCAGGACTGCCGGGGGACAACAGGCTGCCACGAACACAGGGACAGGCCGAGAGCTGGGCTTTTCCCCCTGGGAAGGGGAAAGCAAAGCGGTTTCCTAGTGCTGCCTATGACTACTCAGCAGGAGGGTGGAGAGATGCTGGAGCAAGACTTCTTGCTGGTCCTTGGAGGTGACCTTCAGCTTCTTGCTGAAGCTCGGAGGTGCACAGGGACAGGACAAGTAGTGATGGACCAAGCTGAGACAAGCAAAATTCAAACTAGATACTAGGAAAAAAAATTGTCATCATGAAAGCGATCAAACACTGGACCTAGAGAGGCGTTGGGACGTCCATCCTTAAGGATATCCAGCATATGGCTGGGTGAAGGCCTGAGCAAACTGATCTAATGGACCTGTTGGAGGGTACTGGACCAGAGACCTCCAAGGTCCCTTCCCACCCATATCCACCTTCAATCCTATGAAACAATTTCACATAACTCACTGCTACGTACCTTCCCTTCTCCCTGTCAATTCGGGCTGAGGGATACACCGCAGTGGTGCTATCACTGAGGACGCAGAGGGCAAGTGATGAGTGTGGGTGAGCATCCCGCGTGCTGGCAGCTCAGGAAGGGGACAGGACCGTGTGGACGGATGGAGGGAACACGGGACAGGGAGCTAGGCTGCCTTCCCTTAAAATATTTCCAACTGAGCAGCAGGGAGAAAACACTCCTTCTGGCTGGCTTTGAGTCACAGGACGTGTGAGGATTACTTGGCGACCTGGCAGGCACAGGCTTCCCAGACAATTATTTTCACATCCATGGCGTCTGTTTAAGTGACTCACTCAAATCTATTTAACCGTTCACGGCGAGTGACGATCAGCAACAGGAAGCTGAAGTACCACAACATCACTGCTGCTACGGCCGGCATCACCCGGGCAAGCAGAGCAGCGCTAAGGGGCAAGACGTGGTATTTAAGAGGACGGGCCAGGCTCTTCACATCCCACTGCCCACCTGGCACGTCTGCTCCGCTCCTGCTGGCCCTGAGCACAGCAGGGGAGCAGGGATGCCCCCACGGCCACCAGCACCATGAGGCCGTGTCCCCAGTCCCTGCTGGGCGGGGAGAGAAGGCTTTGGCTGGGGGTCGAGCCAGTGTCCAGAGCTGCCATGCAGGATGCTCCCTGGGGCGGGGGGGACTCCAGCCCGCAGCCTGACATTCAGCATGGCCGGTCACCATTATCAATAAAGGAGGAGGGAAAAAGTCTCCAAACCACCCCGGAGCAGTCAGGAGCACAGCAGCAGGCACCAGACCTCCACCCTTCACAGTTAACTGCAGGCGACTGTCACCTGCCCTCCGCAGCACGCCTGAGCATCACCGTGACGGTGACTGCGCACGTGATACGGTTCTCAGCCATCGAAGCCTCCTCATTCATATTCAGATTAATAAACCTTCACTTCTTTGCGACCTGCAGTTCTTTACTGACAACAACCAACCAATGTAATCAAGGAAACTACAATTTCCAACTAATTCATAACTGAGTTCCCTGACAAAGCTGGGAAGAAGGGTCTTTTTGGCAAAGACTTACATTTTTCAATAAAAAATTAAAGAAGATCCTGACCACATTTCCTCCAAGGAAATTTTAAAAAATAAACCTTTCTGGCCTTATAACTTTTCATCTGCTTCTCGATGTGCCTATTTATCTTATGAATATAACTTATATTTATGAAATGTAGGGTACTTTTTAAAGGTGAATGCAAAGAGGAAGCACAGACCTGGCAGCCCCATGAGCTATCCAGTTTCTGGGAGCACACCGCAAAGGATCCTTCCTAGGGATCAACAGAGTTGACATTTTCCATAGTGTTTCATAGACTTAAAGTAACAAAAATGAAACGTGTTTTAAAAACCACCAGGGAAGAGATGGGCTAGAAAGGCTGTTCCAGCCCCAGGCTGGTAACTACTGACCAGTCAGCCTCACCTCCATGCCTGTTAAGATCATGGAGCAGATCCTCCCGGAAAACATGTCGAAACATACGGATGACAGGGAGGTGATGAGAGGCAGCCAACATGACTTCACCAAGGGCAAATCGTGCCTGACTAAGCTGGTGGTCTTCTACAATGGAGGAACTGCATCAGTGGACAAAGGAAGAGCTACAGATGTCACCTTTCCAGACTCCTGTAAGGCCTTTGACACAGTCCCCCACAACTTTCTTGCCTCTTATTTGGAGAGATATGGGTTTGGTGGATGAACTACAGATGGATAAGGAATTGTGTGGATGGCCACATCCAAATCGTTGCATTCAGTGGCTCAATGTCCAAGTGGAAACCTGTAATAAGCGGTGTCCCTCAAGGGTCTGTACTAGGACCAATACTATTTCATATCTTCCTCAACAACACAGACAAGTGGCATCAAGTGCACCCTCAGCAAATTTGCAGGTGAGTGGGGCAGTCAGTACACTGGAGGGAAGGGGTGACATCCAGAGGGACCTGGATGGGCTTCAGAAATGGGCCCATGGCAACCTCGTGAAGTTCAACCAGGCCAAGTGCAACGTCCTGCACCCGCGTTGGGGCAACCCCCAGTACCAGCACAGACCAGGAGGTGGAGGGAGGGAGGCAGGGAGGGATGGATGGAGAGCAGCCCTGCAGAGAAGGACTTTCCAGCAGAAGTCCCATTTGTCAGAAGAGATTTGGGACATCGGTGACCTCTGTGCAGTCCTTCAGTTCCCAAAGGCTGATGTTCCTTCTTGGAAACAGAGCTCGGAGTCTGACATTGCCACTTATGCATTCAAGCTAAGTACAGTAAGAAGAAAAAAATTAAGACGCTCGGTTTGCAAGACGCTGACTCAACCCCTTCCTAATTTTCTAGATTTTTTTCGACTGACCAATACAATCATTTGCAGCAGGTGTGACAGCACAGGGGAGCACACAGAGGGGTGGGCAGGAGAGAGCTGCACGACCACCGCCCCGAGCAGATCCGGGATTGTCCCTTACACGTAGAAGCAACACAAGGAGCTCCAGCTGCTTGCTGAGCTGCAGAAATAGGACACGGTGATGCTGTCCATCTGCCTTCGCCAGGAGCGAGGGCACGGGAGACATTCAGTACGTCGTGAGGGGCCAGCAGCCCTGGGAATTTTAACTTCCAGTGTGCCAGGAGGGACGAATCCTGCTCGAGACGCAGCAAGGAGAGACACTGCCGGGATTGGACGTGCAAAATGTCAGAAGGCTTCTACACAGGAGAATAACAGAGATGACACATGGAAGGGTCTGATAAGCTCTTACTGATCCCCTGGGACTAAAGGTGCTCCCCAAAACGCCTCTCGTCTGTACCATCCGGCTGTGTTTGGAGGTGATCCACAACAGATTAAAACTGTAGCTTTTGACTTTTTAAGTTACTAAAAAAGGAAGCCGGTGAGATGTTTATGTTTCTATTACATATTTTTAGGTAATTAAAAGCTGATTATTGCTAACATCAGTGGGGATGCACTTATAAAATACCCTTTTATATTCGCGGTCATGGATCCTGTCTCACACATCCTGGGAACCCAGCGTGCTCATCGCAGGCTGCCGCTCCAGCCAGGCAGAGGTGCTGAGCTGCAGTCACCAAGAAGCGTGGACTCCGAGTCCACTGGCCGCACACTTGGGAGTCTTGCACCAACAACTGGGCTGGCAGCGATGGAGCGGCCACGGGCAGCCTCGCACCCGGGAAACCATCATGCAAAGCCCTTTCGCAGCCTGTCGCTGAGCTGGCTGACGGCTGAGCTACCCCCTAGGGTGTTCTCATCCCACCACCGTCCTTCTCTGCCTACTCCTGCTGCTCCGGGCTGGCCTCGGAGCCAGAAAATTCCCCTGGGAGGCAAATCTCAGGATGAAGGGAGAGGGGTGCTATTCATTAACTGCTTCCCCTGCAGCCACGCAGGTTACTTATAATCCAGCGGCACAAATGATGGGATCAAAGTTTGCTGGCAACAAAGCATTTTGGTTTGGTGGTGAATCACAGAATCACAGAATTTTCAGAGTTGGAAGGGACCTCTAGAGACCATCCAGCCCCACTCCCCTGCCAAAGCAGGACTGCCCAGAGCACAGCACTCAGGACTGCATCCAGGCGGGGCTTGGAAACCTCCAGAGAAGGGGACTCCCCCACCCCCCTGGGCAGCCTGTGCCACTGCTCTGCCACCCCAACCCCAAAGAAGTCTTTCCGTGTGTTTGAACGGAACCTCCTATGTTCCAACTTGTGCCCATTGCCCCTCGTCCTGTCACTGGGAACCACTGGAAAGAGTCTGGCTCCATCCTCCTCCAACCCACCCTTTAGATACTTGTACGCAGTAATAAGGTCTCCCCTCAGCCTTCTCTTCTCCAGGCTAAAGAGTCCCAGCGCTCTCAGCCTCTCCTCATGAGGGAGATGCTCCAATCCCTCAATCATCGTAGTTGCCCTTCGCTGGACTCTCTCCAGCAGTTCCCTGTCCCTCTTGAACTGGGGAGCCCAGAACTGGACACAGTATTCCAGTTGTGGCCTCACCAGTGCCGAGTAGAGGGGGAGAATGCCCTCCCTCGACCTACTGGCCACACTCTTCCCTATGCAGCCCAGGATTCCATTGGCCTTTTTGGCGACAAGGGCACATTGCTGGGTCATTGACAATTTACTATCTACCAGGACCCCCAAATCCTTCTCCTCATGAACCTGTGCAAAAGGCGGAGTAGAGACGGTGTAGCTCAGTGCCTCGTTCCAGTTTGCCTTTTTTTGGAGAAAGTGTTGGGATTTCATTTTTTTTTTCCAATTACTCACACTAAAACAACGGTTTGAAGCTGGTGGTGAAGAGCTAGGGGTAAAGGGGAGCCATGTAAATGCCGTAACCCCGCCTGGATGTTCACATGAGCTTGAATCCAATTCATGCAACAACACGGCTCCCAAGATCCGCTGCCCACCCTGCCTGCCGTGGGCTCACGGGGCCACCAGCCATCACAGCCACGGAAGGAACGGTTTGCATCCAGCAGCAAACCTAGTGGGACCCGCAGCTTGCCTCCAGCAGCCCCAGCCCGCCACATCCCACGCCAGTCCTCGAGCTTACAGCTCCACTGGAGCCGCTATTCAGAAAGCGGGAGGTCGCTGAGCCGACAGGTAATGGCAAGTGTCAATAGCTCAAAGAAGGAGGGGTTTAGGAGACCTTTTAATTAATTTTTCAGCAATAATTACGTACCCTGAGTGCCAATGCAAGTGGAAGAGCGTAGTTCTGTTTGCACAGCAATGAGGTCCTGCTAAAACATGGCTCAAAGGTGGAAACGGGCCTGATGAAAGCCCAGTAGCTTTGCAGAGGACTGATCTGGTGGGTGCTGCACGGCCCCAGGGACTTATCCCGGCCCACGACAGAGCTGCCTCCACGGGGAGCACCCAATTAAGACAGCAACATTTATGTGAACGAACGGCTTTGGATGGCTGCTCCCACCAGCTGCAAATGTCAGAGATCTCCAGCCCTGGCTGTTTTACAGCATCACCCGCAAGGTTTTGGGGCACCCACCTCTCTGGGAGCAATTAGCCGGTCAACGAGCAAACTGCTCCTTCCCTTTCCACAGTCTCCTCCCATTTTCTTCCCAGCGCCCCGTCGTCCCCGCAGCTCTCCTCCAGCCTCTCCATCCACCTCGTTTGCTCCAGGGTGACACTAAACGCCATCACGAGCTGCGCCCTGTCCCTTCGCCGCCCACTGCCATCCCATTCGGGGCCACAGGCACAGCCCAGGAGCTGCGGGAGGGTGCAGGGCGCAGCGGGATGGCAGCACCGGGGCACATGGGGAGCAGAGCCCTCCGGCAGGCGCTCAGCAGGCAGAGGTACCAACTAAAGCTGCTCAGATCTATTTTTACAACACCAAAACACATTAATTGCCCTACCCTCCTTTAATTCTCACGATCGAATTCCACTTCAAATACTCCATTATTTTGCCCAGAAGCAAGGTCAGGTTAATCAGTCAATAATTACCCAGCTCATTCCCTCTCCCTTTCTTTAAAAAATCGACGCTGTGCTACCTCCCGAGCTCCTGATGCCCATCAGGTATGAGGAGACCTATTGGAAATCAACACTAATGGCAGAGGCACCATCTTACTCAGCTCTTGGAAAACTTCCCGATCGATAACTTCAGGTAGACTGGATCCAGCAGTGTCTATTTTTGGTCCCGACTGTTCAGAAACAACCTAAATTACTGTTGAAATGTAAGAATTTAATCATCATAAGATACGTCACGTGTTTTCTCCAACACTCAAAAAAAGCGTTTCCCATATGTTTCTGTCCTTTCTGCATTATTCTTCCTCTTTCCGTTATTAATGCACCAAAACAGCTGAGAGGTTTCTGCTCGTCTTTAAGCACGTCACAAAAAATTCAGCCCGTCCTTCGGGCTGGTGCTTGCTGGATTTTCCAGCTCCCTGAAACACCCAGCTCCAGTCTGTGTGCCACTGGGAGAGGGTGGGACAATATTCTCCTCCTCCCCACCGCGTATGGGAAAATGGAGACGAATGTAAATCAATGGCAATTAAAACTCCAAAAGTAGAAGTTACAGAAAAGTGGTAAGAAACGCAAAAGGATGCAGTGAGAATATAGTGCTTTAAATTTAATTCGTGTGCACAGGATACAAAGGAGCAAGTCATGATCATCTGCACCGAAGCTTCTCGCTCTTTCTCTTGTGCTTGATTCCCCTTTATCTGCTGAGACGAAAGGGGATTGCAGCGCTTCGGCACCGGTGCGGCACGTTGGTATGACGGGGAGATTTGCTTCGCGTTTGTACCGACCTCAGGGCCATTGCGCTGACGCCTGGCGACCCCGGCGCTGAGACCTGAACAGGAGCAGCGCTGCCGCACAGGGGGTCCTTCCCCCCGGGCTGTGACAAAGATATTTCACACTCGAGTGACACAAATCTTTCTTCTAGGTCTGAGTAACACAAACTAGGCTGAATTTCAGACCACAAATGAGCAACTGCAATTTTCTGGTTTATTAATTGGTCTTGTAACTGCGATGTCTGAGACAATGAAATAATTCCTTTTAGTCCTATGCTTTAATCATAGGATCAGGGACTCCCAGAGTGGTCTGCGTTGGAAGGGACCTTCAAAGACCATCCAGTCCAACCCCCTGCCCTGGGCAGGGACACCTCCCACCACCCCAGGTTGCTCCAAGCCCCGTCCAACCTGGCCTTGAACACCTCCAGGGATGGGGCAGCCACAGCTTCTCTTGGCAACCTGGGACAGGGGCTCACCACCCTCACGGTACAGCATTTCTTCCCCATGTCCAACCTAACCCCACCCTCGTTCAGTTTAGAACCGCTGCCCCTTGTCCTGTCCCTGCAGGCGCTGGTCAAAAGTCTCTCTCCCTCTTTCCTATAAGTGCCCTTTAAGTACCGAGCGGCCGCAGTAAGGTCTGCGCGGAGCCGTCTCTGCTCCCGGCTGCACAACCCCAACTCTGTCAGCCTTTCTCCACAGCAGAGGTGTTGCAGCCCTCGGAGCATTTTGGTGGCCTCCTCTGGCCAGGTGCACGTCTGCCTTGTGCTGGGGACCCCAGGGCTGGAGGCGGTGCTGCGGGGGGGTGTGAGGAGAGCGGAGCAGAGGGGGAGCATCCCCTCCCTCTCCCTGCTGGCCACGCTGCTGGGGATGCAGCCCAGGAGACGCTTGGCTTTGTGGGCTGTGAGTGCACATCGCTGGCTGATGTCCCATTTGTCACCCACCAGTCTCCCCGAGTCCTTCTCCACAGGGTGCTCTCCATCCATCCATCCATCCATCCATCCATCCATCCATCCATCCATCCCCCAGTCTGTGTTGGTACTGGAGATTGCCCTCACACAGGTGCAGGACCTTGCACTTGGCTTCGTTGAACTTCATGAGGTTCACATGCTTTGGTAGCTTTATTGCTAGCAACTCTGGCTGTATACTAAAGCACTTTCACCCATCCTTCCCTTTTTATCCTCACCTCCTTCAGGAGGTCGGCTCTGAGCCACCCTCAAGCAAGCTGCCTCCTGCGATGAGCACTGACCCGGCTGTGCTCTCCACCTTCCCCAGCACCCCAGCCCATGCTGCTTTCTCCCTGCACCAGGAATCGCACTCGTTTATCTGACCCTTTTCTAGAAGGCAATGCCAGGTGAATCAGATTGAGTTAAAGAAGACAAAATTTTAAAAAAAAATAGTTTTGGATTTCTCCAAATGCCAGAGCCTAGAGCAGGAGGCAGAGCTCTGGAGGGCCACCGGCCATCCCAGGCCACCTCAGATGCTGCTCTGCAGGCGGCTTGACCATACATGCCACAAGCCTACATCAGGACCTACATCAGACATCTCCCCTGGCCTGTCTGGTGAACCAATCCCCTTGGGCAGGGGTAGGAACAGCTCTGTTGGGAGCAGAGGCTTCCATGGAGAAGGTCCTGCAGCTCCACCAACACAGCCCACTTCTGCATGACCCTCTGTGGGCCCAGCAGTTATTTGACGCAGGAGACACCATGGCTCTTCCCAAAAGCAGATGTACCCTGAATTTCATATTTAAATTGTTCAGGATGAGAGAGTGTGTCCAAACTAGAGAGTCTGCACCAACAAGGGGCCCTGGCCTCTGAGCAGACTGAAGGGCAGTAGAGAAGCAGGGCCTGATCAAGGGACTTGGTCCACAGGAGGAGAGAAGTCCTTCCTCCCATGCACAAGGTGACGCAGATCACATACGGTGACCCCATTTGGACAAAGAGAAACAGGGCTTCGTGCAGAAATGCAGCCAGCCAGGGAATTGTGGAAAGGTTATTTTTAGAGTTGCACATTTCCATGATAAAGAGCAAGTATTACCTCTAGCTGGAAAAAAAAATTTCTAGCACTGGTGGAAAAAAATGACCCGCAGAAGTCCCACCACCCAGAGCTTCAGCTGCAAGAGAGCGCTCTTCAAGATACTGTTATTCGGTACCTAAAGCAGCATGTGCAAAATAAAGCCCCAGAAGGCACCCACTGAAGAGCTCAGATACCTCTGCTGCCCAATCCATCATTTTTTTCTTAAAAAATATGGCCTGATTTATATTTTTAAACACGGACTGAAGTGCAGGGAACTGTGTGACTGTTCCCTCAACTCCTGCTTGGATTTTGGCTAACACACTGGGAGCAGCACCATTAGGTCCAAGCCAGGACAACATGTAGGTAGGACACGGTGGCCAGAAAGGGCTAAAGGTCATTCTGCAGTCACTGTCACCTGCAGCTGGCTGTCTCCTGCAGCCACCATCCTCGCATATTGGTTCTCTGGTGGTTTCTTCAGAATCCACTAACTCATGGAAATGGTATCGATCAAACTTCAAAGCTGGAAGGTATCATCACATCAGGTTTTTAAGCGGATCCAACATCAGCCGGACTGCTGAGGCTTTCGCTCTTCCCAGTGTGATACAGGGGATGCCCGCACCATGATGGAGGAACTGTCACCCTCTGTTACGTACACGTTTTGCTTACAGATGCATGAGTTGAGTTGCAAGTTATGAGTTTGAAGTTATGAATTAGAGAACTTTTGAGTTAAAAACCTCATGAATTGAGTGACAGATGAGTGAATTCACGTGTTAGACAAGTCTATGCAAAGGGTATTGAGCCCTTGTTTGTCTTGTTTGCTTTCTTTCCTAATGAGCTCATAAAATAAAGTTTAATTCACACAGTACCTTGTCCCATAAACTTGGGACGTCCAAATGGACCATGACAAACTGTGTTGCGCGTGGCCCGTTCCCAGGCAGGCTGGCTGGTTGTTCTGCTGTTGTGGGTGTTCCAGTCCCCCTCACCCCTGACTCTCCCCATTCTCCCCACCCTGGGGCCTGAGCAGGGCAGCGGCCATCTAATAGCTCCCAACCTCAGCTGGAGCTTCCACCAGAACATTTGCTAGGGCAACACCCTGTCCAGGTCAATCAGTCATTGCAACCTGCAGCTCTGTTGGGTGTCAGAGCAGATGGCTTTGGGCACAGGGAGGCCAGGAGGGCTCCTAAGAGCCACTCACTGCACAGCAGCCCCCTGCATCTCTGTAAATAGCAGCCCCCAAGCAACCATCATAATTCATTTAATCAAAAAAGAGAAATGGGCTTTGGTCATCTGGAGGATTTAGCAGCAGCCCAGGTCACAGAGCGACACTAAAGAGGCAGCAGGAAAGGGATGGGAAATGTCAAAAAGGGAAAAAATCCACCTCACAGGGCTGGGCTCTTGCTCAAGTATCTTTTTCATAGGATCATGGATTCACAGAGTGGTTTGGGTTGGAAGGGACCTTGAAGATTGTCTCGTTCTACCCCCTGCCCTGGGCAGGGACACCTCCCACCAGCCCAGGTTGCTCCAAGCCCCGTCCAACCTGGCCTTGAACACTTCCAGGGATGGGGCAGCCACAGCTTCTCTGGGCAACCTGCGCCAGGGGCTCACCACCCTCACAGTACAACATTTCTTCCCTATGTCCAACCTAAACCTTGCTAGGCCACTGGCAGGGACGGTGCTGGCACGTGCTGCAGAGCCCCCCCGGCTGCCTGCTCTGCCAAGTCCCTGCTAAAGGCGCTCCAGGACAAAGCCAGCTCTCCCCGACTTTGGGAACTGGCTTCATTCACTGAGGCTGGCATCACCCAGGCCCCCAGGGCCACGGTCAGGGTGAGCAGGTGACTACAGTGGCAAGGCAAGGTTTGGTCCACCTCTCCTCTTCTGCCCCCATGTCTCCAAACATAAAAGCAAGCCAGCTCTGTGCCTTCACAAAGGCACAAAGTGAAGGCTTTGTGCCTTCACTTTGATGATCCGAGGGCTGGAGCACCTCTCCTATGAGGAGAGGCTGAAGGAGTTGGGGCTGTTCAGCCTGGAGAAGAGAAGGCTCCGGGGAGATCTTATTGCGGCCTTTCAGTACCTAAAGGGGGCCTGCAGGAGAGCTGGGGAAGGACTCTTTACTAGGGCATGGAGTGACAGGACAAGGGGGAATGGCTTCAAACTGGAAGAGGGCAGGTTTAGATTGAACATTAGGAAGAAGTTTTTCACTGTGAGGGTGGTGAGGCACTGGCACAGGTTGCCCAGAGAGGTTGTTGAGGCCCCATCCCTGGAGGTGTTCAAGGCCAGGATGGACGTGGCCTTGGGCAGCCTGGTCTGGTGGGAGGTGTCCCTGTCTATGGCAGGGGGGTTGGAACTCGATGATCTTCAAGGTCCTTTCCAACCTAAACCATTCTATGATTCTATGATTCACGTGAGACACACGTGCTGGGGCTGAGCTCTCTTCCGCGATCCCTGTCACAAGGCTGCCTCACTCGTTTGTTTGTGAATTTACAGAAATCAGAAACAAATTGTTCCTGATCAGGAACTTCTCCCCCCGATCCGGCTCAGGGGCATGAGATCGCACCGGTCACCGGCTGGAGACCTCGCTCCCCGTGCAGGGTGAGCAGCCTCTGACCCGTCCTCCCTGCCACCATCACCCAGCTCTCCCCAGCATCTCCCCATCAACCCGCCCCTGCAGCTCTCCACACGCTGCTGCTGCTCGTCAGCTCTTCCCAGCCTCCCCCTGCCCTTGCTGGCCGAGGCGGCAGAGCCCCGGCAGCCGGGGGCTGCAGGCAGTGCCGGGAGCCGCGTGCCATGGCAGGCAGCGTTGACGTGCTCCCCGGCACGCTCACTCCAGCCTCCCACTCCTCCCCAGCACGGCATCAGATCAGCCGCAGGCGTCACCGGCGTGTCACCAGCCGCCTTTTCCACGGTGCTTATTAATTCATCGGAGGGGAAATCTCCTTTCAGGGAATCCCAAAAGCAAGGGGACCACCATGACCAGCAAACTTTGCTTGCCTCCCTGCTTCACCACTCCAAACTTCCCGCGTTGTCCTTGCTCAGTGCCCCTCAGAGAAGGGCAGGTTACCTTTGAATGCTCGAAATAAAAATGGAGAAGCTGGGAATACTGATAGGAAGGGAGGAAAATTTACTTGTCTTTAACGAGGAAGATGAAACCACACAGTTTGAACAAACAGAAAATAACAGCGACCCTACAAAATTACTGCAAAACAACGCAAGGATGTGTTCAGGCAGTAGAGAACGGAAGGGGAAAATAGGATGGACGGAGGTCTGGGATTGCAGAGACCAACTGCCAAGTACCCACTCCCCCTCCTCAGCTCCTGCATAGGGAATATTTTTGTGTACTGTCTCATGGTGGCCCCCACACCTCCTCCTTGGCACTGATTCACCCGTTCCCTCCCAGCCCCACATCTCAGCAGCCTCCTCCAGAGCCCTCCACCCCCCCGCCACACTGCACTCCTCTTGCTCCCGTCGTCCGTCTCCCTTAATTATGGCTTCCCTGGCCTGTTCCTGCTCCATGAGCTGGAACTCATCCTCCCCTGTCACTTCACTCTCCAGATTCCTTTCTTCCCCAGGATTTCTCTTCCCCATTCACAGCGCTGCTCATTCTTAGCTAATTACCAAGCCTGACAGCAGGCTCTGCCCTGCCAGCCTTCAAGCTTTGCCCCAAGCATCTGCTGTCGGCAGCTGGCTGGCCAACCACCGCTACCTGCCTCATCATTTGCATACCTAAAAAAAAAAAAATCTCTTTAAACTTTACCTACTGTGCAAGCGAAACCGTCTGCAGGCACCCACAGCCCCTGCTGCACACCCCCGTGCCAGGGGGACGGGCAACCCCCCACCTCTGGCAGAAGAAGGTCCCCACGCAGGAGCGTTGCCCAAGGCTCTGCCTCCCCAGGACCTCAGCAACCCCGATACGGCCGTGCGAGCCCTTCTCCTCCCCAGCTTGCCTGAAAGAGACGTCCCTCTCCCTGCAGGGTGGTATTTCTGCCTTTTAGACAGCAGGTTTTGTATTCCTCTGGGGGAGGAATCCTTTGGGAAATCTCATACTGGGGTGTCTTCTAAACGTCTGTGGGCATCCTGGGTCACAAGACACAGCTGCGTCCCCCACCCTGTACACTCACCAAACCCTAACAGACAGAGGCTTTTCCCCATCAACTGCCTTTTCCCAAATTATCCTTCCTCACATCTCTGGCCCCTGGACTCAAACCCAAAGCACTCACGTGCAGGCGTGGGGCTGCTCCATGCTCAAAACACACGGCCATTGCCCACACTTCACATCAAGACACGCGTGCAGTTCTGCAGCGGCTCTCACAGGGCCAGCAACATCTTCCCCCACGACTTCAAAGCCCAACTCTAACTCTCAGTGAACGACAACTTTAATACATGCAGGTGATGCTCAGGAATGACAGCAGAAACCTCCAGCTGTTGCAGATGTGAAAAGGGCACTGCTGCTGAGCACACTTCAGTGGGGTGGATCTAACACAGCTCAGAAGCAAAATTACGTCCAGGATAGGTGAAGGTTTTCACCAAAGCAAAATGTGCAAGGAAGGAAAAGCAGCAAGAAGAGTGTATCTTTGGGTTTTCTGCAGTTTGCAGCATCCAGGGGCCGGGCAGGTACGAACGGGTACATCACACCCGCAGTACCAGGCTGGACACAGGGACCAGATGATTAAAGATTCAGAGTCGGACTGGGGGAAAATGATGAATGAGTTCCATGCGGGGGTCACTCCTGGGTCGAGTTCAATTCAGTATTTTCATTAAGAGCTTGCAGGCTGGAGGAAAATCCACTCACAGGCTCGCAGAGGCAGCACAGAAGAGCTGTGCTTGCTTCACCTATCTGATTTAAAGACACACTTGATTAATGACAAAACCAGGCTAAAAATCAATTACAGAGATACCGAAAAAGGACAAATCTCAGCTGGTTCCCATGGACAGCAATAATCTAATGGCCAAGTACAACTCCAGGACCTTGGATCCACTCGTACGCTGGGAGGAGGTTACATGAGAGCCAGCAAGGCAGGCAGCAGCCGAAGGCAGGACGAAGTGAGGGGATTGCAGGCAGTTTTTTCTTGGAAACGGCAAATCTGAGCAGGGCTCAGGTAGACAACTGCCCCCCCGAGCTCAACGCAGCACCGTGCTGAGGATGGGCAGTGCAGGCAGAAGGGGGCTGTGATCCCACCTCTGAACACAGCACTAACCCTGTGTCTCAACAGTGCTTCCACATTTCCCAGACAAGGATGTGCCACAGAGGCTGGAAAGCGGGATTTCACCCAGGGGAGGTCTGGAGATGCTGCCTGATCGCTGCATGCGGGTGCTGGCCCATGGGAGAGCTGCCCACACGCACAGCAGCCTGAACGCTACCTAATCTCAGCGAAAGATCTAGTCAATCCAATTTTCTGGAAGTAGTTGGTGTCCACAAATGCTTGGCTTGCCTGCTTCTTGCAGTCTGTGGATAGTTAATCCCCTGTTCAGTCCTCTCCTTCTGGTCAAGGGATGATCAGGATTTCCCACACCAGCCCCAGCCAGGCCACAGGACTGCCAGCCTGGTGCCGGGACAGGGGCTACACTCAAGCGCTGCGCTGCAGAGGATACAACGCCTGTGTGCGACGGTCAGGGAGGGGTACGCTCTTGTTGTTTCCATCTCAGTAACTAATAATAGTCTCCGAACTTTTTCTGAAGACCAGACACTAGCCATCACTGGACATGGTCCACTTGATAATGAAGATTTGTGTCCTCAAGAAGTCTTCTCTGATCCAAAGCTCACATGCTCCAGACCAAACTAAGCACCAAATCTGCACTTGGGTTGTCAGGAACCTCCACCAGCTGGGGCCTCATCTCTTTCATGAAGGACACATCACCCGAGCAACTCCTTTGGCATGGGAGGATTTCAGTCTGTCCTGCCTTTGACCTACCACAGTCTCCAGAGGTGGAGCAGATGTTCCTGCCAACCTCAACCAGCCTGTGGTTCTGTAAGGAAAGGGTTTTTTACTGTAATGGTGACTGATCACAGGTCACCCAGAGAGGTTGTGAAGTCTCCATCCTTGGAGATATTCAAATACCATGTGGACACGGTCCTGGGCAACCTGCTCTAGGTCACCCAGCTTGAGCGGGGGTGTTGGACCAGGTGACCTCCTGAGGTCCCTTCCCACCTGAACAAATCTGTGATTCTGTGAAAATAAGGAGCTGCAGTGCCCTGTGATGTATCACACCAGACAAGAGAAGCTGTTGTCCTGTGTTTCATGAAACCTGTGAAAAGCAGCCGTGCCACATGGCTGCAGAGCATCACCTGCCCCCATGCAGCACTGCTGATGCTGGACCCTGGGTTGGGGGGCAAAGGGGGGGACAGCCTGCACCTTGCTGGACACATGCATGGAAACTCCTCACCTGGAGACTAGCTGAAGCATATGGGAGGGGACCTAATAAAACAAAGAGATGGCACTAACAGTAGAAATCATAGAATCATAGAATCATAGAATGGTTTAGGTTGGAAAGGACCTTGAAGATCATCGAGTTCCAACCCCCCTGCCATAGGCAGGGACACCTCCCACCACACCAGGTTGCCCAAGGCCACCTCCAGCCTGGCCTTGAACACCTCCAGGGATGGGGCCTCAACAACCTCTCTGGGCAACCTGGGACAGTGCCTCACCACCCTCACAGTGAAAAACTTCTTCCTAATGTTCAATCTAAACCTGCCCTCTTCCAGTTTGAAGCCATTCCCCCTCGTCCTATCACTCCATGCCCCAGTAAAAAGTCCTTCCCCAGCTCTCCTGTAGGCCCCCTTTAGGTACTGGAAATTGTCCAAGAATGAGAGAAAATGCCTTACAGAAGGAGATTCCAGAGCCCAGGAGAAGGTTGTTACCATCTGCTATCACCTTACAAGGAGGAAATGCTGAAAACTGAAGAGCTGGTTAGTCTTCACCACGTGCCTGTATCAAGACCTTGATCTTCTGGACCACCTCCTTTGTCAAACTCAAATTACTGAGTTCAGTGGGGGGAGAACCAGGATAAACATCCCGGCTCAAGGCATACAGGCGCCCAGGCAGCACCGCAGTCCTGCCCGACCCTGCCCCATTTGGTTAGAGAGCTCAGCCAAACCCCCGCCAAGGCTGCTTACACCAACCCACTGCCTTTTTCTCTGCATGTTGCATCTGGCCGTGTCCTGCAACACACGATGCTCTTCATCTCCTTCCCTGGCCAGCCTGCACACCACAGGAATAAGGAATAACTGGGAATATGCAGCAGCATCACACTGGACAAGGATGCAACATTTGACAGCCAGAGCAGCGCTACCGATCCCGCAGCGCTCCGTGGCCAGCCGGCTCCAAAGAGGTGAATCTCCATCATGTTTTTTGGCAAAGAATTCCAGCAGTTTCACACTGAAAACACCATGCAGAGCAGTAACTGTTAAGGCCAGCACTGCCTTTCAGTATCGATTACACATGCAAACGCTGGCAACGAGACCAGCTCCCCTTCTGGCACAGCCAGTAACTCATCCGGGGCAAGCCCATTTCCTCTTACCATTAATTACTACACATTAGGAGCCTGCGAAGTTTTAATGGCTAATTCCAAAGCTCTTCCTGGTTGTTTCAGCATCTCCCTACTGCCAAAGCATGGTAGGACCTTCTGCACCCACAGTGTGGAAGACGCTGCGCGGCAAATGAAGCCCCCAGCCCCCCGGATGGGCGCTCCTGCACCCCAACAGCACGGAGAGAGGGGGGCCAGGACCCTTCCCCACCTCCAGTGCTTTCCCCGAACAGACACAAGTGCGAGGCTGGGGGGCACAGGAGGGGAGGGCATGGCTCGCAGCAGTGGCCCTTCCTCCACTGGCCGGGGGGACAGCTTTGCAGCAGCTTTTATGTAGTGCTTTCCCAGTGCTTGCTCCAAGCCACACTCTAACACTGTTTTAACGAGCCCTCAGCACGTGCCGCATCCCTGCGTGACCACAGAGGGCACGCGGCAGTGGTTTGTCATCACCGTGACCACGCTTTGCCTGCTCCCTCTTGACATTTCAATAGCTTCTGCAGGAGCTATTTTTGTCCACCCGCCGTGCAGTCTCTGCTGAGGGCAGGGCTCCTGCACGGGCAGCAAGAGGAAGGGGGAGGCGAGGGGGGGATGCAGGAGCCGAAGCCCCCGGACAGATGCTTGCGGCGGCAGTGAACGGTGCAGACGAGCATCACAGCCAGCAGCCTCGTCCCGTGGCCCACCTGCACCACGTTTCCGGCTGCACACGCTGCTTGAGATGAGGGCAGATTGGCTTCCAGCCTGCCCCAGGCTGGGGGTTTGGGAACCCCCCCAGGGTTGTCCTGAAGGAGGATGTGGAACCACCCCGGGTGTGGAAACCAACCCCCTTCCTACCGCCCCCGGCAGCAGCAGCACCATGCACATCCCAGAGTGGGCAGGAACAGGGTGAGGAGCAGCTCAGCAGAAAGCCAAGGAGCCTGCAGAGCCTGTCCCTTTGGAGGATCAGGTTAGAGAGCACGTCGCCCTCCCAGGAACCGAGGCCAGGGGCACCAGCTCAGGGTTGGAAGCCAGCACTGGGCTGGTGCGCTCCACCCCTTCTGGGCACATTTTTGCCTGTATGCAAAGCAGGGATGGATTTTGCATTTGCATTCATTCAGTAATGTTAATTATGACTGCCAGGCACACGTAACGAAGGAGAGATTTCCAAGCCCCAGGTCCCACCAAGCCAGAATTGCTGTCTAAAACTCCAGGTCACCCTTTAAACCAGCTTGGACAGTTCAGAAGTTAGTGCCTTCATGTAACTTAATTTGGTCTCTTACTGAATCCAAAGTTTGGAAATAGGAGGAGGTTACTGCCTGAATACCGACCCTGACAGCCAAGCATCATGGTCCTCTTGCTAGAAATGGAGCAAGGCACGCTCCAGGGCACCAGGGCTCCCCGCTGCCAAGGGGCACTGAAGCAGCCGTCTGCAAGAAGACACCTCCAGGGGGTTCACAAAAGCCTGTTTCGATCACGAGAATCTGGATTTTTCACATACCGAATTACTCCAATCACAAAAATATGGATTTCTTTTCGTTCCTTCTGTTGCTCACAACCAGCGAGCTGATGGGATGCCATTCCCAGCCGCTCCATCCATACCAGTCACAACCTTCCCATCAGCAGTATAGGCACCAAGGGCAGAGGCTGGTCTCGATGGAAAGCCTTTCAGCGGCAAAGTTAACTACTAGTTTCTTCACTTTAGGCTGCTGAAAAAAGCAGCTCAGAGCTTCTCTAGTGAGAGAGCAGGAGCTCCCCAGGGTTCGGATGCCGTGAGCAACACCTTGCTCAGCGCTGGTAGAGATGGGTCCACCATGGAAATGGAGCTACAGTGGCATACATTGCCAGCTCTTTTTAGATAGCATTTTTTCACATAAAACTGAACAACAGGACAAACAAAAAAGAGTATGATTGAGGGTTTAGATATCGCTTCATTTTGTTTGCAATTAAGAGCAAAAATTACGCATCCTTCCACAGCTAAATCTTGAGAGCAGCTCCAGTTGACATGGCTCCACCACTGCAGAAGTGGAACTGGTAAGCAGGATCTTCTTAAAACTCAGAGGAAAATAAGGTGGGTGATGTTCTGCTTACGTTCTCCAAATCGTTTTCCCACCAGGCTGCTTTCCTGTAGCACCACAAGCTATTAAAAGCCCTTGCAGTACTCTCAAGGCACAGAATTATCTTCCAGATTGGGAGCTCCAGATTCCTTTTGGTCATGGTGAGATATATAATCCACACATGGTGCCATTACCCACTCTAAGCACCGTCTCTGCAAGAACCCAGATGGATGCCAAGAATAAGGCACTTCTTATAGCTGTAGCATTTTTAAGCGACGTTAACATGCCTTGCATAAAAGTGTCCTAATTTCTGACTTGGGTTGAACATGCATGAGTCACTCAGCTGCATTCTTCTAAAAGCCTACACCTGTACAGAAAGATCTCAACTTCTCTCTCTCACATACCCAACCTGCTGAGCAAAAAGGGCATTATAAAGGCATGGACATGCTAGTTTTTTTCTTCATGATTCAAAACCTTTACGTTCTCAATGGAAAAAATGTTACAACACACAAAATTTCCAAATGCTTTGCAAAGCGCACTCCTCAGCATAGGATGCCACACACATAGCATCATCTTCTACCATCACCACAGGCTGATGCTTTTTACAGGTGACCCTGTGCTCAGGAGGGCCTTGGCCCCACAAACCTGGGAATCAGCACAAGGTTTGAATTGTCTTTCACCAAAAAAACAGAAGGTGAGATGACAAGAAATGACACAGAGACTCCAGTGCTCTTTCCAAGCTGAGGTACAACAGCGAAGACATTCTCCACCACGCACTGGCAGGGCTTTGCTGCCTGCATTCGGAGAGCAGATTTTGTGTCCGGTTCTCTCTGTTGTTCTTCCTATAGAAAGAGGCTGCCTTTCAAGTCTCACCTCTTCTTAAAACATTCTCACTATGCTAAAAAAGAAGAAAAAAAGGAAAGGACCAATGGAGGTCACACCAGCTATGGTTTTTCACCAGTGGCTTTGGCCGACTAAAAGAACTTCGTAACTTCAGCCTCATTTCTTCAATGGTAAAGCTTCAAAGAGAAGACCTGGCTATCTGGGAACAGCAGCACCCTGCAGCCGGGAAGAGCAAGGTAGCATCACAGGTTGTTCCAACAAGCCAAAGGGAGCATAGAAAAAGCCTTCCAGAGAGTCCGCCCCTGCTCTTCTTTTGATCCAGAAACTTTTTTAGAAGGAACTTGTGGTTTTCTATTCACTGATTAATTGAAGTAACCACAGAACCAAACTGCACTGTCTTCCCATCTTTGCTTCTTTGCTTTAGATAAATGCTAATGCACACGGAGCTGCCCCAACTGCTCTCAGGGCTCCAGAGACTCCTCAAGGGTCAGCTCTTTCTTGAATATAGTTGCTCTTTATCTGAGGTTGAGGTCCTCTTTCTGCTGAGCCTTTTTACGATTACATCTTTCAAGGCAGCATTAATTTAAGAGATTAAAGACCAAGAATTGTTTGAAGTTGAAATCAAGACCTGAAGATAAAACCAGTGAACTTGAAACCCTTCAACACAACCTGTCCAGTTGTAATAGTCCAACTGTTCGTTAGAATTTTTTAAATACTAATGCAACGCTAAACCTTTTCATGTTGCAGTAAAAAGCCAAGCAATATTCAAAGCATCAACCACAGGCATGGAATGAGTGATGGTTTCACATCACGGCACTACAGAAAGGCTGGAACCGACACAGGCTCAAGTCTGCACATGGGTGCATCAGGATTTGATTATTTTCCAATGAAACTTTCCCCAGGAGCTGTTCCCTTGGTGGCTGCGGTTAGAAGGACAGAGGAAGAAGTTTCAACACTTCCAGCAGTCTCAGACTGGGGCCGAGGAGGTGACAGCTATGACAATGCCAACAAAGATGTCTTTGGGTTGTAGGAAATTGCACACACGTCCTCGCACACAGACATGCACACTCAACAGCTGCTTTGGAGATAGCTTCCATCAAAACAGACTGAAACAACATCAAGGGCATTTAAATGAACACCTCCAATCTGACTCGTCTCAGACGGGGTCAGTAAACGGGCAGGGTGCTCACAGGGGTCCTTGGCGTGGGGACAGTGGCACACTTTCCCAAGCATGCCAACAAACCCCCAAAACTCTGCCACATGGGATCCACCATAGGACAACCTATGCTCTCTGACTCGCCAGCGCGCTGGGTGGTGGGGAGGAGAGGCAGCACAACAGCCAGGTCTGGGCACAAACTGCTATAGGAAATTATCAGGACAGTGCATCTCCCGATGGCCTCCAGCTCTGACTCGGGGGCACGTGGAGAAAACAGAAAGGCTCCAGGGACAACTGGGCACGTACAAAGCCTTCCACAAGCAGGCTACATTGGCACCTGCCCAAAATAGGGAACACACGTGTTTTACCACGGGGACAGAATATCAGTGCTTTTCTCTAAGGCGGAGAGTGAATCTGGTACAGAGATCACTCGCTATAAAGAAAAAGTGGAATAATGCTAGTTAATGATTAAGCAGAACTCTCACTCATCCTGCGCTTCTCCTTGCAGCTTTTACCTTGTCCAGGATAAGAGGGTTCACTTTGTTCTGGATAAAAGATTTCTCCTCTTGCTGATGACCAAGTTGTACAACCATCAGCACCACAGACATCTTTCTCCCATTTCCACAGACTGCCTCCGGGCACTGCCACCTGAGCGGGGACACCAGGGTGGCCTTCATCTCCTCTGTTCCTCAGGGTCACGCTTGTAAATGGGACAGGAGCTGTACTTCCCTTCCCAAGTAGAGTTATTTTAGATTTACAGGTCAAAATGCTGCTACCTAAGCACCACTACCAGCTGTGACAACCTCTGGCAGTTATCTGAGCAATGAATGATGGATCACTCTTCTGATTAAAAGTGCACAAAGAAGTGGTTTGCAAAGGGCTGGAGGCTAGTAATAAATAATATCTGCACAAGATGGTCTTCAGCTGTGCGCACATCAGTATTTACAGATCAGAAGCCAAGTTCTGACCTGTTGGATTCTACACCAGTTGATTAATTATTTACCTCAAAGCTAATTAATCATCCCTTAACTCTTCGTGAGCTCTTCTACCAGTAGGGCACGCTCATGAAGTGACTCAATAAATGCTTCTAGCATCTACAGCTTCATACGATTAAGAAGAAAAATCTTTCATGGGAGAGCCCCAGGCCAGAAATCAGAGGAGGCCACATCCCAGCTGCATTTTATTTTCTTTTCCTGACAATTATTTGGCCTTGCCTGATCCTCCATTATCCGCCACGTGGTGCTAACAACAGAGTGCTTCTCCAGACAGCACTTTTTTTTTTACTTGCAACCAAAGCAGCTCTTTTATTTGAATTTTTGCTAATAATCTGATAACTCAATCAGGAAAACACAGTTCTGCTCCAACTCTGTGGGGCCTGGAAACTCATTAAAATGGCTAGGAGATTGCAAGAAGCTTAAACCTATTAAGCAGGCTCTGCTGGCATTAAAAGCAAGCTCAAGAATTATGCTGCGTGTCCTCAGAAAACATTTGTCTCCAGCAGACCCACAGAAACTGAGGCAGGACCGGCGGGCAGGTCTCCAGGGCCACAGGAGGAGAAACGCCACCACGAGGGAAGCGTCAGGGCCATGTACAAGCCGTGCTCTCCTCCAAGAGCCTTCCAACCTAGTACTGCCTGGCCAGAGCCTCCACAGCCATCCTGCCTGAAACAGCAATAGTTTTTCCCATTTCCCCCCCAAAAAATGCAAACTAAAGGCTTCCTAACCCCCAAAGGTCTCAGGTTTAGGGTGTTTCTGCTGCGGTGCCGTAGCTCATCACCACTTTGCTTCGCACGTGAAGTATCTGCATCAGCATCTGCCAGCAATGCGCAGGTTCCCCACTGCTGCTTGACTCCACTGATACTCACGGGTTCTTTTGTCAGAGTTTTCTTTTTTGCTTAATTTGAGGCTGTAACTCGGCAGATTTCCTGGATGGTCGAAATGCCATAAGAAGAAAAGTCCCCCAGTAAACCTGCACCAAGGTTCTCCATCCCCCCAGCCCCTTTGATGCTCACATTCTGCCACCTCTTCTGCACATGAGTCTAGACACCCTCGCACCCCACTCCCACACCCAGGGTCTTTCCCGCACACCGTTCACCTCAATCCGCGCATTAAACTGGGACCTCAGACTGGGATTTTTAAGGGGATATGGCATCCTATATGTGGCTGACAAGTCCCTGATTTGAAGTCCTTGCCTGCCTGCACTGTGGTGTGACACAGCTGCCACATGGGGCTCAGACTCCCCAGTAACGTCACCTGCCTGTCCAGAACCAAAACACTTGTTTCAGGGTTCTCTGAGCAGCAGGTAGCAGGAGCCGGTCATCTGTTCATCTCCAGCTCTGCAGGCTAACTGCTAGGGTAACCCACGGTCCAACCTCCTATCGTAAGAAGTAAAGCCAAAAGAGATGGGGATTTCACCTGGCTGTCACCCCTCCACCACAGCAGTCCCATCACATGCCCAGTGGTTCTGCAGCCGCTTGAAGAGAAGCATCCGAGCAAGCCCCCAGCCGAGCACTACGCAAGGTGACACCCAGGACACACACAACAGCTTTTCTCGCATGGGCACAGCCGTGGATCACCTCAACAGTTTCCATCCCAAATGTGACTGCCATCACCCCTTGCTCTCCTGGAGCACTTCCACCAGATACCCCTCTCCCAGGGACACAACTGGCATCAGCAACGAAATCTCACAATGTACCCAAAGTCCTCATCAAATAACAAACACCATGAGCCTGTTCAGGAAGTGGGGCGTCAAGCCAAGACCTTCAGCACCCGTCAGGCTCTGATGGGGACTCCTGTGAGAACCATGATTTCAACACCCAGGACTACATAGGGGATGATTTCAACACCAAACTGAAGCCCCTGCTGGTCACAGACATCTGGTTGCCGCTCACTGGATCCCCGTCACTGGCAGTGTTCAAGGTCAGGTTGGATGGGGCTTTGTGCAACCTGCCCCCATGGCAGGGGGTCGGACTGGATGATCTTTGAAGGACCCTTCCAACCAAAACCACTCTGTGAGCCCATGATTCGGTGAGGAACGCCAAGCCGCTACAGCCTGCACTGGGTGGCAGCTGTGCGAGCCAAGGGAGGATCTGCACCCACATGCACCATAGAGGTGACCATTCAGCTGCACTGCACTCCAGGCAGAGCCCAGCGGAGGGCAAAAGCAGCCGGTTACCGGCATGAGGGGCAGAAGACACTTCTCCCAAAGCAACCAGACCGCCCCAATCTCTCCCTCGAGTATCGGGATAACACCCTGGCTGTGACACTGAGCTCACAGCACAGAATTACCTCTCCTCCCCACTCCCTCCCCTGCACTCCACAGCCATGAGCTGCTCTTCTCCCCTTCTGCAGGGAGGACCCAGCTCATCCCCCCGCCGTGCTGCGCCCACCCCCTGCTCCACAGCCACCGGCTCCGTCTCCCCCGCGAGTGGCTCAGCGGAGCTGTACCTGATGCAGTTCAGGGACAACGGCTCTCAGCTTGCATTTCACGTTGAAGCTGGCTGTTTCCATATCCCATATCGAAAGGGTGTGCATGCCTGAAACAGCTGCTTCTTCAACCATGTGATTGAGTCTGGCTCTGTCTTCTTCACACCCTTCCTGCCAGATGTCCACGCTGATCACCGCCACGAGCCCAGCAGCTCAGCCAGTCTGCAATCCACCTCACTGCCTGCTTACCTAACCCACACTTTGTCAACGGGGATATTACGGGAGACGGCGTCAAAAGTCTTGCTGAGCCAAGACAAACAACGCCCGCTGCTCTCCCCGCACCCACCAAGCCAGCCGTTGTAGAAACCATCAGGTTGGTCAGGAGCGCTTTTCCCTTTGTAAACCTGTGCTACAGATCACCTTCTTGTCCTTCATGCGCCTGGAAATAGCTTCCAGGATTAGTTGCTCCTCCCCAGGCGCCGCGAGGAGGCTGACAGGCCTGGAGCTCCCCTGATCCTCCTCCAGGTCCTTCCTGAAGACAGGAGGGACATTTGTTTTCCTCCAGTCCTCAGGCACCTCCCTGATCACCATCAGCTTTCACTGATAATGAGGAGTAGCCTGGCAATGACACTGGCAGCTCCCCCAGCACCGGGGGTGCATCCCATCAGGGACCCCAGATCTGCGCACATCATTCTGGAACGTTCCCAAATCTGACCCTCTTCTACTGAGGGTCAGTCTTTGTTAATCCAGACTTTCCAAGTGATCTCCAGGGCCCTTCCTGACCTCCTGCAGTTTTGTTTAAGGCCCTCCAATGGGACTCAGTTCCTGCAGTGCCAACCTCCCCAAGTGAGCAACTATTTCTTATCAAAACCTTTTCAAACGTGAACTAATGCCTTTACCGTACCCAACACCTCTTCCATGGCTCTCTCCATCACCAGAGCCAAAGAGAATCGGCACCGTCTGGCTGCTGGGAAGGCACTTCTTTGCTGCTCACCCCAGCCCTGGTGCGGGCACCTACCCAGCACAAATGACTTGTTTTCAGATGTATTTCCACTTGGCAAACAATAAATAAAAGTCCCCTGAGTCAGTGACCACCAGCAGATATTCACCCCCAGCTGCATCAGAGCACCCTCCCTCAGGGGACAAGAACGTGTATTTTGAGGTCCACTTCATTACTGTAAGGTTTTTGCCCCCCAAAATTAAAAAAAGCCAGAAGGAAGAAAAGCAACTTTCCAAAATATGGCTTACAGACCACCCAAGGTCCAGACAGCATCCACCCTGCTGCACCATTCTCCTCCCAAGGGGCCAGCATTGTCCTAACACCCATGCACGTGGGACACCAACATTTCTCACGTTATCACAGGACGCAGCAGCCCACAGTCCAAGACATCACGAACTCAAACACAGCCTTTGCCTGAAAACCGCTTCTAAGCCCAGACGCCAGCAGGGGAACGTGCAGAGGCAGCACAAGAGCAGCAGCGAACTCACAGAGAGCAACCTCAGCTCAGGCAGCTCCAGCCTCTCCTTATGGCTTTGGCAATAACCCTTGATGCACCACGTCAAGAGCTGCTCCCAGAGGTGGAGGAAGGACGGGGAGGAGCGGGGAAAACCCGCCCGTCAAGAAGTCGTCAAGAACAACTCACTGGAAAAAGAAACCAGTTCCAGGAGAGGGTTACTCATCCCTGCGACCACCAGAAGCAATGTGGGACACCGAGCTCTGGTCCCCGTTGGCAGAGAAGAGCTAAGAGGGAAGGATCTGCCAGCTGAGACCTGGATCAAAGCCCTCAGCAGCAAGGAAAAAAATAGATGAAACTGAATGAAAGCCCCTAAAAAAAGAAAACCCTCCCAGGCTGAGAAACTGGGCAGAGGATAGGGCTGTGCAAGGTTTCTCTTATCTCTGGCTTGCCAGGGATGACCAGACAGCCCCTGACCACCATTGTCACTAACACAGTGCAGGCGTTGCTATCGGGGTGACAGATTAACAACTAATTTCCTTGTCCCCATCAGCCAGCATCCGGAAACATCGCATATCGAGGCTGCTGAGTCTGGAATATCAACCCAAACCCCATTTCTAATCTCTCAGTCACAAACCAGGATTTATGGTAACACTGCCCCAGCCCGCGTGTCCTCACGTCACCGTCTCCAGAGGAGACTGATCCAAACACAGCAAACCATTGCCAACAGGAAAGGAACTGGAGCGTGCTAACGACATGACAAGTCTCTGAAAGGAGAGCCCAGCAATCTACCGATTGCATTAATTGCATCTATGAGGCAGCCACGTTAGGCAGAAAATCTCAGGTGTGAGAAAAATTATTCAGCAGCGCCACGTCCCATGAAACCATCCCCAGCCACAAACCAGGACATCAGCATCGGGGACAGCCCTGGCGGGGCTGGGTGCACCGAACGAGCGAGGGGGTGTGCAGGGCGGTGGCTCACATCACCCCACAGGGTGGGGTGCACGCTCACATCTCCGTCCCACCCTGTGCAAAGCTGCCCATCACTTGCAACGCGCACCAGTGGGCACCCGCTTAGTACAGGCTGGGGATCCAAGCCCTGATAATTACGCAGCAAATTGCAGGGGAAGAAGCCAAGTGACAGGTCAATGGGATTTTTTTTCTCCTTCTGAATAACCTCTTGCTCATAAGCAGCAACTGTCCCGGGTTACGGCAGCACCTTCCCCCGGTATTTCCCTTCCCAGTTGCTCACGTCGTCAGCCCTGCCCGAACATCTGTGATTTATTCCTGTCTGAGGAATTAACCTGAAAATACCTCAGGGCCCCTTTCCTGCAGCTCTGCAGGAAGAAACAAAAATCTGAAGAAACAATATCCGGGGTTGGCACCTACGAAATCAGCTGCACGAGAAGGGGGTGCCACCGGCCTGGCACCGCAGCTGGGTCACCCATCACCAGCGGGGACACACAGCCGTGGGGCTCCTCGCCCTCTGGCCAACACCCAGCGAGTCGGGTCCAAACAAAGCCGGGTCTGCAGAAACACCGCTGCTGGTTGGTGTTTTGGAGGAGGACTTGGGGTGAGGGGGGGGGGTTGCAGAAGACCTGGTGTGTGCACAGCACCTGCAGACCCCGGAGCGCGCAGGGATGCAGGACCCACAACCCAGCCGTGCACCCTGCAGGGACCTTATCTGCAGAGGAAGATTTTTGGTTAAATCTTCAGCTGGACAACTGGGAGGCACCCTGCTGTCTCGGCAGCGGGTGGTGGGAATGGCTCTTCTCCTGTGCTGCTTCGCTGCAGGTGTTTGACCTCGCTGCTTGCTGGAAGCTGGCGGCATGCACCCTGCCAGCCTGCGGGCAGGACGCACGGCCCCGGCGCCGTCCCTCTCCTCCCGGCGTGGCAGGGAAGACAGCACTTGGCCACAGTGATCCGGAAAACCACACGGGCCCTGATGGTTGCAGCACACCTCCTCATAGCCACCACTGCCAGCAAACACAGGCTTGGCCATGACCTTGGAGGTTCAAACCAGTACAGAAATGAGAAAGATGCTGGCGTAGGCAAGATGGCTTCCAGCGCAGCACATCCAG
This sequence comes from Anarhynchus alexandrinus, assembly GCA_008711295.1. NCBI lineage: Eukaryota > Metazoa > Chordata > Aves > Charadriiformes > Charadriidae > Anarhynchus > Anarhynchus alexandrinus. Next base: position 116,064 of record VUYV01000142.1, read on the forward strand.
CGAATCACAGCCGAAGTGAGCTGGCACTGGAGCAGAGCTCTCACCAGAGTGGAAGCCAGGGGACATTGAAGAAACTGAAATTGGAAAGATATGGGTTTGGTGGATGGACTATAGGTGGATAGGGAATTGGCTGGATGGCCGAGTCCAGAGTTTCATTCAGTGGCTCAATGTCCAAGTGGAAACCTGTAATAAGCGGTGTCCCTCAAGGGTCTGTACTAGGACCAATACTATTTCATATCTTCCTCAACGACACAGACAAGCGGCATCAAGTGCACCCTCAGCAAATTTGCGGGTGAGTGGGGCAGTCAATACACTGGAGGGAAGGGGTGACATCCAGAGGGACCTGGATGGGCTTCAGAAATGGGCCCATGGCAACCTCGTGAAGTTCAACCAGGCCAAGTGCAACGTCCTGCACCCGCGTTGGGGCAACCCCCAGTACCAGCACAGACCAGGAGGTGGAGGGAGGGAGGCAGGGAGGGATGGATGGAGAGCAGCCCTGCAGAGAAGGACTTTCCAGCAGAAGTCCCATTTGTCAGAAGAGATTTGGGACATCGGTGACCTCTGTGCAGTCCTTCAGTTCCCAAAGGCTGATGTTCCTTCTTGGAAACAGAGCTCGGAGTCTGACATTGCCACTTATGCATTCAAGCTAAGTACAGTAAGAAGAAAAAAATTAAGACGCTCGGTTTGCAAGACGCTGACTCAACCCCTTCCTAATTTTCTAGATTTTTTTTTGACTGACCAATACAATCATTTGCAGCAGATATGACAGCACAGGGGAGCACACAGAGGGGTGGATGAATGGAAGGAAGAAGGGAGGGAGGGAGGAGAGCAATGGAGAAGGAGAAGGACTGGGGGAGTTGAAGGAGGATGGAACCAGACTCTTTTCAGGGGTTCCCAGTGATAGGATGAGGGGCAACAGGCACAAGTTGGAACTTGTTTGAATGGAAGAAGTTCCATTCAAACACAAGAAAAAACTTCTTTACAGTTAGGGCGACAGAGCAGTGGCACAGCTGCCCAGGGAGGTGGGGGAGTCCCCTTCTCTGGAGATTTTCAAGCCCCGCCTGGATGCAGTCCTGAGTGCTGTGCTCTGGGCAGTCCTGCTTTGGCAGGGGAGTGGGACTGGGTGATCTCTAGAGGTCCCTTCCAACTCTGAAAATTCCGTGATTCTGTGAGACTGGTGGGTGACAAATGGGACATCAGCCGCCAATGTGCACTCGCAGCCCACAAAGCCAAGCGTCTCCTGGGCTGCATCCCCAGCAGCGTGGCCAGCAGGGAGAGGGAGGGGATGCTCCCCCTCTGCTCCGCTCTCCTCACACCCCCCCGCAGCACCGCCTCCAGCCCTGGGGTCCCCAGCACAAGGCAGACGTGCACCTGGCCAGAGGAGGCCACCAAAATGCTCCGAGGGCTGCAACACCTCTGCTCTGGAGAAAGGCTGACAGAGTTGGGGTTGTGCAGCCGGGAGAAGAGACGGCTCCGCGCAGACCTTACTGCGGCCGCTCGGTACTTAAAGGGCACTTATAGGAAAGAGGGAGAGAGACTTTTGACCAGCGCCTGCAGGGACAGGACAAGGGGCAGCGGTTCTAAACTGAACGAGGGTGGGGTTAGGTTGGACATGGGGAAGAAATGCTGTACCGTGAGGGTGGTGAGCCCCTGGCCCAGGTTGCCCAGAGAAGCTGTGGCTGCCCCATCCCTGGAGGTGTTCAAGGCCAGGTTGGACGGGGCTTGGAGCAACCTGGGGTGGTGGGAGGTGTCCCTGCCCAGGGCAGGGGGGTGGAACTAGATGATCTTTAAGGTCCCTTGCAACCCAAACCACTCTGTGCGCCCATGACACACCACATGCCACAGCCTGTCCTCTGCCCACAGCCATCAGTCTGCTCCCCGGTTTGGGGGACAAGAAAAGGGGGAGAAGAAAGGGGACACACTGGTCCTGGCTTTGGAACATGCATGAAGCCAACCCCTCCATGCCAGGCCCATAAGGCTTCCTCCTACTCTGCAATCCCTACACCAATACCTAAAGCTGGGCAGAAGGGAGGTGGACACAAGCCACCTGGTGTGGGCAACCCGGGGAGACAGCAAAGGAGCCTGAGAAAGGGAAACAAAAATAAACCTCAAGTCCTAATCAAGCTTTTGCACAGCTCCCACCCACAAACAATCCCCAGCTTGGGAAATCGGAGGTACCAGTGGTACCCAGTAACGTCCCACGAATGCCTGGGCTGCATGCCTGGTGTCTGGGTGGCAGGGCTGGTGACCGTCTGTCCGTCTGACTGTCCATCACACCCCACGGGAGGGCTGACGAACACGGCACGGGCGGGAGCAGGGCTGGAGAGCAGCAGCTCCCAAAGGCACGAGGAAGAACCTGGATCCACCTGCGGGTGCTCCTGCCAGCACCTCCGATGCCCTCGTTAAACATTGGGCCATCTCTGCCAAAGGAGATGACGAGCCCGTGCCGGGCAGGCGGCCAGCTCTGTGCAGGCAGCGGGGCTCTGCCTGCATGGGCTGGAGCTGGCAGCTGCCGGAACAGCGATCGCTCCGAATAGGCAGCTCCCAGGCATTTGCCAGGAGGCAGAACCCCCCCGCACCCGGCTCTCTGCAGGGCTCCCAATTAACGGCAAATGGGCAGCAATACCCCCTGCAGCAATTAATCATCTTCCTGGGTTGCAGGGAAATCGTTATTTCCAACTACCCCCGTGCAGCCGCTGATGCGCCCACGCGCCAAGGCGGGACAGGACGCACAGCCCGGCAGTGCCGAGGAGCGGGCAGGAGCGCAGGCAGCAGTGCCGAGGAGCGGGCAGGCAGGCAGGCGGGCAGCAGCCCCCGGGATCAAAACGGCGGGTGCAGTAGGAGTGTGGCAGGCAGGGACCCGAGAGAGAGGGGGCAGGCGCAACGTGTCGGGAGAGTAGGCAGGAGCTGAAGGTGGGTGGTGTCGCGAGGCAATAAAATGGGATGTTGGGGGTAGTTTAGGGGGAAATAGCAGATATTTTCTGTGTATTTCTGAGTATTTTCTCCTAAAACAAGAGCTGAAAAGATTTGGAACAACATTCAAATGCTTGATTACTGCAGCAGTTCAATCAAATATACAGCAGCACTGTGTTAAGTACCTTTTTTAAAAGGAACAGGATTATATTCCAAACCCTCCCGTAAGAATAATTTTTGGGGCTTTACCACATCATAATACTAGCCCGCATTTCTGTGCGCTATTTTTGAGCACCGGGTAAAATATTTTCAGTATTCTCCTTCCTCCGCTGTTTTTCGAGCACGGTGGTTTCTGCTGCTCTGGGTGCGGATCCATGTGCCGCACAGCACCACTGCTGTGCAACGGGCCAGCACATCTGGACTGGACTATCCTACAATCCTATTTTAGGTGTCTTTATCTCTTTATTCAGAAGTAAGAAAGTCACAGATATCTCATGAACACTTCCAGCAGCACTACTGGTGATGCCTGAACTCTGAACAACTCCAGTCTTGTTCTTGGAGGAGTGAAGGTCAGCACCCACCGCAGACGGGCAGGGAAGGGTGCTGGGCAGCTCGGCAGGTCCTGCCCACACCAGGCAGATGTGCCCAGCAGCTCGGTTTGCCACGGGCCGAGGCAGAGCAGTTCGACTCACTGGTTCCTGCTTGGCTTGTGCAAAGCATTTGATACTCCATCCTCATCTCTAAATTGCCATCCTCATGCCATCCTCATCTCTAAATTGGAGAGACATGGATTTGATGGATGGAGCACTCGATGGATAAGGAATTGGCTGGATGGTCACACTCAAAGAGTTGCAGTCAACAGCTTGATGTCCAAGTGGAGACCAGTGTTGAGTGGCGTTCCTCAGGGGTTGGTACTGGGACCAGTGCTGTTTAACATCTTTGTTGGTGACATGGGTATTGGGATGGAGTGCACCCTCAGCAAGTTTGCTGACGACACCAAGCTGTGTGGAGCAGTCGACACGCTGGAGGGGCGGGATGCCACCCAGAGGGACCTGGACAGGCTGGAGAGGTGGGCCTGTGCAAACCTCATGAAGGTGAACAAGGCCAAGCGCCAGGTCCTGCACATGGGTCAGGGCAATCCCAAGCACAAATCCAGGCTGGGTAGAGAACGGATTGAGAGAAACCCTGAGGAGAAGGACTTGGGGTGTTGGTTGATGAGAAGCTCAACATGAGCCGGTAATGTGTGCTGGCAGCCCAGAAAGCCAACTACATCCTGGGCTGCATCCCCAGCAGCGTGGCCAGCAGGGCGAGGGAGGGGATTCTGCCCCTCTGCTCCGCTCTGGGGAGACCCCACCCGGAGTACTGCGTCCAGCTCTGGAGCCCCCAACATCAGGACATGGACCTGCTGGAGCAGGTCCAGAGGAGGCCATGAAGATGCTCCAAGGGCTGTGAGGACAGGCTGAGCGAGTTGGGGTTGCTAAGCCTGGAGAAGAGAAGGCTCCAGGGAGACCTTAGAGCCCCTTCCAGTCCCTAAAGGGGATACAGGAAAGATGGGGAGAGACTCTTGATCAGGGAGCGGAGCAATAGGATGAGGGGGAATGGTTTGAAACTGGAAATGGGGAGATTTAGATTAGATATGAGGAAGAAATTCTTTACTCTGAGGGTGGTGAGGCACTAGCCCAGGTTGCCCAGAGAAGCTGTGGCTGCCTCATCCCTGGAGGTGTTCAAGGCCAGGTTGGACAGGGCTTGAAGCAACCTGGTATAGTGGGAGGTGTCCCTGCCCAGGGCAGGGGGGTTAGAACTAGATGGTCTTTAAGGTCCCTTCCAATTCTAACCATTCTGTGATGATTCCGTGATTTCCCAGTCTGACCCACTCAGACGCTGGTCATTGTTTCCTGAACTGGTTTTATGAGAACCTCTGGTCTCCACTGACAATTGTCAGGGATGGGACAGGCACCCATTCCTAGCGGTGAGCCACCCACCCTGATACCAAACCCACTCCCCGCCTGGGCTTGTCTAGCTAGGTGCTCCCGGGCACCAAGAGTCACTGTCAGGGCTTTGCTCCCTGCAGGACTGTCTCAGAGCTGGTCCCATCACCATCCAACTTGCTGTTCCAGTAGGCTGCCCACTCTCCCACTGGGTACCTCAGCTGTCAGTCCTTCAATCGCTCTCCCAGTTTCTCCTCAACATCTTCATCAGTTGATGCACATTGTTCTCCAACCATGGACAGCTAAACTGACTGCAGCACTCGCGTCCATTTTCTCCAGAGGACAACACAGAAGACTAAGGGACTCCCCGTTTCCAACCTGGACACAACACGACCCAACAGGTAAGAGAAGCCACTTCCAGCAAACACCAATCTTGTCTGGTATAAAGTCTCCCATGTTGCAGCCATGGTCTCTGCTCCTCAGCACGTGACCGCCTACCTAACCAGCCCAGCTAAACGGTGCCTGTGCCAGGGACCTGTCCCACCTCCTCCTCCAGACTCAGCCCACATGCAGTCCTTGCTGTGCTCCTGGTTCTCCACACTGTAAAAGCTCTCAGGGTCCTTCAGTACTGAGGATTTCCTGCTCCATCGCCTGCTTCCTCCCACCACTTGCCTAAAATCTCCACTTTAAGCGATTCCTTCTCCTCCCCCTCCTTCCACCTGAAATACAACCACGCACAGTACTGCGCCACATGTGGGTAAAGGTTACCCAAAGACACACACACAACCGCTATTTTCCCAGCTGCCCAAGACCCAACGGGTCTTTACCAGTAATTCCTCCTCAAGCTGCTTCCAGCAGTTTCCAATTCACCATCCCTGACTTTTTCATCTCTCAATCAACCAGCCACAGCTTCGCAAAGCCAGTACTTGGCACCCCCCCACTGCAGCAGGAGCCCCTTGCCACAGCAGCGCCTGCAGCGTGATCCCCAGGTGCAGGTGATGATCACAGGACCTCTGGCCGCTCTCCTCTTCCTCCTGCTCTTCTGGCCAGACCCAGGCTGCTCCCCTGCTCTCGGCATGCCTAGAAAGCACAAAGCCTTTCCCGCGCTGCAGCGTGCACCAGCGCCACAGTAATCCTGGGAAAGCACAGTAACAGGATTTACAGCTCGCTCATCTCAGCCCTCCTAAACTCATTTCTGCAAATAACGGATTATCCCCTGGTGTCAACACCGAGACAATGGAGATTTAGCAAGAGAAAGCTGAGATATAGCTGCAAAGCGTACGCCGCTGGGTTTGGATGAGGTCTGCTGGAGAGCGTCCTCCTCCACCCGGTCTCTACCCCTCTCCTGCCTACGCAGGCAGCACCCCCAGCGCCCTGAGGCGGAGCCGCACTGCTGGGCGACACGGCCGCTCATCCAGCGGGGACATGGCTCCGAAGAGCGTCAGCGCTGCAGAAGACACGTGCACGCCGGCGTGCACGGCAGGGCTTGCTGCGCAGATGCTGGGTGGCAACCCCCTGATCTTCCCGTTTCCTTTTCTCAGCGCCTCCCGAAGCAGCCCCCCACGTTTCTGCTCTTTCACCCTTTGGCCTTCAAACCCCCCCCCCGTGCCTTCCTCCACCGCCTGCCGAGCCGGAGAGCTAACAGCATTAGAAATCACGGTAGCTTTCATGCCACACGGAGCACAGAAGGGGATGGGGAGGGGATCCTGGCTGCTGTAAGCAGACGAGAGGAACGCAGCCACAGGCCAGAGTCAAAAGCAAGCGGTGCCACTGCAACGCGTGTCCCCATGCCACCCAGCATCCCACCCGCTGGGGCCAGCACCACAGCCCAGCTTGTGGCCCACCAGAGCGGGGGTCCTCTTCTCCCCCCGCCAGCTTCCAGGGCCCAGCCGGCACCAACCACTATGAATCCAGCAGGGAGAGGCGAGGAGAGCCCCGTGCCTCCCAACATGCAACCCAGCCTGCTGAACCCAGCACTTGCTGGAAGAGCCCCAGCCTGGCCACCCCACTGGCCAAGAATGGCTAAACTCTTCCAGCCCATGCAGCAAGGCGCACAGCTGCCATATCCCCTCTCATTTTTGCTCCTTTCCCTTCTTCCTCCCTCTTTCCAGCTTCCCCGGGACAAACACCTCAGGCTGCAGGAGATGGCAGGCAGCCTTACCGTGCAGGCAGGACGACCAGCGCGGCACACCGCAGCTCTGGCACGGCTCAGCTTGGCTCACCCACCCGCCTGGACCTGCCTCCGGACCTGGCCTGGACCTGCTCCTGGCTCAAGGAGCAGCCAAGGCTGGTAAGCTCGAGGGGAGGAGACACAGAGGGAGAGGGGACAAACTCACACGCAGGCAAAAGAAGCCAGCGAAGAAAGATGTGAGGCTGCCACAGGCAGTGGGGCTGGGGGCAGTGATGGCCCGATGTCCCCTCAGCCCCAGGGCTGCTCGCCTCCTGCCAGTCGCTCTGTCCCAAAACCCTCGGGACACAGGAAGAACAGGGGCTGCAGTACCGTCCCAGGGCTACACTGCTCACAAGCTCGAGAAGTGGGCCCATGTCACCCTTATGAGGTCCAACCAGGCCAAGTGCAGGGTCTTGCATCTGGGTCAGGGCAACTCCCAGTATCAACACAGACTGGGGGACGAAGGGATGGAGAGCAGCCCTGAGGAGAAGGACTTGGGGGTGAAAAGCTCAACGTGATCTGGCAAAGTGTGCTTGCAGCCCAGAAAGCCAACCATATCCTGGGCTGCATCCCCAGCAGCGTGGCCAGCAGGGCCAGGGAGGGGATTGTGCCCCTCTGCTCTGCTCTGGGGAGACCCCCCTGCAGTGCTGCCTCCAGCTCGGGGGGTCCCCACAGCAGAAGGGCATGGACCTGTTGGAGCGGGGCCAGAGGGGGTCACAGAGATGCTGCGAGGGCTGGAGCCCCTCTGCTGGGAGGACAGGCTGGGAGAGTTGGGGGGTTCAGCCTGGAGAAGAGAAGGCTCCGCGGAGACCTTACTGTGGCCACTCAATACTTAAAGGGGGCTTATAGGAAAGATGGGGACAGACTTTTTAGTAGGGCCTGTTGCGATAGGACAAGGGGTAATGGCTTTAAACTAAAAGAGGGAAAATTCAGACTAGATATAAGGAAGACATTTTTTACACTGAGGGTGGTAAGACCCTGGCCCAGGTTGCCCAGAGAGGTGGTGGATGCCCCATCCCTGGCAACATTCAAGGCCAGGTTGGATGGGGCTCTGAGCAGCCTGGTCTAGGTGAAGATGTCCCTGGTCATTGCAGGGGGGTTGGACTAGATGGCCTTTAAAGGTCCCTTCCAACTCAAACCATTCCATGATTCCACGAAGACGCACAAAGCCAAGGAGCCACACGAGCTCCCCTGTGCTACGACAGCAGCAGCAGTACCTCCGCAGCAAGGACAGGCTTCTGCTCCAAAAGCTACCTTCTCATTGCCCACAATGCAAGGGGCTCTGGGCTGCCACGGGATGCACAGCTCAAATAAGATCAAGTTTTTCAGCAAAAGCTGCACCTTGTGACAGCGATAACACATCTTCCAGGAGTGCCACTAAATGTTTGGTCTAAATTAAGACCAAAATAATTACAGAGCAGCTGATTTTTATTCTTTTTTTATGTTGCCATGAATCAGACTATGGTTAATTGATATATACTCTGCATTCGCTCAGTGTTGCAGATCACCCAGCGTTGTTCAGGGTGACAGAGCAGACAATAGGTGCTGGCAATCGCAAAGCTCAGGCGTGGAGGGGGGCTGCACAGCTGCTGCACGGTAAAAGGGAATCTCACCTGGACTAACATGTGGCACATCAAGGGGACACAAAAGAAAAAGCCACACGGGCACAAGGGAGAGAGGACAGAGATGTACCAGGCACCCTCGCTGCGGCGTTGGGATGATGCACAGCAAGTCCATGCATCCTATTCCCGTGGGCAGCACCTGAAGGCTGGCAGCAGGTGCCACCGTGCCGGGCGCGACGCAGCTGCAGAAGCCTCAGACAGGTCCATCCTGAATGGTGGCAGTGGCCAGGGAAGGTGAGGACCAGCATGAGCATCCCTACACCCACACTTGCCCCTGCTCCGCCTGCACCCTGCGACACCCGCTGAATCGGTGCCAGGAGGTGCTGGGCTGGTTTAGCGCTGAAGGGTGGCATTTCGCCAGCTTGTTCCCCAGCTCCACTAGGGATCCCCCAGAGACACCGGGGAGGACTGGACCGTCCACTCCCTGGACAGCCATCTCCACAACCCAACGTAGAGCCTCGCCTCTTGTTCACAGGCAGAGGTGCCACCACGACCCACCAACCCTCACTTTGTCCATCTCCTTCAAACACTCATAACCTGCACGCGCCCAGGCCAAGCGCCCACCAGCCAACCACGGGAAGCCCTGGCCCATCCCACACAGACAGACCCCAACTTCCACAGGGGTAGCAACGTGACAAGGTAAGAGAAGAGCAACCCAGTCTGAAAAGCTCAAGAAATGATGACCAGCAGCAAGGGCCCCCCAAAAATCCTGAAGACCTCACGCCCCGGGGTACCCCAGCCCTTCAAAACCAGAGCTGGGGCAGGCGATGGGGACAGGGAAGGCAGGGATTGCCCTAAGCCATTGCAAAACGACTGAGCTGCTGCATGGACCTGACAGGATGAAGCCAGAAGGGCAAACAGCTATTTAAGCTAAATATATTTGTTCTTGGGATGATGTTGGTATGTAAATCAATCATAAATAGACTCAGGCTGGAAAACAAGAATTACCAGGAGAAGAAATAAAACTCGTTCAAGATGGAGCTGGAGAAACGCATGAAAGGGTGACAAATGCATCTCTCTATGACACAGACACAGGACGCGGCCACCCGAGGCAGTCCCTGAGCATTGCTATAATGACCACGGGCATCATCAGTGCAGCTCTGCTCAGGATGCCCAAGCCACGGGAAGTGTTGGAGCCACTCTTTCATTTCAGTGTCAACTCGCCAGCCTCAAAGACATGGCAGGAGAAAGCAGACAGCCAGCAGGACCGCTGTACTCAGCGCTGCGTGCAGCAGGAACCATTACAGGGGAGGAAGATGGGGCTCCCCACTCCTCCTCCCCACACAAGCAGGGCCCAGTGAAGTGCGTGCTCCCTGGGTCCTGCAGCTAGCAGGCTGCTCTGCTGCCACGCCATGCCCAGCCAACCCCAAGGAGACTGAAGAACCACCTCTGTTGGTGGGGACCCTGCCATCTACAACCTGCACTGGTGTCCTCCCCTTCCCCAGCCCTGCTCTGGGAGGTGTGGTGAGCAACCGGAACCGTCCAACCTCCCTGGGCCACTCACGATTTTACGTCCATCAAATTGACTCCACACCTTGCCATCCAACCAGGCCAAGTGCAAGGTCCTGCACCTGGGTCGGGGCAACCCCCAGTACAAAGTGGGGGATGGAGGGAGGGATGGAGAGTACCCTGTGGAGAAGGACTGGGGGAGACTGGTGGGTGACAAATGGGACATCAGCCGGCAATGTGCACTCGCAGCCCACAAAGCCAAGCGTCTCCTGGGCTGCATCCCCAGCAGCGTGGCCAGCAGGGAGAGGGAGGGGATGCTCCCCCTCTGCTCCGCTCTCCTCACACCCCCCCGCAGCACCGCCTCCAGCCCTGGGGTCCCCAGCACAAGGCAGACGTGCACCTGGCCAGAGGAGGCCACCAAAATGCTCCGAGGGCTGCAACACCTCTGCTCTGGAGAAAGGCTGACAGAGTTGGGGTTGTGCAGCCGGGAGAAGAGACGGCTCCGCGCAGACCTTACTGCGGCCGCTCGGTACTTAAAGGGCACTTATAGGAAAGAGGGAGAGAGACTTTTGACCAGCGCCTGCAGGGACAGGACAAGGGGCAGCGGTTCTAAACTGAACGAGGGTGGGGTTAGGTTGGACATGGGGAAGAAATGCTGTACCGTGAGGGTGGTGAGCCCCTGGCGCAGGTTGCCCAGAGAAGCTGTGGCTGCCCCATCCCTGGAGGTGTTCAAGGCCAGGTTGGACGGGGCTTGGAGCAACCTGGGCTGGTGGGAGGTGTTCCTGCCCATGGTAGGGGGGTTGGACTGGATGATCTCTGAAGGTCCCTTCCAACCCAAAACTGTGAGTTTATCCCTGCTTCAGGCTGAGAAGCTGGAGATGCCTTTGCAATGTCCCTGTACTGCACCGAGGACAAACCCCGCAGCCCTGCCTGCACCAAAATCCTCACCTGGCCAGACCTGAGCAGGAGACAACTGGGGCAGGGGCAGCACTGATGAGGCTGCAGTTGTGGATTGAGAGCAGCATGGTGCATGTGGGGACATGCTGCTTTGCTTTCTGTGTCTGAGACATACCCAGCCACCCTTCAGCAGCTCCTTTGCTCTGCAAGGGCCGCACTTGCTTCACCACAGCTTTGGCTCCTCTCACCCCCATTTCTGAGGTCTACTGAAGTCCAGGGAAGCCAGGAGAAGCAGCACAGAGGGTGGAGGAGCAAAGAGAGGCCCAAAGAACAAAGTCAGGCTTTTCATCAAAATCCTCAATTCTCCTCTCACACTGTTCCTCCCAAAAGAGCATCACAGGAGCCTGAGCCTGAAGCCTCCAATGCAGCATGATTGTATCTCCTGGTCTTCAAGGAAACCTCCTCTCTGCTGTGGCGGGACCAGGGACCAGGGGGAATGCACTCCCAGAAAAACCACTGCACAGGGGGAAACAGAGCTAAGAGGGCAGGGAAAGCAGTGCCCGAGGAGGGCAGCTCCAGCAAGAACCAGCTGCAGCCTCCCTTCCTCCTGGCAGCACCTGAGCTGCATCTCCTCTAAGCAAAGTGGGCTGCCCGCTGTGACACCTACCAAAAGGACCTGGTCAGCAGCAAGGTTACGCTTACACGAAAGCACAGAGCCTGCTCAGAGACGTCTAGCCGAAGCCTAGGCACCAAGACAACTCGAAATTGCCTTTTTGGCACTGGCCAGTGTTGCCTCAATGCATTAGACAGAGGTGAGCAGCTATGATTTGTCTTTTGACCACCTGGCACATCTCTCTGCCAGGAGATGGTCTGCTGGGAATTACAGAGGCCGCTCTCCAAATAACTCAAATCTCCTCCAGCAGACGGAGAGCCTGAACAACGTCACCTGGGACCTGCGCCCTGGTGTCCAAAGCCACCACCACGAGTCTGCACAGCTTCAATTATGAAACTGGAGGTCAAGCGTACACGCAACTGAACCGCCTCATAGAGGAAGTTCATAGAGAGTAGAGCCATAATGGGCTTACTTTCAAGTCTGAAATATTTACTGGGTCTGCAGAGATGGACTGAGCTCAGAGGCTGACAGACACGACTTCATATGTGAGGATTTACGTTCCCAGAGGCAATTCATTCAGGAACAGCATCCATCACGCGATGCAGTGCTGAGGAGTGGCAGAGCGTGGTCGCGGGGAGGGACGCAACGCACGGAGAAGACGAATGGCACAGAAGTCCTTCCCGACCTCTCCAGGACAAAAAAAAACCCCAAACCAAAAACCAAAACCTACGTCATTTCATTCCTCTCTGATTGGCAACTTTCCACTCAAAGCCACCTCCTCTGGGAAGTGGCCCAGACAAAGGACCGAGGACAAACAGCCTGCTTCAAGCACCAGGAGCGACAACAGATGCAGCAGCTCACCGGGAAGGATTTTAGGAACAGGTTTACCAGGAGCTGTGACTCAAACCAGGAGTAGCAGCAGCGATGGCTCCGACCTGAGGAGGAATACAGCCCCTCAGCGGCTCTGAGCCCACCCATGTCCTGACATAATGCTGCCCACCCCGCGGTGTGGAGCTGCTCAGCGGGGAGACCCTCCCCGTCCCCCCGCAACTGGGCACCAGCCCGCCAGAGCTGCAAGGTGCAGGCAGGCGGGGGGCTGCCACCTTGCCGGCATGATGGCAAAGCCAGCCAGCTGCCCACCCACCGGGTGCCAAAATAAGCCCAGGCAGCAGCAGCAACGTGGATCTGAGAACAGTCTGTGCAGCCAGAAGAGGGCTCAGCAGGAAGGGAGGGGAGGGATGAGCCCTTCTGTGCAACACAGATCCAGCCCAGCACCTCCATCCCACGCCAGGCAGGTGGGTAAATCCAGGTCTCCCATAGACACCTGGACCTCACCTTCTTCTGCAACAGCAGAGTATGTGCAGGAGAGCACCAAGGGCTCGATCTGCCTGAGCAAACAGTCATTTAAGTCACAGGGTTCCAGTAGGACTGTACCTGCGGGGTCTCTCTCTTCTATCAAGAGACCCCGAAAAAGCAGCAAGCAATTCAGCCAGCAGACACTGTACGTCCATCCGTCCACCCCTCCCTCCTTCCCTCCTCTCAGTGCTCAAATGGCAACTCCAACCACTGTTCATCTGTTTCCCAAATCATCCGGCCAGTTCTGTCCCGATCTTCTGAAGCCCCACTCCAAGGTCCTCCAGCTCTACGAGGGACTTGCCGGTGGTGTTTAAGGAGTCTGTATCTCTTGAAGGAGGAACTGCACCACACCAAACTGAGCTGCACTATGCACAGCACATTTGCCTCCTGACAAGAATGAGCAGTCTGTGTCTTTCTTCTGATATCCTGGAGGCTGACTCCCCATCACCTTTGTAGTGGAGGTTTCACATGATGCTAAAGTGCTTAGAGACCACTAAGAAATAACTGAGGTGCTGTTCCAGAAGGGACAAGCAGCACCCCAAATCCCCTGTGAGTTTGGCCCCGGCATAGAGCAATGTCTTGCCTTGACTGTCATCACAGGTGTCACTCGCTCGCCATGTTAAAAAGCAAACACGAGTCAGCACACACCAAGACCAGTCTTTCACCACCTCCATTTTAGTGCCCCTTGGCTGCACCCCCCTCTCATGCCTCTTGGAAACATTGCTTCTTAATTTCCAAATTAAACTCAGTAAATTCACTTCCCTGGGTCACAAGCCTTTGCATTAATTACCAGGTTCTCCGTGGGCTCAGGAGCACAGGGAGGCAGGGTGGGGGCTGCCGGGCACTGCGCCGGCGCCCACCATTCCCCACTTCACTGTATTCATCACCACAGGGCCCTGCACTGCCTCCATCCCGCCAAAGCGCAGTACTGAGCTCCAGCCAAGGTTAACGCGGAGGTTAATCCCATCATTGGTTGAACTTCTGCCACAGTTCGTGCGTCTCAACCAGGGGTTGAAGGAGCAGACAGACATGGAGCGATGCTGCTCTCCGTCTGGCTGAGCCTCTGGGAAATGGAAAAGCTACAAGTGGTACATCATCAGTTATCACAGAATGGTTTGGGGCGGATTGGACCTTTAAAGATCACCCAGTCCATCCCTGAGTTATCCCAAGAGCTGACCCACGGTCCCATAAGACAGCACGTGGCCTGCTCTTACAAGTCAACATGAGTTTAATGCCTCTCTAGATCATCTAAGCAGATCCCTGCAGCTATGCCCAACGTTGTCTCCTGTCCTGAGGACACTGAGGACCATTTCCAACACCCCACCCCCAGGTACCGAGGGACAGAAGGGAGCAGCACTTGGAGGGGGTGAACGTCCTGCTCCAGCAACGCTGGCACATGGGTGCTGCCATAGGAACATGGCTGAGCTGACACCACACCACCTGCAGCCCCAGCACAAAGCAGCCTGGGGGAGCTGGAGGCTGGTCGGAGATAACACCCGGCATCCACCCAGCTGAGAGGGGTCAGTTGTAGTGAAGCAGCTCTTGCTGATTTGTGGTGATGCATCTGTGAGGAGTGGGCCCATGCGAACCTTGTGAAGTTCAACCAGGCCAAGTGCAACGTCCTGCACCCCAGTATCAGCACAGACTGGGGGATGGATGGATGGATGGAGAGCAATCTGTGGAGAAGGACTAGTGGGTGACAAACGGGACATCGGCCGGCAATGTGCACTCGCAGCCCACAAAGCCAAGCGTCTCCTGGGCTGCATCCCCAGCAGCGTGGCCAGCAGGGAGAGGGAGGGGATGCTCCCCCTCTGCTCCGCTCTCCTCACACCCCCCCGCAGCACCGCCTCCAGCCCTGGGGTCCCCAGCACAAGGCAGACGTGGACCTGGGAGAGCCGGGCCAGAGGAGGCCAACGAGGGGGTTGGACTGGGTGATCTTTGAGGGTCCCTTCCAACCCAAACCACTCTGTGATTCTGTGAGTCTATCTACCATTGAGTACTTGATCTGCCCCAATGCACCTCCTGGACACACCACAATATTACAAAGCACCAATTTCTCAACAAGATGTGGACTCTTCTTTCGCTGCCCAAACAGTTTTTGGCATTATAAACTGAATTTTCTACAACACCAAGGTAACACTGTAAAACAAAACCAGAAGCACTCCCAATGTCCGGGATGCTTCTGGAAGTCACGTCAATGTCACAGTATCTTGTTCTCTGCAGATCTCAGACTTTTAAATAGATTATTATGCTTTTAGGCCACGAGTGCCCTTTGCAGCCTGAGCTCTGGCTCAGCCCCGAGCGGACACCGTGCCGATGCATGCTGTATGAGCCCAGCAGCCAGAAGCAAAGCAATGACAGCTCTTCCCTGAAAACACCCAAACAGAAACACTGCAAAATCTTACAGTGCAAGCGCAGACCAAAAGAGCCCAGAGGATGACTGAGCAACAGTCTGAGACACGTGAATTCCCTTGAGAAAATCCCTCGCTTCCAGGCTCGGCCAAGTGAATTTGAGCTGAGGAGCAGCTGCCAGGAGAGGGGAGTGTGAGACAATTTAGGAAGAACCAAGTTCTTCCAAGCAATTAGCAATACGTGCTGATTTGACATAGGGCTGGACACCAGAAAAATGTGTGTACAGACAACCTCCTGGGACCTCTAGAAACAATTCCCAGTTGGATACAAGCAGACGTGGAATTGCGCTGGGCAAATGAAGAGAAGTGGATGGGAAGAGGGTGGATGGCAAGACAGAGACCTTGTCTTAGCTTTCCAGCCCCCTAATCACACCTTTGCGCCAGGGCCACTGCAGCCTGGAGGGCACAAGCGGCATTCAGCTCCTCAGCAGTCACCCGCTGGCCCACGAAAGCAACACCTTTGCCAAAGACAAGGGCTGCCGGCAGCTCGGAGCCATCCTGCGCAGTCAGCCCCTGCGACCACCAGCACCATGAGGAGGAAGGTGGGCGAAGGAGAGCCCGCATGGGCTTACAGCAAGACTGAAGGACAGAAGACGTACAAATGATGTCCCTCGGCAGGTAAGCTTGTCCAGGGGTCCAGCCCTGGACCCTGGTCCAGCCCCACCGATAAGCAGCTCTGCTCAGCCGTGCTCACCCCTGCTCTCCCTTGCACAGCTCAGCACCTTGGTCCCAACTGCTCCCCAACGAGGGGTTTGCAGACACCAAAGCTGGAAAGCCCCTGCATTAAGGAAGCCCAGCTGACCCCACCAGCCCCAGGTGCTCTGCCAGTGCCAGATCCTCCAGCTCCCCAGGGAGATGCACTGCTCGCACCTGGGGACATGGGAACTCATCACCCACATCTCTAACTCTGCCAGATCCTGCAGACTCCCAAATGTTGCCACGTCTTGGGTGCTGCTATACTTAACTTCTGTTCCTGGCAACAAACCTCTTCTCAGGAACACAAGACCGGGGAAGAAACCAGTGATACATCAGTAAGGTCCGGAAGAGACAGACTGTTTGGCCAGCCAGCAACAAAATGCCCTTCAGGACAGAGAGGACAGCGTCACAGGTGCACACTGCAGGCTCAAAAGAAGAGCTGCACCATTTCTGGGCCAAGCAAGCAACGCTCAGCCTGTTCTGCAAGTGCTGCCTCATCCACATACCCTCTCCTGGCAGCCCAGGACAAGACAATGGTCAATCAGCATAAACATAGCCATTTGCTCTTTTCAGCCTCCATGTTGCCCCATCCTTCAGGAATTCCACTCCAGCAGCCTCACTGGACCCTCACCACCTCTCAAGGTCAGAAAGTCATCAGCTATCCCTCCACCTCTTTCCCACACAGGTTCCAGCCCTCCCTCACCACGGCCATCAGCCACCTCAGCAGCTTGTGGCTTTCCAGCCATGGCCACCTGAAGACAGGAGGACTTCTGTCTGACTCTGTCCACCCCACAAGCTGCCCAGCCGGGTGCCTGCGGGGACGCAAGCAGATCATGGCTCACTCACTCTCGTCGGGGTTGGGCGAAGCAAGAATGGCACTGTGCTTCCTCTTCACTTCCTCCACGTTCTCCGAAATTTTATCGATGAACCCTCGAATTTCTTCCACCTGTGGGGATGGACAACAAGACAAGTCTCCTGTGAGAGGCCTGGACTTTTGGAAAGGGGAGGGATTATTTAACCCTATCCCAAAGCAACCATGACACATCTGAACCACAGCAAATGTCCTCCTGGACAAATATTTTCCAGCTGGATCCTCAAACTGTAGGACCGCTGTGAAATCAGACCTTCCACGTCACAGCAGCCAGCTTTGCAGTCACAGCAATGTAATACAGACACTACGTCCTGTACCCTTTGCAATGCACTGCGAAACATTTGGGATTTATTTAAATTAGCATCAGATCTATGGATTCCCAGACTCCGCACCTGCAGCACAGAGAATATTGCTGAGGTTGCTGAAGCCAGGCTTGGTCCTGGCTCAGTCCCCACGGCTCTTTGCCGCAGGGGCTGAGAAGCCCACTTTGACCCTCACGCATACACCAGGGGAGGCCAAATTTGCAGCAAATCCGCGCTGGCATGTTCCTTGCACCCCTGTACTACAAGGAGATGTGCCAGTATAGCCAAGAGGGGGAACCTCTGCTTGTGTCCTCTGCCTGCTGGGCTGCCCACTCTCTAGCTCTGTCTTCTCCTTCGACTCACACCACCACTTTGCTCATCTTCCTCCATCTGCCCGTCAGATTTTTTTCCTTCCCCACTCCATTGCCTGCTCAGATACATTTTAACACCCCCTACACACATGCCATGCTAAGGGCGTGCTAAAAATCCACATACAGATCTTACAGCCACCCACATGCCAGAAGACAACCTCTTGTTTGGTAACGAGAGGCACAAAATTAAATCAATCCCATGCAGAAACTGCTACTCCGCAGAGGTGCTTTCAGGGGAGGTTTGAGAGCTGGTCCGCTTTAGTGGCAGGCTGGAGGCAGGCAGGCTGCAAGGCTCACCCGCTCCGGTTCCGGAGGAGGAGGTGGCACAGCAAAGCATCCATAGGGCCAGGTAAGCCCACAACAGCCCCCGGTCTGCGTGGAAGCCTTCTTCCTGCTGATCAGCACTCTGAGCGTAACCCCCGAGGACCCCAAGCATCAGCTGAGCGGCATCAGCCAGGGCAGGACCTCCACCCCCACCTCGACCGCTGCTCCCCACCTGCGGTGGAAGCCCATACCACAGCCCTGCAGCCTGCTCCAGCGCTAAGAGACAGGTCTGAATGGGCTTCAAAGCTGCACTAGGGAAACAAACCCCTCACCTGCTCAAAGAACTCATCCATGAAGCGGTCCCGGTCCACACTGACGGTGACTTCATCATCATCATCACTGTCCTTCGCCTGCAATGACACAGAGAGAGGCATCAACAAGTGCTTCCTGCAAAGTTTGCAGCTCCATTTCAGGAGCTCCTCAAGAGCATCTTCCCCTTCTCCTTTGCTCGCTTGCTCGCAGGAGCTGGGACAAACGCCAGCCAGAGCATGGGACGCCCTGGTCGCTTCCACACCAGAGCACTACAGACACCAAGAGAGCAGAGGACGGCCAGCTCCAACAATAAAGGCATGACTCAAAACACCACCGCAGCCAGCTGCCACACCACGTGGCCTCCCATGGCAAGCGCAGAACAAGACTAACGTTTACAGAGACCAGCATTGACAGAGAGTGGAGGGGCGAACTTAATGAGCTACACTCAGCTGTGAGTGAGCACAACAGCTCTGCTAACAGCAGTGATGGGAAAACACATGGGATGCTGCAAGGGGAAAGCACAAGGGATGCTGCGATGGGAAAGCACGAGCGATGCTGCGATGGGAAAGCATGAGGGATGCTGTGGAGCGCAGGAAAGATGGGAGAGAACAGAAAATACAACTAGTAAAGCCACAGCAAGCAAATGAGGGGTTGTCCTTGTCTGCAGCAGCCTGTGTGTCATTGTCACCAGAGAAGAAAACACCTCCCATCCCACTGAGGCAGAGGACGCGAGCTCACAGGGGAAAGAAAAATTACAGTCCTCTGTATAAGGAGACATTTAAAAGATTATTATCCAAAGCAGATACATGACGGAGGGAAATGGAAAATTAATGGGGTGGAAAAGTTTCCTCTTACTCCATCTTCACTAGAGAGAAGGAGCCCATGGGATGGAGATTTAAGAGAGAGGATTGTCTCTGCTCATCTCGTAACTGTCCCACATTTTGCAGACGGTTACACATCACCCTGTGGCCCCTCTGCACTTTGCAGACTTAGCCAACACAGTCTCCAGAGAGATGCCTCTTACCTTGAAATAAGTCAAGTCAATAAGAAATAAGTCAATAAGAAATACCTACCTTCCCCCTAAAATTGGCTTTTCAACCTAGGGTGACTGATTTGGATGGAGTCACTCAGAGGAGACCTCAGCTTTCAGCCTTGCCACCGCTCGTGGCACCCTTTGCTTTGGTAACCACTTCACAAATGGCTTATCCAAGACCTCGAGACTCAAGAGCTACCACAATTCAAGGGAAAATCTCACCTTGACAAGGAAAACCAGGCGCAATGCTGCCCTGACCCATCACTCTGTGGGCACAAAGAAAAAATGCTCCCTGAAGCCAGGAATTCAGAATTTGTCCATTTGGGCCACAGCCAGGCCCCACGGCAGGGCTCAGCAGGCAGGAGCTGCCTGCACAGCGAGGCTGGGGCACGGCAGGGGCCGCCAGCCCAGGAACGGTCGATGCATTTAGATTTTGATGGAGCTGCGCGAGATCAACCTGTGGATGAGCACCTAGAGCTTTCTCCTGCTTTGACTTGGATCTCTTCCCCACGATGCTAAAAATACACCATCGTGCTGGGAATATGGACCAGGAGAGGGGTCAGTGGCCCCCTGCCTGCACAGGCACAGAAACACAGAATCATGGAATAGTTTGGGTTGGAAGGGACCTTTAAAGGCCATCTAGTCCAACCCCCCTGCAATGACCAGGGACATCTTCACCTAGACCAGGTTGCTCAGAGCCTCATCCAGCCTGGCCTTGAATGTTGCCAGGGATGGGGCATCCACCACCTCTCTGGGCAATCTGGGCCAGGGGCTCACCACCCTCAGTGTAAAAAATGTCTTCCTTATATCTAGTCTGAATTTTCCCTCTTTTAGTTTAAAGCCATTACCCCTTGTCCTATCGCAACAGGCCCTACTAAAAAGTCTGTCCCCATCTTTCCTATAAGCCCCCTTTAAGTATTGAGTGGCCACAGTAAGGTCTCCGCGGAGCCTTCTCTTCTCCAGGCTGAACCCCCCCAACTCTCCCAGCCTGTCCTCCCAGCAGAGGGGCTCCAGCCCTCGCAGCATCTCCGTGGCCCCCTCTGGCCCCACTCCAACAGGTCCATGCCCTTCTGCTGTGGGGACCCCCCGAGCTGGAGGCAGCACTGCAGGGGGGTCTCCCCAGAGCAGAGCAGAGGGGCACAATCCCCCCCTCGCCCTGCTGGCCACGCTGCTGGGGATGCAGCCCGGGGTGCCGGTGGGTTTCTGGGCTGTGGTCACATGTCTGCCCCTGTCTGGACTTGCGGAGAGCTCTGCACACTCCCTGCAGAAGGCAATGTCCTTTGGGACAGGCAGGGCCCAGCTTCTTCCTTGAAGTTTTCTGTTTTAAAAATCAGTCAGTTTGCTCTCGCATCGGGGAGCAGAGGCAGGTCCTTGCCAGCGGTCGCAGCCCAGCACCGAGAGCCGGAGCATGGCTCAGGCTCAGCGCAGAGCCGGATGCACGGCCACATCCAGCACCACCCACGCAGCCCCAGGGCCAGGAGTGGGATTTGGCCATGGGTTCTGTTACCCATTGGCCTGCACCCTGATGCCACCAGGCAGCCAGGCTGGAGGGACCCGCGCCCTCTCCGCCCGCCGTCCCCTGCCATCGTGTCTCCAGCCTTGCTCAAAACCCGCCTCAGCAAAGTAACGGCTGTCACCCTCAAGTCCCAGCTCGGCTGCTGAGCGTGTCATTCACTCACCTGTGAGCGAGCCCTGCTTCATCAGCACAGCCTCTGCCAGCTGTAAGCAAAGGGCTGTTTGGGGTCCACAGATGGACCCAGAGCAATGCCTACGCCTGCTCTATCACTCCTGGAGCACCGCAGGCGCAGGTGAGCAGGAGCGCTCACCATCGAGGTGAAAAAGCATCATCTCCTAAAGCTAGGAAGGACGTCTGCATGGATGGATGTTTGCTATGTGGATGTAGCTACCAGCATTTCAGTTTACACACCACTAGAAATCCTGCTTGGTTTGCGCCGTGCTTGATATTAAGCATCAACTGCCTTCAGTTAAGATGGGTGGTACTCAGAGCCCATCAGATGGACAGTTAGAGCACCCTTAACTCCTGCACGGATTGAGAGACATTTTGCCAGTGCACGCAAATGGGCACAGTTTCTGCCTGCCTTGTGCTGGCGTAACCCCAAATGGCATGAGCAGTCACAAACTCCCACCTACACCCCCCACCCCCCCCGCCCGAGGACCTCAGAAATACATAATGCCAACAGATCCTGGGGACACACATCACAAGTGATGGAAGATGCAGCCGCCAATGCAAACACCAGCCCTGGACACATGCACCCCCAGGTCACAGCATCCTCCTTCCCACTGCTCCGTGCCAGCGACAAGGACATCCCCGACAGCCCGTGGTCTCCACACACGGGCTTTCAGCTGTGGGGTGTCTTCTTCATTAGCTCAGTGCAATCGTTAGGCTGCTGGAGGTGGGTTGTATTTCAGGGAGATTTCTCAGAGGAAATGGGGCTGTTATTCCATCTGACCTCCTGCACCCGCTGTACCAGTCCTTCTCTGTGCTCCTTCCAGCTCTGCTGACTCCAGCTGTGTGCCTCGGGCAGCAGCCCATCACCCGACCCATCCCCAGCACCAGCCACGGACAGCCTGGCTTGTCCCTGCATCTCACAGCACGCAGCCCAGGACATCGTCCTGTCCGGACGTTTACCCCACAGTGCACCGGGCAGATGGCAGCTCTGCCAGGGCACACGTGTCCAGGCTGCAGCCCCTTGGCACGCACCCAACAGGACGGCATCCACAGGAAGGGGTCAAAGGAGAGGGGGCTGAGAGCGCCCTGTGGAGAAGGACTGGGGGAGACTGGTGGGTGACAAATGGGACATCAGCCGGCAATGTGCACTCACAGCCCACAAAGCCAAGCGTCTCCTGGGCTGCATCCCCAGCAGCGTGGCCAGCAGGGAGAGGGAGGGGATGCTCCCCCTCTGCTCCGCTCTCCTCACACCCCCCCGCAGCACCGCCTCCAGCCCTGGGGTCCCCAGCACAAGGCAGACGTGCACCTGGCCAGAGGAGGCCACCAAAATGCTCCGAGGGCTGCAACACCTCTGCTCTGGAGAAAGGCTGACAGAGTTGGGGTTGTGCAGCCGGGAGAAGAGACGGCTCCGCGCAGACCTTACTGCGGCCGCTCGGTACTTAAAGGGCACTTATAGGAAAGAGGGAGAGAGACTTTTGACCAGCGCCTGCAGGGACAGGACAAGGGGCAGCGGTTCTAAACTGAACGAGGGTGGGGTTAGGTTGGACATGGGGAAGAAATGCTGTACCGTGAGGGTGGTGAGCCCCTGGCGCAGGTTGCCCAGAGAAGCTGTGGCTGCCCCATCCCTGGAGGTGTTCAAGGCCAGGTTGGACGGGGCTTGGAGCAACCTGGGCTGGTGGGAGGTGTCCCCGCCCAGGGCAGGGGGGTGGAACTAGATGATCTTTAAGGTCCCTTCCAGCCCAAACCACTCTGTGATCGTGTGAAAGCCCCCTCCCAGGAGAGCAGGATGGGAAACACCAGCGAGCCTCTGCAGTCCTGCACAGGAAAATGCACCTCCATCACAACTTCACAACTTTTCCTGCACCTCTCCAGCTTTTTTTTTTTGCCTTCATTCTGGCAGGATGTTACTTTGGAGGAATTTTTTGCCTCTTTCTGAAGCCTGTGAGGAAAGCATTCCCCGTCATTAATTTCAAATGCAGGCATTTACTGTGACCACACAGGCCAGAAAGTCACGGCAGCCCAAGAAAGGCAGCAGGTCAACATGCTGCCTGTGAAGGTGCCCATCTCCTTGTCACCTCTTGCCCATCATTTCCACCTCCAAAACAGTCCTTCTCATTGGATGCAGGATGCCACACCGCTGCTTTGTCCCATCCAGCTGCCCACTGGACCCTGCCATTTGTTAGACCCAGAAATCACGGAGGAAGGCATCCACTGCCCAGGGAAAGGGTTTCTGCCAAAGCCACACGCAGTCTTGTTGGAGGCACTTCTATTTCCAAGGCAGCTCGCCCCCCAGGCGCAGCAGACTGCTGATGCATAGGCAGGGCGATGGTTATTTAGGGCAGGCACTGAATGCGGCGCTGCCCTGCTGCGCACGGGGAGAGCGGCACAAAAACCTGGCCAGGAGTCCTGCAAAAAGGAAATTACACGGATGAAGCCTGCTGGTCGGGAGGCCACGTCTCACTCCAGGCTGGAGAAGGGCACCATCTGTCCAACCCACGTCACTGGAAATACCCTCCGTGCCACGCCGCCTCCGACACACGGCGTCAGGCTGCTCGCCCGACACCCCCGCACGCGGGAGGCAGCAGCGGCATTAGCTGCGGGGCTAACCAGGACTCGAGGGGGAGGAGATGCCACCGGGCAGGCACAGCTCCCTGGGATGCAGGGTGCTGAAGAACCCTCTGCTCCCAGCATCTCCCTCCAGCCCGGGGCTCGGTCCAGGCACGCTGCCGGCCCTCACCCTGGGCTTGCAGTGTCTTCCCATACCCTGCTGCCAAAGCAGAAACAATACTAAAATAGTTTTCCTAAGAAAATCTAAAGCGTCCACCCAGCCGACAGCATTTTGGCTTCATGCATCCCAGCTGTGAGCATCCCAGGTTTTCAAAGGCACATGGAAGGCTCCGGTCTAGGTCAAAGCCATCCGCTGGTGCTGCTCAACACAAGCAGCAAACAATTCACAGCCTTCAAAGGCCCGGGCTTACTTCCAGTGACAGGCAAAGAGCACGCACCCCCAACGCCATGCAAGCACGCCAGGCACACCACGCTCCCAGCGCCTCCCAGCTGCCGAAACGGCCATCCACCCATCTCTGCATCCGCCAGGCACCCCTGACGTGTTCCAACCTCAGGGAGAGAGGAAAGAGAGCTACAGCAAAGCACTGCAAGTCTGAGTGCCTGCGGTGAGACTAGCTCTAAAACCAGCTTACAGCAGGCAACGAGCCCAAGTTAATTAACACAGCCAGCTCGGCAGCCCTGGAGCCTTGGTGGTCAGTGGCATCGCCCACTTCACGCGTACAGGTACCACACGGCAGTGCCGGCGCGGCACAGGGAGCGGGTGCTTTGCCGCCGGCACGCCTGGACCAGGCGAGCAGGAGGGGTTTGATCGACCTCCCTCAACACCCGCTCCGGACTCGGGTGCTTTCAGGCAGCACCAGGGACCCGTGGTGTCTGGGCTTTCACCCCCGCCCACGGGGTAGGTGAAGATAACCCTTCTTTCGCAGGGTTGTTTATTTCTCCAGGCCGGCAGAGGCCAAGCAGCGCGGCGGGCAGCGTGCCGGCAGCAGGGGTGGCTGTGGGAGCTGCTGCCTCCCTGGTGCCGCTGGTGCTGCTGAGCGCCGAGAGCAGGACGGGGAGGGCAGGTCAGCCCAAGCTCCTCCAGCACCTTTCAGGGCCTCGTCTTAAACATGGCCGTCCACAAGGGCCGAGACCGCGAGAGGAGCGAGAGCCGAGCTGCGATACCCTCCCGGCAAAGCGGAGCAGCACACGGGAAGATGATCCAGAGCCCCGGAGCATCACGCAACAAGCACACCGCTACTGAATTCATTATTGAGCAGATTACATCCCTCCTGTTCAAACCAGCCCCGTTCCCTCCACAGGCGCTTTCTGGAAGATGGCAGAGGAGCATAAACCAACCAAAAAGACTCGAAGCCTGCTCTCCCCCAAAAAGCAAGAGGCGGCAGGCAGGGCGAGCTGCGGCAGGCCGTAACAAGGTCTCTATTATCTCAGCAGTAGCTACACACAGGCTTTAGCTCCTGCCCTCTTCTGCTGGAGTTGCAGATGAATTTGACTGTGTCTGGATGCGCCAGGAGAGAGGAGCAATGGGCTGGGCCGCCACTGGGCACCTCTGCATTCCCGGGGACCATGCTGGTGCCCCAGCTCATCCCCCCGCCAAGCCCGGCCAGAGGCACTCGCCCCTTTCCGAGGAAACACAGGCACTGCACGAAGAGGCGGCAGGCAGCGAGGCCCAGCCCTGCCCCCAGCCGCCACGCCGGGCTGCGGGGTCCAACGCCACGCGCTGCCTCCCGTCCCCGCCGGAGATAAGGCAAGCCTGACAACAGCACGACGACAGGAAAAAGCCACAAGAGCTGGCTACCCCCCTTTTAGGGACCATTAAGTTAAGCAAAAAAAGGCCTCGTCCCTAAAAGATGCAGGATGCTGCTCACCGGTTTCGCTTCCAGGCTGAATCTGTTGGTTTTTTTTTTATTTACTGGACACCTCCACACTGATCTGCCCAGCCTGGGAAATTTCAGCCATCTGGGCTTGACTTTCTTTGCAAAATGACGCTCCTTCTGTACCAAAACCAAAGCGCCCCACAGGATGCACAACACAAGGCTGCTCAGCAGGAGGACGCTGTCTGAGCAGCAGTGGGTCGTGGCCGGGACCACGTCCCTGCGCGGAGCAGCACACGAGGGTCCAGCACTAGCCACCTTCTTCCCCACGTCCCAGTCCAAGAGCCCAGGGCATTGCTGTCGGCACCCCAGAGCTCCTGCGGCAGCTCACTCCCCACGGCTCCAGCGTGCAGCTGCGCACATCGCTGCGAATAAGGACGAGGTCAGAATAACTCAGCAGCGAGCTGCACCAAGATCTCTTCTCGGCCATCTTAAAAAGCCTACAGGACACGTATTAAAGCATACGGATGCCCAGATCCCTGGAAACATCCCAGCCCAGCGCTGCAATGCTCGGCAGCAGAAGAGCAGCTCACTGCGGCTCTGCTGCTGAAGCTTCACGTGAACAAGGTCCAAAGCACCCACAGGCCTCCTACCCACCAAACTACCACCACCCTCAGCCCGAGAGGCTGCGTTGACCCTTCACACCTTAAGGTTTGCTTTAGCGTTTTGCAGCAGCCAAACCAAGTCTTTATTCAGGAGTCCAGAGGCAGAGCTCCTCCTCCAGAGGGTTTTCAGGGAGGTGGTGTCAAGGCTGAGGACAAGGACAGCCAGAGGGTCTGCTCCCGGCAGAGAGCCCTGGAGAGCTGAACCACCTGAGACCACAACTTAAATTACCTACAGCCTCAGTCTTAGCATTTTTTGCAGACTATATATATAGTACAGCTATGCAGCATACAGCATAATAAACTGGGCTTTTTATAGCACACAGGCCTCAACTCAGCTATGTCCAATCCCAATATTCACCAAAACCAGACCATACTTCCCACTAACAACTTTTTGATGAATAAATGTTCAAGGCACAAATGATTTTAGCATTCAGCAACATCTGCATGAGTCAGTAGGCGTTTCCGATTTCCAACACTAGCAGTGCAAGGGAGAACAAGATTTCCAAGAGTTCTGTCCTTAGGTGTTGGCTTTCATTGCTGCAGAATCACGTTACCGGCCTTTGGCACGAAGCCCAACCCTTTTATTAGAGCTGTGGTCAACTCTTAAGCTCACTTCTAGAAGCAAGCATGTAAAATTCCACTAACTATTAAGAACAAATGCTGGAGGTGACAGAGGTGCCACCAGTCCTGCAGAGGGCAAGGACCTGAGTTCACCAACCTCCTCCTGTAGCTCTAGAACATGGACAGTGCTATGGTCTACTGGAAAGGCATTGATACTTTACAATCAATAATTTACAAATTTGCAATCACTGCTAAAGAATAATTTAGGTAAAAAACAGCAGATAGGCTTAATTCGTCTGAAATTAATTCCTTAACACCCTTCTGATGGTAGCACCATCCTTGTTACGGCTTCTGCGCAGACCAGAGCTTCACACGGGCAGCAGAAGCACCTGCAGTCACAGCACTTGTCTCTCTTCTCCATCCCATCGCACATTCACCAGGGTCAGCACTCAAAGAGGTTTCTGCCAGGATCACCGCCACGCTTTTTGTCTACCAAGTGCTCTATGATTGACACCAAGCCCTGGTGATGCCCACCAGTGACTGCGAGGTCTGTACTGCGAAGCTGCAGGTGACAAGAGAAGGAAGGCAGAGGAGGTGACACAAGCAGCACCACAGCTCCCACAGCCCGTGTCACCAGGAGACGATCAACATGTGAAAATCAAGGCAGTTCGTAAAATAGTTATCCTTCAAATCAGACTGCACTGCCTACAAACAGACACTCATGGAACATGTTGGTTTCGACGGGACCTTCAAAGATCCTCCAGTCCAACCTCCCTGCCATGGGCAGGGACATCGCCCACTAGACCAGGTTGCTCAAATGGTCATGAATGCTCAAACATGGCAATGACATTTCTTGCTCTTGCCTGGACCATATAAAGGAACCTTAGCACCACCCAGGCGAGACACCGACCCCAAATGTCATCTGGAAAACCAAAACAAACAGTCATTTCATACACCACAAACCCAAAGTCTGACAGGACTTGATGGAAGATCTGCAAGCAATGGCAGATAAAAAGGAAGACTTAAGACTAGATAATCCACAGGAGACATCAAAGCAGAAGTATTGCAAGATGGAAACTGGCCACAGCTAGCAGCGAGCTTCTGAAAACTCACAGGAGAACATGAGCAAAAGATTTTATTTTTAATTATTATTTAGTTAGTTCCCATAAAAAGAAACCCGGGTCTGTAAGTATCCACTAGAAACTGAAGTACCACACTATTAACAGAAAGCCCAGTCCCATTTTGCACCAGGTTTTGACATGACGCAGCCCGGGTTTGTCCCCTGCGCCTGGCGGTGAACACCGAGGTGCCGGTGGACGCCAGAGGAGCAGGCAGCAGGGAGGAGAAATCTTCCCCAGTGGAAGGAGAACACTAGCCTAAGAACAAACGAACACAAATCATTTTGGGCAGGAGATGTGGAATTTTACAACCCAATCAGGACCTGATCTAGTCAAAGATGTCCCTGCCCATGGCAATGGGGTTGAACTAGATGATCTTTGAAGGTCCTTTCCAATGCAAACCATTCAATAATTCGATGACTGTGGTCCTGCAACAGCTGTCCAACAGCAGCAGGGACAAGCAACTTCTCTACAACAGGTCTCAACAAGGTTGTGAAATGGGCCAAGGAAGTTGTGTGCAACAGCAAGGTCTCAAATGCAGCCGCACCCATATGGCATTGGCCTCAACCTCAAAGAGACCTGGACAACCTCTCCCCACGGGCAGAGCCAGTACCCTTGGTGACTGAGGGGAACCTTTTCCTTAGTCTGACCCCTCTGCGGCTGCTGCAGCAGAAAGACTTCCCATTCTCCTCCAGATGCCACCAAGGACAGTTTTTGGCCAGCAGTTAGCAGATGTCCTGGGCTCCACTCACTACTTCCAAGGCTCCTGCAAAAGGTGACAGAGGAAGAGACACTCCTGCCAGAGGAGAGCGGCTGCACAGGGGTATCTCCTGCATCTCCACAGGAAATACTCAGAGTATCACACTGAAGAAGGTTGAAAGTTGCTTCAGGACATCTCTCAAGAGGGACCTGAACACTTAGGATATGCTTGTATTCAAGGCAGGCTACAGGAAAGCAAATAAAACATCTATTTACAAAACTTGAACTAGACAACACAGGTACGCAGGTCAAGAAAAGGCGAGCACCAAAATTAAAGTGGATTCGCGGTGGGTTTCTCATCACAGCCAACACTGAAGGATGCCTGGTTAAGCCAGTCACCTAGAGCTGCTTGCACAGGGTCAGCATCAGTCCTGCAGATTTGGGCTGAAGAAACTTTCTTCCCGACATGACCTGCTGGCTTTCAATCACAGTAGCATGGGGCAGGTAATGGAGAAGTGCAGTAGAGAAGGGCCACACCTACGGCCTTTTGCAGGAATGGCAGCAAGGTGCCTCCAGGTCTACACCATCACCTCCCAAATATCACCAGCATCACATAAAAAGACATATAGGCTGCATCCCCAGCAGCGTGGCCAGCAGGGAGAGGGAGGGGATGCTCCCCCTCTGCTCCGCTCTCCTCACACCCCCCCGCAGCACCGCCTCCAGCCCTGGGGTCCCCAGCACAAGGCAGACGTGCACCTGGCCAGACGAGGCCACCAAAATGCTCCGAGGGCTGCAACACCTCTGCTCTGGAGAAAGGCTGACAGAGTTGGGGTTGTGCAGCCGGGAGAAGAGACGGCTCCGCGCAGACCTTACTGCGGCCGCTCGGTACTTAAAGGGCACTTATAGGAAAGAGGGAGAGAGACTTTTGACCAGCGCCTGCAGGGACAGGACAAGGGGCAGCGGTTCTAAACTGAACGAGGGTGGGGTTAGGTTGGACATGGGGAAGAAATGCTGTACCGTGAGGGTGGTGAGCCCCTGGCGCAGGTTGCCCAGAGAAGCTGTGGCTGCCCCATCCCTGGAGGTGTTCAAGGCCAGGTTGGACGGGGCTTGGAACAACCTGGGCTGGTGGGAGGTGTCCCTGCCCAGGGCAGGGGTTGGAACTAGATGGTCTTTAAGGTCCCTTCCAACCCAAACCACTCTGTGTGCCCATGACACACCACACGCCACAGCCTGTCCTCTACCCACAGCCATCAGTCTGCTCCCCAGTTTGGGGGACAAGGCAGCGCCCACATTTCAGACACCAGCCCTGCTGCTGGCCACCAATGGCAGAGACACAGGCAGCCTGTGGCACATCGCCCCTGTCTTCTCCCCCTGCCTTACAGCTCAGCAAAACTTCCTACTCCTTGTGCTTCCAGCGTTGCTTCATTTTATATCTTTTCTAAGTGAAGACAGTCCCGTTGGCTTTATGCCTGGTCTGGTCCTGACACAGCATTGCACTGTTTCTATTTCCCACGCCATCCTTCTCCGCTCGCCTTCCCCTCCCCATGCATGTCCTCTAAGGATAATCCCGCAGACACCGCGGTCCAAGGACATTCAGCTGTCCCCTGCCGCAGGTTCGCTCAGGTCTCCCTCCAGCCGCCCGGAGCCAGGACGTTACTGCACGCTCCGTCTTCACGGGTCTTCCACTTGGGCTCACTCTCCTCCTTTTTGCTAATATACGTAATTTTCTGGAAGTAGCAATTTATCACAGTACTTAGCTTAATGAGCCTTACTGTACATGTTCTGCCTGTAGTGATAATTTTGCATATTTCCTGAGAAATCTTGTTAACGGGGAGATACATAGCAAAACAAACATTTGTATAGCTTCCGAGCAGCTCGCACAAAGACAAAGACACTTGCAATTAAAACAACGGGAACTAGTCTAAACCCCTTTGGCTCGAGCCCTTTTAGACACCCAGCACGCAGCCAACACACGTGGCTTGAGAGCGCAACATCTCATTCCTCTTCAGTGTTCACAGCGTGGCACCGGGTTTCAGGAGGCAAAGTATTTCTGCATTCAGGTTGACCACCAAGCCCCCACCCCCACCGGACCTTGAGCTCCCCAGCAGACACCCAGGGGCCCCGGGTCTCAGCGTCTGCCTCTGAGGACGGTGCCGGTGGGGGCTGTGCCCGCCTGGCCTCCAAAGCCCCATCCATCACCCTGCAGACCCCCATCTCCTCCCAGGGTGGGGACATGAAACACCACCCCGAGCTGACCTAGAGGCTAAGCTTCACATGCTGCTGCGCTCAAAGCACATCAAAAGCTCTTCCCAACGTGAAGTTTTCTTTGGCTCGCCCTACTCAGGTGCACGCCGGCTGCTGCTACCGGCATCCCTCCAGCACAGGGATGCCCGGGACCCCACAGCCGCCATGGAGCAGAACAGCTCAGACGGAGAGCGTGCAAGGCGGGCGCTGCAGGTTCACTCTACATCACCTCCCTCATCTTCCGCTGGAGCCAGCAGACCCCAGGGAGCAAGGACTCCGCTGTGTCTCACCCCGTCCCGCTCTCCAGGACCATGAGACGAAGCAGCTTCCCTGCCCCGGAGAGGCACCCTGACAGCGGGGAGAGGGCCGGGCCAGGCGTGCTCCAAGGGCAGCCATGGCGCACAGCCTTCCCCAGCAGCTTCGCTCCTTCCAGCCCCTGGAAAATCAGCTTTTCAGCATCGCTACCCACCCCGCCAACTACAGCCAGAGAGGGCGGCGGACACGTAATACGGAGCCACCGGCTGTCACCCACCACGTGACAACCCCGGCTCCCCAACGGGTGAGGGAAGAAGTGAAGCTGAATTATTTACGTGATCCTTTTGGTTGAACAGAAGAGCTGGAAAGCACACCAGGCAACCCAAGAGGGTTAAAAAAGGAAAGGAAGACAGCATTTAAATAAGCAAATATATCTGTCTCCGGGGTCAGCAGGTACTTTTGCATTGCGGGGGTGGCTCTGGAAAAGCCCCGCTGCCCAGATGCAGACCGACGAGACCTGACTCCCGCTGCAAACAGCAACTTTGGTCGACTTCACATTTGTGCCCCCGAGAGAAAAATCATCGACGGGATTATTAACAAGAGGGGATGGAGCAAGGTCTGGCCGCCAGTCCTGGGGGGCCGCACTGCAGATTCCAGCTGCCGCAAGAGGGAAGAGGAGGGATCCACGGAGCTCGACCTGGAGCCAACCTCACTTTCTCTCCCCTTGTATTTTTAACACACACCTCCCCGCAACTCCCACGGGCAGGAGGCAGCACTCGAAACAGGGACGTGCCAGGAAGGCAGGAGCCGGGGGTTTCAGCCAGCCAGGGAGGACGATGGCGTGGCACAAACACACGGACATCACTGGAGAAAATCGTCTGAACACGGCTGCCAGAGAGGAGCGACAGGCGCAGGAGAAAAGGGCCTCGCAAAACCATTTTGACCATTTCTGCAAGCTGGAGACGTGCAAAAGCAGGTCTGGTTTTGCACCTGTGCCTCTTCCATTGGCATGGGCTGGGAAACAGCTCCTTACTCAAAAACAAGGTATGATGAGAAACAAAAGCTAGACATGAAATAAAGAGCAATTCTTCAAACTCCGGAGGGATTATTCTTAATTAACACTCATTTGAGCAAGGCAAGCCTTTAGACCCAATGGGAAGGTAATCAGAAACGTGTCCATCACTTTATACACTTGCTTTGTTGCAAGCAACTGGTGAGGCTTCGGTCCTACAAACACCTCTGCAGCCACCCACTCTTAGACAGACAACCGGTCCCACCATCAAGGTCTGTGCTGGGGAGCAAAGGGGAACTTCCAGGTCCAAACTGTTCTTCTCCTGTCACCACTCCAGAGAAGGTCCTTCTCTTGCTGGGGGAGCTTCTGCCAGCACTGAAACCTGCCAGGCCTGGACACCATCCCACAAGTGCAGTGGTCTTGCCAAACCTCTCCCCACAGCACCTGAACCCCCCCATGATTTGGGCAGTGTCCACCCTAGCATCTCAAGGAACACTTCCATCAGGTAATTGCAAGATAAATCAGGCTAGCACTGTCTGGTAGGGAACAGGGAGAGGATCTCTCAACTGATAAATGGTCTTCCCCAGACCAATTAGAGCCCAGCGACTGCCACAGTCACCAAAAATCGATAACTATTGGAAATTCTGCTAATTGGCTGTATGAAATGTTGACAGCACAGTCTCTTCCTCCCAAAATCACCCAGCCACATGTTTCTTACTGGCCGGTAATGCCAAGCACGTGGAATTCCTCCACTGACAGCAACCCTGACAAGAACAATCTGGGTCCACCCAGCCCCGGACCCTCCGTGCCCCTCCAGCCCTCCATATTCCCTCAAAACCCCCTCTCCTGGCCCGAGCAGGGATCTCACAGCAGTGCCTTGGCATCGCCTCACTGCTTCAGCAACAGAGAGCAAACGCAGGGAATTGAGTCTTGCAGGAAACAGGGCACTCTGGGACCAGGAACTGCCAAATGCCACTTGCCTGCTCAACATCTTCATCAACGATACAGACAGTGGGATCAAGCGCACCATCACCGAGTCTGCAAGTGACACCGAGCTGAGTGGAGCAGTCGATACGCTGGAGGGAAGGGGTGGCATCCAGAGGGTCCTGGGCAGGCTGGAGGAGTGGGTCCATATGAACCTCATGAAGTTCAACCAGGCCAAGTGCACAGTCCTGCACCTGGGTTGGGGCAACCCCAGTACCAGCACAGACTGGGGGATGGATGGANGTCTCCTGGGCTGCATCCCCAGCAGCGTGGCCAGCAGGGAGAGGGAGGGGATGCTCCCCCTCTGCTCCGCTCTCCTCACACCCCCCCGCAGCACCGCCTCCAGCCCTGGGGTCCCCAGCACAAGGCAGACGTGCACCTGGCCAGAGGAGGCCACCAAAATGCTCCGAGGGCTGCAACACCTCTGCTGTGGAGAAAGGCTGACAGAGTTGGGGTTGTGCAGCCGGGAGAAGAGACGGCTCCGCGCAGACCTTACTGCGGCCGCTCGGTACTTAAAGGGCACTTATAGGAAAGAGGGAGAGAGACTTTTGACCAGCGCCTGCAGGGACAGGACAAGGGGCAGCGGTTCTAAACTGAACGAGGGTGGGGTTAGGTTGGACATGGGGAAGAAATGCTGTACTGTGAGGGTGGTGAGCCCCTGGCGCAGGTTGCCCAGAGAAGCTGTGGCTGCCCCATCCCTGGAGGTGGTCAAGGCCAGGTTGGATGGGGCTTGGAGCAACCTGGGCTGGTGGGAGGTGCCCTAGCCCCTGAAGGTCCCTTCCAACCCAAACCACTCTGTGATGCTATGACACTCGCACAACTCCCTCACCTCCTCCTGCTCTCTCTCAAAACATCACTCATAATTATGTTACCATTTAGACCTGTCTCACACCCTGGAAATCCCGGCATCTCACCCAAACTGAGCTGTCACCTCCCAGGCAGGATGGAGCAACGTGGGACCCTCGCAATCCTACACACACGCGCCACCTTGTCCCAGCCCCGCGGCTCCCTGGCCGTGATGCCCGGCTGAGCCCGGACAGCAGAGCCCTCGCACGTTGAGCTTTAGGCTCTTCCTCCATCTGCAGTGGCTGATGGCTCTTTATAATGCAGCACCCTCAGCGCCAGCTCCCCTCAAGCTTTAGAGGACACAACACAAGCAGAGCCCACATAAAGACATTTTAAGTGCCTGGAGCACAGGAAGAAGCAGCTTAGAGACTGTCCCAAGAGCAAAATTAATTATTTCTCAGGTAATTTTTGTCCCATCCCTGCTCTGTCACTGACACTGCAGAGCGACAACCACAGCAGGAGGAGCTGCTTTTGGGGGTTTTGGGCAAGGGGGCAAGCTCCAGCCCCACTCCAGATGGGCAGGAACCACCACCTGTGGCCAGAGCCGTGGCACCTACCCACCAGCAGCTGAGAGCAAAGCTCTGTCTCATTCTGGGCATCCTTCACAGCCCGTCCTCAGATGCTCTTTCTCCACAACAAGAGGGCATTTTTCAGCCATAAGCTAAATTTCCAGTCCCTGGTTCAGAGCAGGCCTGGGGGCACCACCACCCCCAGGCCACTAGATAAGCTGGAGTGAATTTGAACACAACCAGAGCGCCAAGGTTCAGAAAAGACGCGGGATTAGCATTTTGCATTGCAAGTACCATTTTAAAAATCCCATTAAGACATGAAGCTCTTGTTCTGCACAGCAGCGAAAGCCCTGCGTCCCCTCCTCAGCTCCAATAATGCCAGCGCTTTTTTTTTAATTCTTCTTTTTTATCACCCCTGGCAGAATTTAGACACTGCATTAAAATGGGAAGAAACTGGCCCAGGCTATTAAACGAGGCTGGCTACTGGCAGCACAGAAAAAACAAGCCCAAACACTCCCTATGCTCCATCCACTGCAGCATCTCGCTCTTCCCAGGTGACCGCCACCACCAAATCCACGTTTCCCACGTGCGCTGCCCCACTCCCTGCTGCCCTGCCAGGTTCTGCCCCAGCGTGGGCACCCCCTCAGCTCCGGGTCATCCACATGCTCCAAAGCGGCCCTCCATCCCCAGGAGCCTGCCCCTGGATGCAGCAGGGAGCCCCAGGGAGGATGCTGCACCCTTCAGCATTAGGCTGATGAATAAGGATCATCAGTGGGAGTGAGGCAAAAACGCATTTTATTTTTCTTCAGATGTATTTAAAGGAATGGAGAGATTTTAAAATACTCTACAGCATCACTTCTCAGCCAGCACCGGCTGCCAAGAGGACATTCACGGGGCTGGTTTTTACTATTATTATTAAAAAGCCTATTTTCCAATTCTATTTCACAGCCTGCGCTGTTGGTGGAGAAAGAGCCCCCTGTTTGGGTGCTTTCCAGGCGCTCCGGCTGAGCGGGGGGGTGTAGTTGTTCTTTATATAGCCCCTTCCTCCTCCAGCACCGACAGCCACCCCCTCGGCATCGACAGCCGCCCCCTCAGCCCCTTGCTGGCGTCACCCCAGCTCTGTCCTCCCGGCATTTTCCAGACCGAGCCAAACTCCCGGCTGAAGCGATCCCAGCGGGGTCTCTGTGGGGACAGCCAGCCTGGGCACCCACAGTCATCCCCCTACCCTTCGCTCCGTATCTGGGTCACCCCCCCGGGATGGAGCACGGACAGCACAGACGGACCCCCGCTCACCTCCCAGGGGGCTCAGCAGACCCAATTGTGAAATAATTAATAAAAAGGACCCGAGAAAAAGCAGCAAAGCAAGCGGTGGCGTGATGGCACGAGACGGGAGGCTGGATGCTGGAGCTCTGGGCTTTCAGGCTCTCGCCGCTCCGGGCACCCCCACTGCCCCCCACATGCTGCACCCCCACCCCGGTGCGAGCCGGGGGGGTCCCGCTGCCGGCAGTCCCCGGCAGGCAGGGGTGCAGGCAGGGGTGCAGGTAGGGAAGGGGGTAGGGAGGGGCTCCGCCGTGGCACCCATCGAAGCTGCTGCCCGTGCTCCCCCAGCCCCGAGCCCCGGCACCGGCGGGGGTCTCCCAGCGCCCCATTGGTGGGATGGAGGGCGGGTGCCCCCCGGGACCGGGCGACCCCCGGAACCGGCCGCAGACGGCGCCCGCCGCCCCGCTCCCCCCCGCGGGCTCGGCTGGGCTCCCGGGTCACGGTACCGTTGGCAGCGGAGGTGCCGGGGGGCAGCGGCGAGGGGTGG
>VUYV01000142.1:153082-175884 GCA_008711295.1 Anarhynchus alexandrinus
GGGGGGGGGGGGGGGGGGGCGAGGGGGGGGGCACACGGCAGGGCAGCCCCGACGGCAGGGTCACCCCTGGGGTCCCCAGGGCGGCGGCAGCTCCGGGCTGCGGCTCCGGCAGACACCGCAGTTTGGGGGCACCAGCAGGAGGGGTTCGCACCGACCCCCCGCCTGGGGACAGGCGGGGGGGGGGGGGCGCCCGGGGGGACCCCAACCCCGGGCTCGCAAGGAGGTGCCAACAGGGCTCGAATGGGCAGTGCCAGTTTGCTGCTTTTGGGGGAACTGGCGGTGTCGGGGAGACACGCCTATGCCCCCCCTTTCCTGGGGGGGGGGAGGGGGGCATCTCCCACAACCTGTGCCCGCAGGTGCCTGCACGTTCTGCGGCTGCCCCGGGACCACCCGGTCCCGCCACAGGCTCCCATGTCCCTGGACGCATCCAGTGTCCCTGGGGTGCCCAGTGCTGGGGTGCTCCCGGTGCAGAGGCTCAGGTCTCCCTCCCAGCACTCCTGTGCCAGGCAGAAGCTCCACAGCCACTCATGCAGGGGGTGGCTCTGCAGGGGGGGACAGCCTTCGGTGTCCTAAACCAGCCAGGCGGGAGTCAAGCAGAAATGTCCCAGCAAAACCCTGCTCCTGTTCCCTGCAAAATGTCCAGCCGCCAAAACTCAGTGTCTTGACAAAGACCTCTTTCCCTGGTCCTCCAGGTTCGCACACTGAACCTGGACGATCCCTGGAACCAGACATACATCTCCATGAGAAATAGCCTGAGCAAACCCTGCTCAGGCTTAGATCATAGAATCATAGAATATCTGGAGTCGGAAGGGACCCACAAAGATCATTGAGTCCAACACCCTGCTCCTCGCAGGACTGCCTAACATTAAGCCATATGACCAAGAACGTCCTCCAGATGCTCCTTGAACTCAGCTGGTGCCGTGACCACTTCCCTGGGGAGCCTGGTCCAGTGACTGACCACCCTCTCAGGGAAGAACCTTTCCCTAATGTCCAGCCTGAACCTCCCCTGATGCAGCTTCACTTCATTCCCTCGTGTCCTGTCGCTGGTCGCCAGAGAGGAGATCAGCACCCCCCCTTCGCTGCCCCCCTCCAGGACGGTGCAGACTGCCCTGAGGGCACCCCTCAGCCTTCTCTTCTCCAACCTCAGCAAGCCCAGTGACCTCAGCTGCTATTCCTACGTCTTGCCCTGGAGACCCGTCACCACCTTTGTCGCTGTCCTCTGGCCACACTCCAAGGGTCTCACGTCCTTCTTCCATTGAGGCATCCAAAACCGCACGTGGTGCTCGAGGTGGGGCCGCAGCAGCGCGGTGCAGAGCGGGACAGTCGCCTCCCTCGACAGGATCACGACGCTGTGCTCGACGCAGCCCAGGGCACAGCCAGGCCTTTGGCTGCCATGGGGCACCGCCAACTCCCGGGCACACACCCACAGCCCCGAGCCCTCCCCGGGGGGCTGCTCTCCAGCCCCTCGTCCCCCCAGTTGTAGGCAGAACCAGGATTACCCCGGGGCGGCCACCCTGTGCCGGTGCTCCAGGAGAGGGGCCCCTGCTGCCAGGGCCACCCATAGCCACGCATCCTCCCGTCTTCTCCCATGCTTGTTCTTCCCCCAATCACCCACGCCCATGCCTTTCCCTGCCTTCACTTCCTCTCTTCCACATCCCATAATAAGTCCTGTGCCATCCCCCACATCCAAAAACGTCTCCCATTCCCCAGGCAGACATAAAACACTCCCCCCCACACACACCCCCCCACACACACACCAGGGTGCTGGGGCTGAGGCTCTGCCTGGAGGGTCCCGTACAGGGTGTCCCTTCCGCCGTGTCCCCAGTTTGGGTTCCCTTCTCCCTCTGCGCTCCCCCCGGCTCCTGCAGATGGGCTGTTGGCTCCTGGGAGCAGACACGCCGGCGAGCAGGAGGGACAGGGACCCCCCGGGCGAAGGAGCGGGGGCCCGGCCGGCCTCCTCGGCAGCGAGGGCGAAGGGGAATTTTGCGTGGCACACGACCCCGGCCGGGTTTGGCGGGGTGCTCTGAGCCCCTGGCTCCAGCCATGTCCCGCTGGCTGCTACGCTGGGCTGTGAGCAGGAGGGATTTATTTGCCCAGCCGAGAGTTGCAAATTCGGGTTTGTTGCCTCTTTGGCAGTTCAGCAGGGGCACAGCACGAGTAACAGGGTCAGGAGAGAGCCAGGCTGTGCTGGGTAGGACTTGGTGCCACAGGAACAGGGATTACAGCTTTAGAAAGTTGGCATTTATGACCAGAGAGAGAAAATGGCAGGTCTCCATCACACCGGTGTTTGCTCTGCATCAGGTCAGCCAGCTCAGCCTGCCTGGAGGAGCTCCTCGTCCCAAGCACAGCTCCATCCCTTCCATCCCCTCCATCCCTTGCACCGCACAGGTGAAGGTCTGACCAACCCTGGAGGAGAAGGTAGGTGTCCTTCCAGTGGAGCAGCCAGTGGAGGTGAGGTCCATCCACCCGAGTCCAACCAGCAGCGAGGCTGAGCACCCGTTCCTGCCGGGTACACACAAACGAGTGCANACAGCTGGCCACGCAGTTCTGCACTGACAGACAGACGGACAGCACCAACAGCCTTGACCTATTCCCCTCCCTGAGGAACATATATATATACGTACATATGTATAGACACAGTGTGGACGTACACATCCAGCGTGGATCCCTCCAGCAGCGGGGCGCAGACACGCACTCCTCCGAGCTGTGGCCTGGCTCCGGTCGCTGCCCTCGCCCAGGGCAGAGTTAGAGAAGGAGTTTAATAAGAATATAAGTCCGCTGCGCTGGTCTCGTGGTGCGGGGCATGGCCAGATGAGCGTACCGACCAGCAAACCGTTCACATGCAAGGCGTCCTTTCTGTCCCTTTATTCCTCTTGTTCTTGAGTCACCCATATCCATCGCTTTCCCCACCTTAGCTCCTCTCTTAAACATCCCATAACAAGTCCAGTGCAAACCCCAAATGCTCTTCCCCTGCACCCCGACACGTCTCCCATGCCCCAGGCAGACATAACCCCCCCCGTGCCTCCAGCAGATGCCTCCACACCAGGGCCCTGGGGCAGGGGTCTGCCCGGAGGGGCCCGGACAGGGTGTCCCTTCCGCTGAGTCCCTAATTTGAGTTCCCTTGCGCCTCTGTGCTCCCCCCGGCTCATGTGGATGGGACTCACATGGGTTGGTGGCCCCTGGGAGGGACCCGGCCGGCTGCTATTTGGGCTCCCCCTCCCACCAGTGTCTCCCTGTGCTCCTTTGCAGGTGGGCAGAGGAGCCTTATTGCACATCCCACCAGCGGGGAGAGCTCCTGTCACCAGGAACGGGGCTTAATTTACTCAAGTGACAAGAGCACTGTGTAATTCCAAGAGAGACATCACCCCTCCGCCGTCGCCCCCATGAGCCCTCCCCATGGCACAGGCTGGGAGCCCACCTTCTCCCTGCTCTGCTGTCTTCTCCTCTGTCTCCTCCTCCTCCTGGGGGAGGCTGGGCAGGCATGTCAAGGAGGTGTCTCTCCTGCCACCAGCTCCCCCTGAAAAGCAGTGCTAATTCCATCCCCAAGCCCATGCCTGCGCACGCAAGCCACCCTCCCGTCCAGGAGGAGCTGCAGCAGTGGGTGCAGGCCGGCCAAAATCACGCCTGGTGCCAGCACCTCAGTGCTCAAGCCTCAACACCTTCTCCCACCGCCCTTGGGATCCCCACGGACGGCTCTTGACATGCCACGTGCTGCTGGTGGTTTCTCACTCTCCCCCCACCCAAGCCCAATGCCTCCAGGAGCAACCTCCTTCCCTCCCCGGGCAGCTCTGCTCGCCTGCCCCACGCAGACACGGGTCTGGATCACTCTGAGACAGGACCGATGTCCTTCAGCGTGCTGCTGCCTGCTGGCTTCTGTGGAGAGCTGGGACCACCTGTGTCAAGGGTTCCTGCAGGGGAAGGGACCAGCTTTCCTCCCAGAGGATTTGAAGCTCCTGCTCCCATCACAGGGATTGCCCAGAGAAGTTGTTGAGGCCCCATCCCTGGAGGTGTTCAAGGCCAGGCTGGACGTGGCCTTGGGCAACCTGGTCTGGTAGGAGGTGTCCCTACCTATGGCAGGGGGGTTGGAACTCAATGATCTTCAAGGTCCCTTCCAACCTAAACCATTCTATGATTCCATGATCACATACACGCATTATGTCAAAAACCAGCTCCTTGCACACTAAGAAGTGGAACAGGCATCTGGGTCTGTCTTTGGGCCACCGCCATCTAGGTGCCTTTCAAGAGCTCCGATATCAAGGGACAATGGCGGACACCTCAGCTGGGAGCGCAGGAGAAGGGTCTCACTGCACAGAGAGGCCTCGCTGGCCTGCAGGTCCCCTCTCCCTTCCAGCCAGCCCCCGTCCACACACGCTCCCTCCAGTGCTGGGTGCCACCACTCGCCTTACGCAGGGCACCGGAGAGGGCTGCAGGAGCCGCGTTGTGCGGGAAGAGCTGAGACAAGGGACAGAGCAGCCTCTGACCCCCAGAACGGAGACATGGCTGCAGGGAGACCGTCTCCCCAAGAGCCCTGGAGATGCAGGGACAAAGTGGAGGAGGCTCAGACAGCTCTTCATTCCTGCTGCAAGCAACAGGGACTGCGAGGAAAAAGAAAAAAAAATAAAAAAGGAGTCAGAGACACACTTTGCTTTAACAGCGCCCGCGTCTGCAGCACTTGGTGTATTTACGAGCTTTCAGGTGAGTCAGGCGGCTGACAGCGACTGAAAACGCAGAGGAAGCCCGAGGAGTCACACACGCTCCACTTTACACATGAAAAATTACAAAGGTATTTTGAGCGGAGGTTGCAGGAGGGTGGCTGGTGAAATCTGCAGCTGATCCAAGATCGATCCTGCTGTTTCTGAGGACTCACCTCCATCGGGAGAATGGACTGCAGCCGCTGATGGAATGGAGAGCTCAGATGTGCACAACGAGGAGGTGCAGAATTAATCCTCGCCAGAAATGGAGAAAAAAGCAAGTCCTTGGTCCTGAGCAAGGCCGACGGTGTGGACATGACCGAAATCCAGAGCTCAGCCAGGCTCCACGTGATGCAGGAGCGGGGGCTGCGAGACTCACAGCTCGGCTGCGGCTCAGAAACCACCTGAAGCCATTCATTCATTTTGCAGCCGCTGCCGCCGCTTCAGGGGCACTATTCCCTTTGGAGGCACGAGACAGAGGTCCTGGGGCAGCTGCCAGAAGTAATATGTCGAGGAATCGACGGGAAAGCTGTTCAGGGAGGGCAAAGACAGGAGTGGCTGCGCAGAGCAGTGCTGAGGGAGCCGGGGAGCCTGACTCCATGCCAAGAATACAGGCCAAGTCCTGTGGCATGGGAGAGCTGGGATCCCGGAGGCAAGGCGGGGATGAGCTAATTAAGACGGGCCGCTCCACACCGTCTCCCCGCACGGGCAGCCTCCCCCCAGCACCCCGAGCCCCCGCCAGCAGGGAGATGCTGGCGAGGGGAGGAGCGGCGCAGGGAAAGGCACGCGTGACCGCAGTCACAAGCAGCTCCAGCTGACAAGCTGTAGGTTCCCTCTCCCCGTGCTAGGGGAGCAGAGACGATGCCAACGGCGATTACTCCACACGCCTGTCGCCATGCCAACGGTCATTAAAAAGTTGCTTTTGAAAAGCTAATGTTGTCTACAATCTCATGTGCCCGGGCGACAGG
Organism: Anarhynchus alexandrinus; assembly: GCA_008711295.1. Classification (NCBI taxonomy): domain Eukaryota; kingdom Metazoa; phylum Chordata; class Aves; order Charadriiformes; family Charadriidae; genus Anarhynchus; species Anarhynchus alexandrinus. Next base: position 158,742 of record VUYV01000142.1, read on the forward strand.
AGGATGGTTTGCCATCGCTTTTCTGAGGACAGACCTCCTGTCTCCACACTGCCTGTGGGGCAAGAGTGTGCCCCACACGCTCCCGAGCCCCGAAGGAGCAGGTGACATCAGCAAACAAGGGAGATGACGTCAGGAGGGAAGGGAAACCATGCTATGACTTGCAGAGGCTGAGGTAGGGCACCCAGAAAGGCATCGGACTGTTGTGGAAAAAAGGGAAGAGCTGAGCCCTGTGCACAAGGGGTCTCTCCCCCGGCTGCAGTTTTGGCCGGCCGAGGTTGGAAGGGCACACCGCATCCACACCTTGCGCCGTCTCAGGGGGGTTCTGCAAGGCCAGGAGCCCCAGGAAGGTGGGGATGGCACAGGCTGGTGTGACGGTACCGCAGCTCAGCTCTGCTCTCCCAGGGTGAAGGGCTGCAGGGATGCACGAGGGAGCAGAGCGGCTTGTGTGCCAACAGTGAGGGGCAAGCGGCACAGCTGGGCGCAAAGAGAAAGCAGGGCCAGAACTACCTCCAGGATTAAACTACAGAAAGGAATAAACCCAGAGATCTATATGCACACAGAGCTCTCTGTGTGACATGCACACAAAGAAGAAAAAAATCAAGAAGGGAGAAGGAGAGGTAACCAAGGGGAAGAGGGAGGGAATCCAGCCCTTGCAAGCACAACTGCGCTGGGAAACGTTGCACATCACAAGCAAAGCGTTGAGAAGCCACCAGCAGCAGGAAAAGTGGTCATTCACTTGGGTCTACAGCTTGTCTGATCTCTGACTCCCAATGCCATCTCCAGAGCCGTAGCTCGAGAGCAGCACAGTGCTCACAAGGAGACTAGCAGCAGAGAACAAGATATCACAGGCACTGGCAGTGTGGGACGGGAACCCCCCAGAGAAACAATAACCACCTGGCAGGAATCACACGCTCCCTCCTCCTCACGCCTCCAACAGCAGCCTGACAACAGGCTTTGCTCAGCTCATGCACAAGCTGCCACCCTCAATTGCACTGTACAAGAAAATTTGCTACAGCAAAAAAGAAACACCCCAAACATCTGGAAAGGACGATCTGTAGTCTCCATCTTCATATAAAGAATAGGTTGAACAAACATGTCTCGGGCTTTGATTCAGTCAAGGTGATGTTGCCTGAAGGAAAGCAGTGGACTAAATCTTGATATCCAGCTCGAGCTTTCTGGCTTTCTAAGGCCAGATTAAGGCTCAGGACATCCATCTTTCTCACCCGCCCGAAGGGCCGATCCCCTCATTCTCAGATCTGGGAAGCTTGAACCAACCCAGAATCACACACCTCCAAGAGAGGCTTCTCTTTCGCACGCTGCGGAAAACCTGCCAATTGTTTTAAAAGTCAGGTGGGTGTTGTTTTTTTTTTAAGAACTTGTGAATAAATTATGGAGAAGTCTGATTCTATCAGTTCTTTCTGATTTTTTGTGTTACGCTAGAAAGGGATCTTGACAGATGAGAGAGGAAGGGAATATCTCCAGTTTACATGGCACGAGGGTTCACTTGAAAAACCTGCTCGAACCAAAGCAGTGAGAGAAATTCAGCCAAACCAAAGCAATCATTTCCATGCAGGAAAAGGGGCGCGCGGACACTTATTTTTTGACTGATCCAATGAAGTGTGATTTTGCTCGGGTCAGCTGCACCCTGCCTTGCTTTGAAATATTGACATTACCTCTAGAGAACACAGGCTGCGTCTTGAGAAGACAAGCATAATAAAAAGGCAGCTGGGGGTGAAAGGCAAAACAGCCCACTCCTTCGCTTCGCTGCCAGGAGAGGGCCTGCAGCGAGCTTTCCACCGATACTCCAACCCAGCGGCTAAAATTAAAATATATTGAGCCAACAAGCAGCCTCCGGTAGTCGTTTAATAGCGACCACTTAAACCCCCCCAGTGCAGACAAAATGTGCCTCTCCCTCCCCACGCACCATGCAGCAGCAAGACAAAGAGAAGAGAAGGCTCCGGGGAGATCTTATTGCGGCCTTCCAGTCCCTAAAGGGGCTACAGGAGAGCTGGGGAAGGACTTTTTACTGGGGCATGGAGTGATAGGACAAGGGGGGAATGGCTTCAAACTGGAAGAGGGCAGGTTTAGATTGAACATGAGGAAGAAGTTTTTCACTGTGAGGGTGGTGAGGCACTGGCACAGGTTGCCCAGAGAGGGTGTTGAGGCCCCATCCCTGGAGGTGTTCAAGGCCAGGCTGGAGGTGGCCTTGGGCAACCTGGTCTGGTGGGAGGTGTCCCTGCCTATGGCAGGGGGGTTGGAACTCGATGATCTTCAAGGTCCTTTCCAACCTAAACCATTCATTTCTATGAAATCTCTGCAGGACACGCGCCGGCTGCAGCCCCGGAGCTGGCAGCGCCGCTTCGCACACAGCCCAACGTCCTTCCCAAACACACCTCCCCGCTGCACGACCTCTGCCTGCCCAGAGGCAGCGTGGCAGACGGGCGGTGCAGCCCACCCTCCCAGGCCAGAACGTCCCCTGCGGTCACATCAGGAGAAGAGCGCGGTGTCCCCTGTTCATCACAAGCACTGGGGTGGGACCAAGCCAAAGCGGCGTTTGAAGTGTGCTGGCAAGGCTCTAGTTGGAAGTTATCACAACCCAAATCTTTCTCAGTTGAGAGAAAAACCCATTCCTGGGGTCTGACTTCCTTGGTGGAAAGTTCTTCCCCCAGTCATGTGAATGACTCATTTCTAGGTTTTCTTTTTCTGTCACATTTACACTGGAATTTCTAATGGCTGCTGATTTGCATCGTGCAAGCCCTGCCAACTGCCCACAGCCTTTTCGTCCACCAAGCAAACGTTTCTGCAATTACCCTTTGTGTTTGCATAGTTTATTTAATGAGATGCCCGGAAGGCCCCTAGAGTCTTTCAGCTGGCTCTGCCCCCGTGGAGACCACAGCCCCGGTAAGGTCGCAGGATGCAGCCTCAGACAGATGCCCGTTCAGCTGGAAGTTCAGCTGGCGCTCAAAAAAACATCACAGCTCCAGCCTGCCCCAAAGGAAGAAGCAGACAAAGCTCCAGAGAAACCAGCTATGTTGCTGCAGCTGATGTAACCAGAGCTGGGGGGCTGCTGGCCACGCACCAGGGACAGCACAGAGCCCCGAGTCTCACTGCCAGACCCACACTGGTCCCCCAAGAGTCCGCACAACTGCCTAGGCTGTGCCTGCTGTGGGCTCCTCCTGTGCTCCAGCCTCCCTCCATCTTCAGCTCACGGCCCCCCCAGCCCGCCAGGCTCCCTGTCCCACTAACGTCCCAAGCTCTTGTTCACCCACAACTGTCCCTTCCTCTCCCTTCTCCTGCTGAGTCCCACTGCCAAGGCGCCCTTCCAGTGCGAACTAGAGGGACACAGGGGAAATCCTCACGGCTCCAGGGAGATCACTGGCCTCTCCTTCTGTCCGTCCCCGGGGGCCACCTCCTATTTCATCTGTGCACACCTGGTGGATGTATGACCCCCATTCCAGCTGGCCGGGCTCCTTGGCAAGCTCAGAGCACCAGCCCTGCACCAAATGCCAGTTTGGATTAAAAGATCAGTGACATTTTCGTACATGTACATGTATATGGAAATTTGCTAGTTTAATTTATAAAAGGGCATATTCAAAGAACATTTGCTGAAGGCTTTCTCCAAAACATCTTTTACAGCAGCATTTTGTTCTGTCAGGCCAAGGAGGCTGCAAGTACGAAGGTGAAAAACCGCTAACAATGTCTTACTTCGGAAGAATTGCTTCTTTGGTTATGATAATTTTCTATTTTTAAATTTTGCTCTCTTGAGTTTCTGCAAGATTTTACACTATTCAGAGTTTTAACTAGCAAAACGAATATAATTGTATAAACCTTACTGCATCTCTGTGTAACCTTAACACTCAAGACACCAAATCCTGCCATATAAATGTGCTGAGCAACGAGCATGAATCAGGAACCCAATCTTCTAATCAGAAGAGCCCACTCTAACAGGATCTGCCTTTGGCATCATCTCAATCAGAAAGGTGTTTTGTTACTTTATTGATAAAAAGAATATTCTCTTAACCTTGTAACTCAGTCCTGAAAGGGGTTTCAGAGACATGCAATTCAGCTATGGGCGATAAGCACAACAGAAACACCCAGAAGGAAATTAAGTATTGCTCAGATAGCATGCAATAAACATACAGGGCCATGACGTGAATTATGATAAAAAAACGAGATAGCGAGCGCTACACACTCACTGAATGCTTTTCATCCTGGGCACCGAGTGGGTCAATCTCTGTGAAACGTGACTATATCATTAAGAACCACGATAGTGCTCACACCTCAATTCTGCTACTCCAGAACGGGACGTGTGCCTTCACAGCCATCACATCAAAAGCTGAAGTGGAGACCCGACTTCTGCACAAGACGCATCATCCAGCTCCAGGCCAAGGACGCTGTGCTCTGTTAACGGGCCACGCTAGCTAATACATGCTGGCAGCCTCTTCCAGCAGAAAGGAGGGGTAGCAGGCAAGGAAGGTGAGCAAAAATCCTTTTAAAACTGGAATTGCCAGACACATTCAAACTGCCAGACAGATCTAGGAATTACGACAAAGGTCAAGGAGGAACAAACCCGGGAGTTTCATTTTCCCAGTGAAGGCTGGGACAAGATCAAAATGGCAAGAAGGGAGTGAGCAAGACAATGGAGCGCCAGGGAGGAGGGGGATGTTCTAACAATGACGCACATGGCTGCAACCGTGACTCTCACGCTCCCTGCAAAGGAGGAACACGCAGAGCAAAAGGAGGAAGGCCAATTCCTATTTCATATTCTGCCTATGAATTTACACATTCAGACCTGCATGACCTCAGCCTGAGATTTTTATTCCTATCCCTCGTGTTGGGAGCAGAGAACACATGGAAATGTGATTCGTGCACAAGTCAACCCAGCACTGTCAGTCTGCAGGTAGCCTTGCTCCTGCAAACTCAAGACAGAACAAAAACAGGAAAAAAAAAAGAGAAAAGCACAGGAGAAGAAACTGGATAAAAAATGGGTACACACGTGCCTCCCCAGGAAGCAATCCAGTATACTGCAAGCAGAGACAGAACAATGAACCGTAGCTCGAATGAACAGCTTGAACAGTTCAAAGTTCACCTGCTGTGCAAATGTTATAATCTGCTCTCGTCTGCGCACTGTCCAGCCCCAGCCAAAGTTCTGCTATGAACTAAGGGGAATGCGTGTTTTCAGTTGTATTCTTGAACAAAGAATCCTCCTGCTCATCACTGCAGAGCCAGAAATGTGATGGGCACACACAAGGAAATACAGAATGTAACCCTTTTCTCCAGTTCTCAATCTCTCAAACGTCATTCCATTGCTTTGATTGCATGTATTGCATGTGGCAGAGAGCTCTCTCTCTTGGAATGAATCAATCTTAAGGCGCAGGTGGACAGATACCTTTTATTATTGACTGACCTATCACTACAAATGCTGCCAACGATTATCAGCACTTCTCAAGAAGTTATCTACTCATTTCACTAAATCTCAAACAGCATTCATGCCTTGACCTTCAACATCACCCTCTTCTTTAAGAAGAAAACTAAATTTACCAAGTCATGTAGACTTGAAATTTTTCTAATCATTTACTATTCAATTCCTGAAAAGGTGTTAAAGGGTTCACAAGGTCCCATGTCAGTATTTCAGTCTGCTCAGCAGAAATGTGAACGATTGGCTGTATTGTTAGGGCCTGGTAACAAAATGCCTTGGAAAAATGGGGCTCTTTCCACAGGTACTTGTGGAAACGCAAAGATTCTGGGTCTGGATGTGTTACAGACTCCTGCCCCCCATCCAGTGGAAACGACAAAGGAAGGGCTTCAAAAGCTTCCAGGCACCAGCACTGTGACTCCTGCTGAACAATGGGAGCTTGTGTTGGAGAGACGATGCTAAGTGCTCCCAGGCAGTGGAGGTGGTCGATCATGGCTCCTGCAACTGGTGCACAGCGGAGGCAGATGCGCTGATGAGGTCTTGAGGAAGGCTCTCGCGTGCTTCCTGCATCCGGCGCCGTGCCCTCTGGAAAGCCTCTAAAACACAGCAGGTGACAGCAAGCCAGAATGCATCAGACAGCCTCAGGGAAGAGGAGGGATGAGTCTGTCCAGGGAACATCATCTCTCCTGGAGCAGGAGTCTCACTTCCTATTACTAAGTTCTACCAACAAAGCACCTGGTCCTTGCTGCTCTCCTCACCTATTTCTAGCACTGTCTTTGCTCTGGGCATAATGGAATCGGAGACAGAGCCTGTGCATCAGCGCCACAAGCTATGCTCAGTGCTGGGCAAGACTCGGCAGCCCAGCCTAGGCTTTGCCCTCACAGAGCAGTTATCCCTCCTGCCGGCTGACAGCTGATGCCTCCTGAAGTTTCCAGCTCAGATCAGAACATTTAACCTCTGCTATGGACTCAGAGAGATCATGGAGGGGGGAATTATCCCCACAGTAATGGATTCTCCTGAAATATCCTGCCCACTGTGTAAACAGGGAGAAAAAGTGAGGCTCGCCAGGGAGAATGACACTGAAAGCCCTACCCAAAACGTTGTAGACAGAGCTCTGCTGGCTGAAGCCTCCAAGCCGGTCCAGTACACTCTGCATGCGCTGCTTCAGGGCACTGGTTTCCAGAAAGGCTCTGCACAGAAGTACAGTAGGAGGTCAGGGCTGCCAAAACACAGCACAGAAGATGGAGCTCTCGCACTCACTTTGCTGCACTTACTTAGACTGCTGCAGGCAGTAAAGCCGGAAAGTGACGCTCCCCGTTGTCTCTGTGCGAAAACCAAAGCGGCTCAGACGCTCTCCCTGCAAAGACAGCACAAGTTGAGTAACCACAGCCTGCAACCTGCTGCAGCAGGCTGACCCTGGCGAAAATGCTCCCAGTGGAGCATGCACTCCTGTGGGCACAGCCTCTTCCTTCCCCGTTGCACACAGAAAGTGAGGTCAGAAAGAAGGGCCGACCGTTCCAGGCTGGGCTGAGGGCAGGACCTAAACATTAGCAAGCTGATAGTGCAGCGCTGGAGGAAGGTTTCGACAACTGCATCAGGGCTCATTCTCACACCAAGCTGCTACTAAGATCAACTGGCTCATTACACCAGCAAGCACCTCTGCAGCTTTCTTAAGAAAATGAAATTTCTACCTGCCTCACACCCATCAGCTACTTGCTTTGGGAAACTGTTCCAGGCGCAGTACAGCCCAGATTCCTTACAAAAACACAGGAAGAAGCTGGTAACAAATGCTGATCTGAGAGACACTTTCTGGGCAGGGCCAGCACAGGTAGGGGTAAGTCAAGGCTTTGGTCCATGTTCACCCGCTTCTCTAAGTTGCACACACCTCAGAAGAGAGGACTCTGCCTCAGCGTTTGTCTGTTTCTCTGTTCATGATCACAAGTCTCACAGAGGAGACATTTCTTTAGGCAGAGGGACAGGGCGACAAGCTCATCCTTGTTCAAATCTGGTCCAGGCTGTCCCCAGACATCTGAAGCCGGGAGCATAATCTACCATCTCCCAGCAAGAGCAATGCCCTGCAGCTGAGCCCACCTTGAAGGTTGATGGTATCCTGACGTAGGTTATGTCCTCCAGCTCAGGAGATCCACCAATGAAAAATCTCCTCAGCTCAGCGACAGTTCCCAACTCCACAGGGCGCCAGGTAGGGATGGTGAGCATGTGGAGACCTGTCCCAGGACAACAGGACAGCTTAGCAGCCACGACCAACAATGTATTCGAGGGTCACAGAGGACAGCTGGATACCTGCTGACCCAAACTACAGTAGGCTGGAAATGGAAACGCTGCATGGTATCTCTAGAACATTTTCTCCCACACAGTCACGCAGACAGCGTTGAAAGCATACCCTGTCCATGAGGAGCATCTCCTTACTACATGTGCGTGTCAGAATAGTTGTGACCCTCAAATTCCATGTGGGACAGAGAGGGCTACCGCTGTTGTAAAGACAGATATGCAGCATCGCCCCAGAGCTTTATCACACAAGATTTTGTGATGGAACCACCGAAAGAGCAAGGACAGCAACACATGATGTGTCTCAGCAACATTTGGTGCAGCATGCATCAAATCCTTCTTTGCTGCCCCACAGACAGCTAACTATCCCATTCAGTATGCAAAGTCTCCCCAGGACCAGCTGAACCCATTCCCAAGAGAACCACCCAACTCATTCTCCTAGACAATTAACATCATCAAGTATGTTTTACCTGGAGATGCTGGCAGTACCAAAGAACCATACCCTTCAACACGATATCTCTGCCAGAAATCCAGGGACAGGACCTCAAAGTAGAGAACAGGCCACTGAGGGAGACTGTCTGCAAGGAAGGGGAGCAGATCACAGCTTTGTGAGGGAGACTACCACAGAGAAAAAAAAACCAAAAAACTAAATACCCAACTCCACTAGTAGGAAGAACTTTCCGTATTTCTTCTACAATGACTGACCTAGATGTATGGGTGATTAGTTTCCCCTGTAAGAGCTGAACCCTCAGATTTGAGGATGAAAACAGAACTATTGATAAGATGTTAAAAATTTGGGAAAATTCTTTGTTTTGAGAGCAAGTCCAAACTGATTCCTCAATTATCTTTGAGCAGACAAGACAATCTTTTGTGAATGATTTGATGCCAAACAGGAGAACCTTTTTATCTCTGACCTTTCCCACCGTTACTGGGGAATTATTAACTTGGATTCTCCTACAGGTCTCCAAGCTCTTCTTTTTTCCACAGCAAAACAAACTCGTGTTTATTCTAGGCTGAAAATTCATTAGTGTTGGCTGAATACTAAAATCCAATGCGTACACTGGATTCAAGTGGCAAGGCATGCTGCAAAGCTGTCCCTAGCAATTGAAATCCAAAGAGCAACAGGGTTGGTGAGGAAGCAGCAGTAGCGTAGTGAAGCAGCAGGAACAGGCAGCAGAGAAGCCCAGCTTAAAATAGAGCTGGAATTTTCAAAGTGACATACACTATACAAAGATTATACAGATCACTGAGCGCGTCTACAGACGTAAGACTCAGCACAGAGTTTTATTTGTGTACAAAAAAGCTGCCTGCTTCTTCTGCGGAGTCTCAGGGCTCTATGCAGTACACTGGGCACGGACACGCAGACCAGCACGCCAGGCATTTTGAGACAGACGAGATAAGATCCAAGTGGTTTTGCAACTGGATAAAACTGACTACAGTCTGGAAGGAGGGCAACATCAATGAATCCATACAAATGCTGACGCATTGCTGGGCAGGGCAAATTTAGTACGTGTTCAGAGGTTGTGTGGTGGACAGGGTGAACGTTTGCTGAACAAGTCACATTCCCCTTTGTTTAAATCTGTCCTTTCACCTTGGTGAGGTGCCAACAACATGCCAGACAGCATGATGCCTACACTGCGATTATTATTACTACACTGCGATTATTACACTGCTCTCCTATGAGGAGAGGCTGAAAGAGTTGGGGCTGTTCAGCCTGAAGAAGAGAAGGCTCCGGGGAGATCTTATTGTGGCCTTCCAGTACCTAAAGGGGGCCTACAGGAGAGCTGGGGAAGGACTCTTTACTAGGGCATGTAGTGATAGGATGAGGGGGAATGGCTTCAAACTGGAAGAGGGCAGGTTTAGATTGAACATTAGGAAGAAGTTTTTCACTTTAAGGGTGATGAGGCACTGGCACAGGTTGCCCAGAGAGGTTGTTGAGGCCCCATCCCTGGAGGTGTTCAAGGCCAGGCTGGAGGTGGCCTTGGGCAACCTGGTCTGGTGGGAGGTGTCCCTGCCTATGGCAGGGGGGTTGGAACTCGATGATCTTCAAGGTTCTTTCCAACCTAAACCATTCTACGATTAAAAGATTTCAGAGTTTCCCATTTCAAAGTAACAAGGAAACACACCTTCTGATTCGTCTCCTTGGGTGAAAAACATCTCCAGAGTGAAGGGGTAGCAGAAGTGTGCCACGTTATCCTAGAAAAAGAACAGGACAGATATCAGATTCCTGGACAAGAGAATTCATCACTAGCATTGCAGGGGACACAGACAGCATGGAGAAAAGAACTAATGGTGGAAAAGAAGTAACGATGCCCAAATAAGATCAATCCCATCACACTATCAAACACCTGACACCTGCAAACACTCCCAAGTGCCATGTTGATGGAACAGGCTGTTAAAAATAATGAAAAAGGGGAAAGAGTAACACATCTCAGATGACAATTCAGCCAGTTGCATAACTACTATACCGCCACAATCTTGACAGAAGCCAAGCAAAATACCTCAAACAATGGCATTACTGAAGTTTTGTATGATAATTATTTTTGTAATATGCAAACTAGCTCACATAAAAGACACTAAAAAGTTGATAAAATTAAAATTTTGTAAGAGGGGAGCTGGAGACAGCAATGGAACCAACATCCCAGATAGGAGGATGGGTTCATTTTGAGAAATCAGTTTAGAGACTGTGTGCGTTCCTGCCCCAGGCAAGCCAGAACAATGCTTCATTAACTCTGAGCATTTCAGAACACAAAAATCAAAGCTCCACAGGCAATCAATCAGCCAGAAGGAATTAAAAAGTGAGGTTCCAGAATCTGCTTTGAAGCAGTTTTATTTGGACACGGTGGCACCCTGAAAAATGGCAAGTGTAACTAGAATGAGGAGAATCCCAAACATGCTCTGCCCTTGAAAGGAGCTCTCATGTTAGGACCTTTGCTGAATATATCCGTAGTTTGTTACACATGTTCCACTTCAGAGAACACCCGTTCAAACTGCTCTGCAGGTCTGAAAGCGTCCTTACCCAGCCCACTGTCTTGGTGGCGCAGGTCTGTGTCACTCCTGATAGCTGCTGGAACGCAGGGCTCGACCACTCTGGGAGAAGAGGAGAACGTGAGCACAGCGGTGAATGCTTTGGGTGAGAAGGTGGACTCACAGATCAGAGCAGCTCAAAGGAGAATGTCAGTCCGGTCCCAGATGACTGGGATAACAGATAGCAGATAACATCACCCACACTGAATTTCCCTAGCTGTGTCCCACCCCGCCTTGGTCTTGTTCCAGGCAAGGGCTGCTCCCCAGAACACCCTGAACTGTTGACAAAAAGCACCAACTCCATCTTAAGGGAAAAGTACAACCTTATCTAAATGTACTGAGTAGCAGAAGTGGTACCTTTTTGGACAAACATCAGGGTATAACCAGAGAGGAGTGCCAGAGCCATCGCTTCAGGGGAATTAAACATGCAGTAGGATGTGCACGTTAGTGCTGGGACCCCTATGTATCAGTCAAAATTTAATAGATTATTTTCAGCACAAAACATGGGAACACGATGGTGAGCACTGAAATCAGACAAGGTCACTGCTGAGATGGAGAGTACAGGAAGGCTATTCCTTGCAGTATACGGAATGAACTTTGGGTAGATTGCTGGTAGATTGCCAGACACCACTGGTTGAGAAGCCAATGGACCTTTATGTCCCAGCCTGGTTTGGAAGAGACAAGAGGGGAAGATGCTACTTTCTCCCAGACATGAGCTTAGTTCAAACAATTGAGTTCTGCAATTTTAGCTCTGAAGACCTCTGACTAGATCCCAGCCCCAACACTAACTTTTACTGACTTCCAGCAGAGCCAAAGCATGCTTCATTCCTTAAATTGCTGTGACATGGCTGGAAACGTGAATACTTACGGTTGGGCAGCTCCAGGAAGAAATGAACATAGAGGTTGTCATACTCATAGCCTTGAGCTGAAACTGAGAAGAAGAGAGAATAAACTTCAGCTGCTCGCTTCTACACAAACTCCTCCAGTACTTAGTGTAGATTTTTTGGGAGAGCCAGCACCAGTAACCTCAGGGACAATCAGTTACTGCTGGAAGCTGGGAAAAGCCAGGGTCTTCAAAGTAACAGAATATGACCCTCGGAGAAGATTCCTTCTCTAGACTAGCCCTGTCCCCATATCACTAACCAGATGAGGGAGGTAACACATCTAATTGCTTTCTTTGCTATAATCTCTATTAACTTCCCAATCTGCTCTCCTTTTTTTCAGATCTCTATGTCTTCCTAGAACATCTGTAAATGCCACTCAAGGAGTCAGTCCGCAAAAACAAGGGAGGAGAAGGAGGAAGTAAAAGATTCTAGGGAGAGAATCACATGCCCTGGACCGGCCTGTGATCCAAGAATCTTTGGACCCTTCATAGCCTCAGCCATCCCAGCAGACCCAGATTTACCTCTATAGTTTTTGTTTATAATAAGGACTCACCTATTTCTCCATTCACAAAAAGCCGCAGTGTACCAGGAAGAGTCTGTAAGAACAAGCAGATAAACAAGATAAAGAGCTCAATAACCACTGGTGGAACCTCATACAATCCCCTCCCAACAGGGGAGGGGGAAATACGCAGGTATTTCACACACGTTTGTACATAAATGATTCAATCTGGTGGCCAGGTAGGAGTCATGACTTCTCGTATCACTTTCCAGAAGTGACGGTCCCTAAGGAGAGAGGCTCTCTAGAGAGACCAAATTCCTAGACTGCAGGAGTTTACTATTCTGTAAATCAGTCTCTTACGGACTTCAAGATGGATATAAAATGTAGTGAGAAGTCACTTGCAGAAATCACAATCCTGTTTCTCCTGTAGTGTCCCTGCACTTGCCCAAGGTGGGGGGAGTGGGGAGTGGGAAGAAGCATCAGACAAGCTGAGACACTCTGTTAAAGTACAAGAAAGTACAACAACTTTCACACTTTGGCAAACAAGATTTGAGAAAAAAAGGCTGCAGTCTGGGTAATTTAGTGAGAAGGGAAACTGCATGAGTTTGTGGGTGGGAGGGGCTGTTTACTTGAACGAAGTGGCGCATAGATGTGTTTGACATTCAAGAAGTTAACAGTAATCACTATCCCAAAAGATATAACCCATCCTTTCTTCTTAAAGTGTTATAGTCAAAGGCCTTCAGAGAATGCATGCAGTCTCCCAGAGACTGCAGCATTCAGCATGCTCTGCTGCTGGTTGAAGAGATGTGGGATGGATCTCCGCAAGCCCCATATCCATTGCAACCTCTCCCTTTTGAACCAATTTTCTGTTGGAAGCCACAAGGTAAAAGCTGCCAACACACCCCGACTATGACACACTCTTTGGAGACTGTGGTACCAATGGCAGCCATGCTAACCAGGCCAACTGTCTCCAAAGGCAGCAGGGCTCCAAGTCCCTGCCGAGTGCTGCTGGTACTCACCATTTCAAATTCTGAGCCTACAAGACCACTGAGGTATTCCTTGTGCCGACTGTACAGCTGAAAACACAGAACAAGCAGATTAGAAAAAGTGTCTTTTTTACTATATATGCTTTTACCTATAGCAAAAAATTGTAATGGATATAACTTAAAGCCAATTTAAATTGTTGACAGGCTCAGTACACAGATTTTTTGTAATTGTTACAGCAGATACAGAGAGTATAAGAATCTAATAAAGTAAAGATGCATAACTGCTAACATTGCCCAGAACTTCAGCTTCAGAGAAGACCTCATCAAAGGCCAATCTAAGGGAAAAAGAAGCTCTGAAGAATCAGATCTTAAATGACACGTTAAAACCAGAGGCATAAACTATTCCAATGAAATCAACAGATGGGAGATCAGTGTAGCCAAATCATTATTTCCTTATTGACCACAAAACCAATAAGGAAACATACAAACAAAAAACTAAAACATGAAGTACCTTTATAAACTGCCACAGCCAAAAAAGGCAATTCAGGAAAATCAAGACAAAAAATGAGATCCAAATATCCTGGGACATTACGGGTAACAAGAAATCATTCAATAACTATACAGGCAGCAAGAGGAAGACCAAGGAAAGGGTTTGCCCACTGCTCAAAAGGGAAGGAAAACCATTGACAGGCGATACTAGAAAGGCACAAATTAGGTGGTTTCATAGAATCATGGAATGGTCTAGGTTGGAAGGGACCGTAAAGATCACCTAGTTTCAACCCCCCTGCCAGGGGCAGAGACACCTCCCACTAGAACAAGTTGCTCAAAGCCCCATCCAACCTGGCATTGAATACCTCCAAGGATGAGGCACCCACAACTTCCCTGGGAAACCTGTTCCAGTGTCTCATCACCCTCACAGTGAAAATCTTTTTCTTATATCTAATCTAAATCTACGCTCTTCCAGTTTAAAACTGTTCCCCCTCATCCGATCACTACATGCCCTTGTAAAAAGTCCCTTGCCAGCCTTCTTGTAGGCCCCCTTCAGATACTGGAAGGCTGCTACCAGGTCTCCCCTGAGTCTTCTCTTCTCCAGGCTGAACAACCCCAACTCTCTCAGACTGTCCTCACAGGTGAGATGCTACAGCCCTAAGATCATCTTCGTGGCCTCCTCTGGACCCGCTCCAACAGGTCCATGTCTTTTTGATGTTGAGGGCTCCAGAGCTGGACACAATATTCCAGGTGGGGTCTCACGAGAACGAACTAGAGGTGCAGAATCCCCTCCCTCGCCCTGCTGGCCACACTGCTGGGGATGCAGCCCAGAATACAGTTGGCCTTCTGGGCTGTGAGCTCACATTGCCGGCTTATGTTGAGTTCCTCATCAACCAACACCCCCAAGTCCTTCTCCTCAGGGCTGCTCTCCAGCCATTCACCACCCAGCCTGGATTGGTGCATGGGATTGCACATGGTGTCTTGCATCATGTCTCACTACACAGATCACTGCAGTCAGAGGCCAACACAACTAGTACCAGACAAGGCCTCTACCTACAGTAAGGAATGAAGTGGTCAGGGAGTATTTGTTGGGAGTTCTCAAATTGCTGGGCATGATGAGATTCACTGCCAGTGACATTCACTTTGTCAACTTTAGGTGTCTACAGCACTAACAATTACATCTACATGAGGATCTGAGCTTCCTCTGTCAAATCAGAAGAACTAGTCAATATTATCAGTGGAGGCTGGTCCTTACGTCTCTGAACACACACTGCTCGCGTTCCTCCTCCTCTGGCTGCACTTGGACAGACGCATTCTCAATGGTGTATTTCCACACCTCTCGCTTCTCTCCATCCAGCTCGATCCTGCAGAGCCCCAAAACACATAGGCAAAACTTCCCCATTACACAGAGAATAGGCACAGGCAGCAACAGTGTCAACTGTGCCATGCTGACACAGCTGTTCCCTCTCCACCAGGCCTGTGCAGTAACACAAGGGCACTAACAGCCCTCTCCTCGCTCCCCTAACCTCCCCCCAAAACAAAACAAAACAAAAAGTCAAACCCCAAGGCTCGCTTGTGTCCAGCATAATGTGCACCACTAGGGACTGGCACCAAAGCCCCACACATCACACACGCAGTGACACTAAGCACAAGTGCATAATAATCTTGTCTTAGAAATCTCTGGAATAAAGCTAAAAAATATCCCCCACTTTAAATGCTGATCTACTGCCCAAAGGGTGACCAGGAAATAGCCATTTCAGTCCTCTGTGTCAGTCCCACAAGAGGCACCAGGCCTGTCCCACTCACCGGTAGGCTCCTTTGGTGCCAGTAAAGTCGGGCTTCACTGTGATGACCCCATTGCCATCCACCTTGATTGTGCAAAGAACATGTTCATACTCCCTGTGACCAAGCCTAATGGAAGACAAGAAACACAGTCTAAATAGAGAACATAGACACTCTCTTGCTCTGGACCAGCAGAGCTGGTAAAGGCACATGCAGCTGCAGAAGGGAACAAACACACACATACATTCCTACATTAGTTTAAGAAGCCTTTTGGAGGGATACACTCAGTTACCTCCCAACTGAGGAAAGAGGCAGAAAGAAATAGCAGCCTGAGTTACAGAGCTCTTGGAATCCTCCCCCCTTAACTAATGAAAGAAACGGGAGATTTGAGTAAGGAGGGAAGATGGGTTTCCTTAAGATCATTTCAGGATTTTACTTACTTCCCATAAGGTCCCAAGTCCCCCATGATGTACATGGTCTGAACAGGAGTGTTAATCACATGATTGTTCTTTATAAATTCTTCTGAGGGTTCCCAGGTGATGATTTTTGACTTCAGAGAGCTTGCTTCTCTGTCAACAAGAGAACAGCACAAGTCCCAACTCACCTCAGCAGCCTGGCACAGGCAGAACCAAACCCCCCACGAGGAGGAGTCAAATTGCCAGATCCCAAGTGTGACACAGCTCAAGCCACCAACTTCCACAGACCAGGCTGCTCCACAGCTGGGGCACCAGCACCAGGAAACCTGCATTAGCAAGCTCCGAGCCACAGTTTACACTCACATTGGCCTACGGTCTTGTCGTCTTCTCCTCACATTGGCCATCCTCTCTGCTAGATACGACGGGACCTCATGATCCGAGTCAGTTACCTTCTGGCAGTGCTGGCAGAGAGAAACAGATGGGAACCAGCTTAATTGTAACAGGACATCTTTCCCAAACACAGCTCCACTCTTGGAGGAGAGAACAGGTATGTACACACACACACGCGAGGACAAACTGCTTAAAGACTGTAGATTTCATTCGCTGTTCTTGTGGCAAAGTACAGCTAAACTCCACCCAGCAAGTTACCTACAGAGCAACGCTACAAAGCCAAGTCCCTCCAAGCTACCCCTGACCATCATTCTGAACCGGTGAGATCCCATCCCAGGTCCGGGGCACGCGGTGAAGCTGCTCTGCAGCAGCAGCGTGTTCTCCTGCGTACGGGGTATCTGGCTTGCTTCTGCATGGCCAAGAACTGACAAGCATTCCCTCTGCAGTAGGCCTGGGGGTTTTGACAGACACTGCTGTATAGATTATGTGTAACTAAACGTTGGTACCTCCTCTAGGTTGGTGAATCGGTCATGATCGGTGTAGGTGAAGATGCGATAGTTCTTCCGACCTCCAGCCCTCTCCAGTTTCAGGATCTCCTCGTGGTACTGCCGGTCCAGGGGAGTCTGGCAGGCCGACTCATTTTGGTACAGATCCACCTCAAACTGAGAGCACCACAGGTAAAGCGCAAAAGGTGCCTTTCACCAGCATCCTCCGAGCCACAAACGCTTTTCAGCTGAGATTTCCAAAGCCACCACAGGGAGAGACAAAGATCCTTCGGGAATCCCAGCAAACCACCCGAGCTCCGGAGCGGCCCCCGACGCTGCTCAGGGACGCGGCGGCCGACAGCGCCCACCCGGCGGGGCCCGGGGAGAGCCGCTCGCCCCGGAGCAGGGGACCCCGCGGGGAGGCGCGGCACGGGGGGGGGGGGCCGCGGGGCGGCCCAACCAGGAGAAACTCGCGCAGGCCGC
>VUYV01000142.1:176160-188211 GCA_008711295.1 Anarhynchus alexandrinus
CCCCGGCGGCCGGAGGGCGCCCGGCGGCCGGGCCGGCTCCCCCCACCCCCCCCCCGGCCTCCGCCACTGCCACCAGCTCGGCCTCGGGTGGCGCTTGGGCCCTGTCCCCGCGGCGGCAGCACCGGCTGGGCGCGCCAGGGCGGCTTCCGCAGCACCGAGACCCCCGGGCGCCCCCTGAGGGGGGGTCTCACATCCCTCCGGGTGAGGGTCCCCCCGGCCCTTGGGGGGGCGCGGGTCTCCCGTGTCCCTCCGCATGAGGGTCCCCGCGACCTCTGTGAGGGAGGTCCCCCAGAGCGAAGACCCCCGTCCCCCCAGCCCCGTGGCGGTGCCCCCAACACCCCACGCAGAAACCTGTGAGGAGCCGACGGTGAGCCCGCCCCTTCCTCTGGTTTATTGCCTACCCCTCTCCTCGTCTTTGCCGACATTTGACGGTTTGGCTGCCAGGGAAAGGACATCTTCATGGAGACCACCACCCCCCTCACGCCAGGGCCTGACCCTCCGCGGGCAGGCCAGGGCGGCAGCCCCTGTCCCCCACACACTGCACCTCAGCGGCCATTCTGCCGCCATTCGCCTGGTGCCACCAGTTGCGCTGCATTTCCCGGCCCTTCCCTCCCCTGCCTCCTCTGGTGAGGGGTCTGGAGATCCACCTACACCTCATCGCTGGAAGAGGTGACCCTGGGAACCTGTGTTCTTCCTCCTTGTGCACCATCTCCTTAGCCAGCATCTTGCCTTCTCTGGTCCCTTCCCTGGAGCCAGCTCCGAGATGGACTCCATCCCTCCCAACACGCTGGTCGCCCCACCGTCCTCGTTGGAGTCACTGCCCATGAGGTCGGTGTGCCCGATGGCTCTGCAACCCTGCTCCGCCAGCCGGGACCCCCTCCGAAGCGTCCCCCTGCGCAGGGCACTCCCCTCCCGTACCACTCCCGGGATGCTGGGCTGGGAATTGCCTCCCCACTGCTACTCCGGGAATGTTTTGGTCAAGACAAGTTTAAATACTGCGGAAGGGCATGTTCACTTGAGTGCTGACGTGGTATGTGCCATGTTAAACTGGCGCACTGACAGCCTGAAGTATAAAACCTGGGAGGATTTAGACCTTCCTCCTTCTCAGACCATTAGCTGCGGTGGAAATTCCTTGGCGGTCCCTGCAGGTATTGCCAGGCTCTCGCGTTTTCAGATCTGGAACGCTGGTCGCCACAAATACTAGAGATCCCAAAATCAGGAAAAGCCATTTATTACAGAAAAGCAGACAGCTGATAAAATTGCACAAGAGTCACGGTGAAATAGCTTTTTTTTTTTTTCTGAGCAAATATGACATTATCATGTCACTATTTATTCAGCTTTTTAAAATCTAATATCAGAGTAAGCAATAATAGGAACTACATTACTAGATAAACATTGGCAAAGCTCTGGCAACAGTCGGCATCTGAGACAGAAAGAAAAGACGTCATTATGTGGTAATTTCTCAACAGGTTTTTGCACAATCAGAGTTTGAAGAGCCATATTGCTTATGTCAAATTTGGCATGACAGTAAGAATTGGGCTGTCAACGTATATATTGCAACAGCGTGTTGACTTCAATAGTCCCGGTTAGAATGATGAAACCTGGTGACCCTCTGCAGTTTCTAAACAGCTTGAGTGGGTACAAATATGAGCAGCTAGCAAAAGAGAGGAGCACAAGGGAGAGGCATCAAGTGAGGAACCTCGTTGGGCTGGAGAAATGGACTGCCAGCAACATCATAAAGTTCAATAAGGAAAATTGCAAAGTCCTGCCCCTGGGGAGGAACAACCCCAGGCACCAGTATATGCTGGGGGCTGACTCACTGGGAAGCAGCTCTGCAGAGAAGGATCTGAGGATCCTGGTGGACACCAAGTTGAACTTGAGCTAGCAATGTGCCCTTGCAGCCAAAAAGAAAGATGACCGATGTCCTGGGCTGCATTAGGAGTGTTGCCAGCAGGTCAAGGGAGGTGATCCTTTCCCTTTATTCAGCACTGGTGAGGCTACACCTGGAGCCTGCTTCCAGTTCTGGGCTCCCCAGCACAAGAGAGACATGGACATAGTCGAGAGAGTCCACCCAAGGGCCACAAAGATGCTGAAGGGACTGGGGTGTCTGTCCGATGAGGAAAGGCTGAGAGAGCTGGCACTGCTCAGCCTGGAGAAGAGAAGGCTCAGGGGGGACCTCATCGATGTGTCTCAATACCCAAAGGGAGGGTGCAAAGAGGACGGAGCCAGGCTCTTTCCAGTGGTCCCCAGTGCAGGACCAGAGGCAATGGGCACAAACTGAAACATGGGAGGTTCCCTCTGAACATCAGAAAACACTTTTTTACTGTGTGGTTGACCGAGTGCTGGCACAGATTGCCTAGGGATGTTGGGGAGTCTCCATCCATGGAGAGATTCAAAAGCTGCCTGGACATGGTTCTGGGCAGCCTAGGTGTCCCTGCTTGAGCAGGGGATTGGATGAGATGACCTCCAGACCTCCAGAGGTCCTTTCCTGCCTCTGCCGTTCTGTGATCCTATGCCGTCTCCTTCTCCAGGAATCACATTCCTGCTACCCCTCATGCCAGCACTAGCACTCGGGCAGCTGCAGGACATGGTGGAGTTTACCTAAGCTAAAAACTCATTTGCTGAAAAAAACCAAACCCCAGTTCCCAACTCACTACACTGCTGCAGACCCGAGCGTGCTTAGGAGAGGTTTGGGACTGTACTGCTGGGGACAGAACTGCCTCCATGGGCAGAAAACGGCATTTATGATGATTCAATGTGATGAGAAAACCACAGCCCCGTTCCTAGCAGAGGTGAAGACAGTCGCCACCACTCCCAACAGCAAGCTATGGTTCCGCTCTGGTACTGCTGAAATAACTCAGAGCATGCAATCAGCTTAAAGAGCAGAGGAATTGAAAGTACAAGTCTCCACACTGTTCTATGATTTATCCAAGTAGTTTGTAATTGTTGACTTCCTTCTGTAACTGCCATTTTCAGCAGTTTCTTCTCTCCAGGTGGCGATGTCCTTTAATTAAAATCAATTTTATGACATCCTACAGGCCTACACGTGATGAAATATATATATATGAAACTGCATAATTATTTTTTTTTGCATAGGCTACAGAAAGGGCATAAAAAAAAATCATAAGGCTGCCCCGTATCACTGAACAAAATATGAGCAAAGCATTCTGCTGTCCCTAGCCCTCGGTAAGAGTAAACTGTCGTCTAAAGACGTGTATCTTAAGAACATTTTGTCTTTGTGATACAGCAAATGGAGTTTGGTGTTGGCTCTGGATGCCACACAGAGCAAAAGATTGAGAGAAATCTCCTCTTGTGCAGGGACAGGGTGGATACCAAACACAATCCTCCTTTCTAGGCCTGAGAAGCGTCGGATGCTGTCAAGAACAATGACGTTTTTTGACACATCCTCCGCTGACCCCAAAGTTAACGTCACCCTACATTTCCTTATTTCTTTCCCTAGCTCCGATTCCAATATTTGGCGGAAGTCCTGAGCTGCATGCTGTGTACTGCACAGGATTGCAATATCTCTGATGGGGTAGCCTTGCTGGAGGTACCGCCTGCACTGCGTGGTCACGTACTTTACCATTTCAGATGTTCCCATATTTTTTTTTTTATGTAGTCACCTTTAAAAGAATGGGCACATTTAGCCTCTTTAAACAAGTCTTCCAGCATGTTATAGGGCATATCTGTGTTACGTTCTTGGAGGATTTCCTCCATGAAATCAAACATGACATTGCATATTTCCCTGGCATTACGGACCACTTCGGTCAACCATTCCTGAGGATATAGTTCTGAAAAGTTAAGGCCACAACCGAATGGGTGAGTAGACTGGAAGAAATCCAGGAAGACCCAGAAAATGCCACCTTTTTTCTTGACTAACTCCTGGGCCCGTGCGTGCCAGTTTCCTTCTTCAGGACGAAAATTCTGAGCTTCATCAACCACAATGTGTTTCACTTCTGGGAATTTCCCCTTTAAGAAGGCAACACGTGTCACAGAGCAGCAGATCTCATTGCTAAAAAAACCCCTAAACCAAAACCCCAAAAATACATTAAAAATACATGCAGTAAACAGAAAGAAATGACCAGACAATTCCCTATTGACTGCCTCCATTTCTCAGTGGGTTCTTTCTCGGAGGGCTATTGCTGCCTACTGTCTAAAACCGCCAAACTTCTCATCTCAGCTGCAGCACGCTGTATCATTTTCCCGGCAGAAACCTTTATTCCAGCGGATTAGCTGTGCGCAGGCATTGCCGCGCCGCCCGCGCAGCCCCCACCAACGGGCTTTGGCTCTACCCTAGGAGGAGACTCAAGCCCACGCTTCCTACACGGACGCCCCACGGTAAGGCTCCCCGGGGGCGTCCCCGCTCTCTCTGGCCCCGGGAAGGCAGCGCGGTGCTGGAGCTCCGGCAGGAAGGACGGGTTCCCTTTTCCCCCCAGGCTGAGCAGGGACTGGCAGCGCTTCTGCCGGGCCATCTGCCCGCTGGGGCCAGGACCTGCTGCTCGGGCACTGCCCTGCGTCACGCAAGATGCCTTGTCCACCCTGGTGGCCCGCTGACCTCTCCACGCGGACACAAGCGGAAACGCAGCGAGAACAGGACCGGGGGACTGCCCTGACCTGAAATCCTCTACCAAAAGGGCATTAGTTTCTGGTCCCCTTGCCCAGATGGCCCAGGTCCAAGGTCCAGCTCCCAGCCCAGCTGCGCTAAAGGCCCAGCGCGGGCAGTCTTGAGGCAGCCACAGAGAAAGGCAGGTGAGTAGATTCGGTGTGAGCACCAGCCGTAAAAGACTGTTAAACTAAGGCCATCGTCTTTTGAGGGTCTAACACAATCCAGCAATCGCTGAGCACGGGATTCTCACTGCAGTCAGCGAATGCTGGATCTGGGCCGGAGCTCAGCTCAGCAATACTTTCAATATTAACACCTTTCTCGAGATTATTATTGTGTGTTTGTGTCAGCCAAAGTTATATATTTGGCAAACGTAAAATCAGCAGGGCTTGGCTGTACCTACAGAGGATGGAATGAAAGAAAAAAGGGGAAAAACATGTTACCGCTTACCTCACAAACTCCTTCAAGGGTTGATTTTCACAAATGTAGAGTATCTCTTCCGCAGAACAGTGAAAAATGTTTCTTATTCTCTCGATGATCTTCAAAGCCACGATTGTTTTCCCTGTTCCAGGAAGACCAAGGACAAACTGCTCCTTAACTTTGTGCAGGTTCTTGGAGAGCAGCTCGTACTGTTTGAGAGTGAGAAGGTTGAAAATCTCACAGCCAAGATGGTCACTTAAGTAGGACTTAAAGCCCAGCACAACAATCACAAGTGCACGCAGGAAGGCGGGGATGTCCCTGGAGGTGAGGATGTAGTTCCCCGGGTATAAGCTGGCATACCCACATGGGTTTCCTTGGTTTTCTTGCTGGGGAACACCACACTCTGCAACTTCCATCTGGTTCTTTGTGCCATTCAGGTGCAGTATTTGGGGAATCACACACACTTTTGAGGCGTATCCCCCAACATTGACTAGTTTCTGCTTTAATGCGTAAGCGGTTTCTCTCGAGCTTTCAGGCTCTGCAGAAGAGGCGTCCTCGACTACAGTATACAATACCGGATATGCGTTTTCAGCTACTAAGAGAACATCACACACAACATCCTGTTTTTTCGGCAATCCAATGTCAACAGCCCAACTCCTTGAAAATATCAGTACCCCCTTGTTAAGTGGATGGACTCGTTTTTTCATTAAATCCTCTAATCCAGGATACTCAGAGAACAGGTCAGTGCAGATGGTTTCTGGCTTCCATTCGATTTTATTAGAACCCACTAGAAAAAAGAAATAAAAAATTAGAAAACAAAAATACAGCAAATAATTGTCTCAGCACACCAATTATGGGAGGAATGTATTATACCATGAGGTCATCAAAGTAAATGATTTAGTGTGAGTAAAAAATTCAGCATTCCCATGATACCTGGCGGTAAACCTGTAAGGATTTTTTTTATATGAATAAAAGAGATGTAAACTCCATGCTTCGGGCATGCCTGACTTCTAAATGGAACAAGAAAAAGTCTCTTTGGAGGGACCCGTTCTATCTGCCTTCTCATTATTTAGGTATTCCTTGGACAGATATGTTGCTGCCACAGGGAGGCGGGTGGTTGAACCAGATGGAGCAGTGCGCTTGCAGCGTCTCCTACACTCCTGGCTGGTAAAACACGATGCATATAGCAAGGGAAAAGGCGCCCAGGAGCATGGTCCGTCTCTTCACGTATAGATTCACATTCCTGTTAAATATAGGGGAATACATGAAGATAACCTCTCATCCCAACGCTAAACTTGGTGCTCCTCCAAAATAAGAAGTAACAGTAATTTTAAAAAATATTAACACAACTCATCCCTTAAATTGACAGGTTAAAATTACAGCTCTGCACATTCATAACAGACAGACAAAGCTGGAATGCAAGCATGCAGTTACACTGACTGCCACTGCCTTCCATCTAAAAACCACAGTCTCATCAAGAAACAGCAATTGCATATCCTGTACTGAAACACTATTAGCAGTGAATTGATCATCTGAGAGTAATCCTGAAAACAGATGCGAAAAGATAGCAAAATTACAGAAATATTTAGAAAAATTAGCAATTAATACATACATCCACAGGTCAGAATTTGGAAAAAAATAACCCATGGATTACGCTCAATGAGAAAGTGTCTGTTGGCTACTGGTGGGACCTGGAATTCCGTGTCTCTCCCATGTGTCGCAGAGCTTGACCTAAAGCCCCAGCCCTGCCCTGCAGGACCACGATAGGATTTACGTTGCCCTTGGCCACTTCTCTTCCCTCCTCTTTCAGGGCTCAGTATGTGGGAGCATCTGTTGCCCAGCAACCATCACTGCTTTTATAGCTGAAGTGTGTCTGAAATAATCAAAGTCTTCACCAGAAAAGAAAACCAAGGCAAGGTTCTCCACCCCTGCAGAGGAAGGGTTGAGCTTTACTTTCCCTTGTGCGTGCCCCAGCCTGAAGTTCCCCTGTGGCAGTGAGCAGGGTGGCAGAATTGACTTACTGGGTGAGATACGCGTCTAAAGCCGATCAGACATCCCACCCCCAAATACACGGTGCTCAGCCCTGCTGACCAGTAACCCGGCACCAGTAACCCGGCATTGCTCGTACCAAGCCGTGGGGAGTGTACTGAGTTTGCAAGACCTCAGGCTGGAGGCTTCTCCGGTTGCCTTCTTTGAATTTTTGTTGACCTGTTTGGAGCTTTGTTTTTACTTGGTTAGCTTGTAATAGCATTTTTTTTCTGGTACTCAGGTGGCTGTGGATAACAACCATCAATTTATACAGACAGTAGTGACAAACAGCTCTTCTGCACAGGCAGAGATCTTTCTGCCTATAACGTGATGATGCCTATAACATGATGATACAGTAGGACAGCAGAGGTCTTGAGATGCGGGATAGAGGACGCAGGGCTGAATTCAGGCGTGGGGTGGCAAGAGACAGAGCACAGGAGATCCCAAGGCCACAAACAGCTCTCAGATGGTCAGATAAAGAAAAGGAATGCAGCCCCAGAGCTGGATAAAACTGGGTTTAAGGGTAACGGAGAACAAGTATCTAACTTCTGTGAAACACGCCGTGTTTACTAAACCCTGAAGTGAACTTGCAGACCAGTGAAGAAAGAACAAGGTGTAAAAGTGTGTTAGCAAATCTACAGCAAGTGACCCCAAGCAGATACTGGAGTAGGAAAAAGAAACCATCAGCATCAGCGACGGACTCCCCAGGAAAGAACCGGGGATGCTGATGGCTCACCCAAACAACCCCCCGCAGACTGGAGCCACCAACAGCAGATCCTGAGTGGCGGTGGAAGGCTGAGCGTCATGCCAGGAACCGGAAAACGCGCAGGTAGCTATTATTATCACTTTTTTTCACAGTGGTATTAATTTATTGTCTTTTTCTTCCTTTATCTGTAATAATTAGATCTTGGCTAATAATAATTCCTTGATTAGACTACTTAGAATTCAGTTATGCTAGAAATAAATGATTCTCTCTCTTCTTTGTCCATAAGAAGATTTTTGGGCATAACAGGGGGCAGAGAGTGCTCAAATCCCTGGGATACTAGGTATATTCTCAGCAACTGTGTGCATTAGGGATTATACTTAGTGGCAAAAATGGGAGAAGAGATTGAAACACATGAAAAATCAGGGAAATCAACATTCTCGGAGCAGTTGCATCTTTTAAATACCCTAACAGTTGTGTGCCTAAAATCCTGTATTTATATCACATTATCTTCCTACTAGTTTTGTCAAATACAGAAATTAAATAAAATCTTAAATTAAATTAATCTTAAATAAAAAAAAAAACACAAACGGCAACATATATCCAGAATAAACAGCTTACCTGGGTAGAGGCATTGTTGGAGTTCAGACACACACTGGAGACCAGCTTTTGAATAAACTGGCCTGATAAGAGGAGGACCGTTTGACAAACTGAGCTCGTTCACAAATTTATCAGCCAGATCTGAAAGATCTTAGAGGAAGTAAATAGTATGTTACATCCATCGAAATCCTTCTGTACGAACTTTTAAAACCCAGCACTAAAGAGTAACTAAAATGATTAATTTAAAACCTCCCTTCGCAGTCCTACTGGAGGAAGTGCTGCATACCAAGTTCAGAATGGCAGCACTCCGTCAGACCACCAGGATGTTGGTTTGCCGTAGCAGAGAGAGGGCTCGCAGGACAGACGCCTTTAGAGTTCAAAGGCAAGATCTGGACCCTCGGTGGGATGAGTCTGTTGAGACCCCCGTGCAGAGGCAAGAGGCGCCGGACGTGCCAGTTCAGCACACCAGCACCCTCCAGGAACCACCCCCACGCACCCCCGGTCTCTTCAGTAGACGCACATCTCCAAAAGACTTTGTTGCTTTGTTCCTCTCCTATCAACACCACCCTCTCTGTCGTGTGACTGTGTCCTTTGCAGAGACCCGAGATCCCAGCTCTAAGGGCAGCGCAGAGCCACAGGAGAGGTTTCACATGAGGCCAGAGCCACCAGGCATGGCCGGGGCTCTGCTGGGACAGGAGGTCTCCTTCAGCTAGTATGTTCCTTGCTCATGCCATTGCTGCCACGGGCACATACTCGAGGGAAATTTGTATTACAGTGAACCCATTGGAAAGGAGAGTTACTTTCATCTTAAGACTGAAAAACTCTTATTCAATAAATAAACTCTGTTGGACCCGCCATACAGGTCTTCTTGTGGGGCGGTGGAACGAAAAGCAGGAGGTAGCTTTTGAAGGGGAATGATTTCACAATGGAGTGGGACAACATGCCTTAAACCGAGCAAAGCCTTGCACCCCTGCTCCTTTGAAACAACCACACCTGAAATGTGCGTAAGCCTGGGAACGGGGGAGCAGAGAAATGCGCAGCAGGGCGCATCGCGTGCCGAGCTGCAGGCTGGAGAGGACTTCCCTCAACCTCAAGCTGATCTCTGAAGAGGTGACCGGCCAGGTTTTAGTAGCCACCCTAGTGTTGCTGACTTCATTAACAGTACTTGATAAGGGGAAGAAGAAAACTTGCAGGTCAGTTTGACACCACTATTACAGCTAAAATTATTGTTTTACTTCAGTGCCGGCACACGACTTGTGCCAAGATGCTGGATCTACACTGATCAAACCAGGGCATGGAGACTGATCCTTGCTAGTGTATCAAGTACTGGGGACTTCACTGCAAGGGGATCAGCACCAGTAAGGACTTTTTTGTTTTTCAAAGTGTTTTCAGGCACCTAAAGGGGCCAGATTTCCACCAGGACATCACTCCCTCCTGAGCATCTTAACAGACAAAGCCAGCTTCCAAGGTTTTCTCCAATTCTATTAAGAGTAATGGAAGCTCCTAGGCGATTTTGAATCTTTCCACTTCATTTAGGGGCATATGGGATCCCCCGGAAGGCTTATTCCGGTTGGGAGTGCTTCAAAAAGCCCTGCTGAACCAGTTCAGAGAGTATTGCTTCACAGAACGGTTTGCTGTTGGAGGCCAGTTACAGTACCGTCAGCCCCGCTGCCTGTGACCGTGCCGTGTGCCAAAGCCCCTTTTCTAGGTTTGGTGAAAACACCGAGCAAAAGAAGTTGGTCTTTCCTCCTGAAACTTTACAAACCAAGGCAGAAATGAAATTGGCACTAACACAAGTGCAGATTTTACCTGGGTCTGCGTCTGTCATGAACTCCACCCATTCCCTGACGCTCAGTCTTTTGATCGTGTTATTTGTCACCATCCAGGAATCGGGGTTGTCATGGAAAACAGCACAGCAGAACGGTTCAACTCGCACAGCGCACACGTAGCCCTGCAGGCCTTCTGCTTCATCACAGACGCTCAGGACGTAAGTCTTAAACTGCACGCCAGCCTGAGAGCCGCAGAAGTGATGGACCGGCATCAAGCCCATGGTGGCAGCTACGGTTGCTTCTAAAGCTTCTTTCTCCACTTCACTATGGCTTCCAACGACTTTATGGGTCTCGTCATCCACTCCAAAAAATAAATAACCACCCTGAGTGTTTGCAAAGGCAGAGACGTATTTTGGAAGGGTTCTTTTAATGTAGTCCAAGATATGCTTTGTAGAGAAGTTCTTAAATTCAATATGTGTTGTTTCTGTGAAATCCAGGACCTCCCCAACCATCAGTCTGTCTCTCTCTAAAAACCTGGCAGCAGCGTCTTGGATGTTGCACTCCTCGATGCTCGGAGGGGTCTCCGTTGCTCCCCCACCAAAACTCAGCAGAGCTTTCTTAGCCCTTGGCCTGTTCTCATCATGGCACTTGGCACACCTTTCCTTCTTCTCCAGAAATTCAGCAGCCGCGCTTGAAGTCATGGTGACAACCGAAGTGCTAGACCTACAGGACAACCCAGTGCTCACACTACAGATACGCGGCTTTGTGCCTGGGCTTTTCTCCTCTGGACCTCCACAGCTCCACGTCTTAACAAAAAGCAGCAGGTCACTCCGCTGCTGCATCCACGTGAAGTATTTGCTGGTCTCGGCGCAGCCGATGCACTCCCTGAGGACCTGCTCTATGTCCAGACCAAGGCCGTGCTTCCCAAAGCAGTAATCGCTGTCTTCGCTCTCCATCCTCACCACTCCTCCTCCCGAATTCAGCAACGCACACACCGCTATAGAAAGCTCCTTTTGTTGCCTTCTTTTATCGCAAGAGGTCTTCTTTCTGGACCTCTCTCCTAAAGCTATTTTCCCAATATCTACTACTGTATCAGGATAGTTCGTTTTCAAATTAATCCGCAGCTGCCCTCCGTGTTCGGCCATTCTGATCCTGAAACAATAAACAATTAAAACTACTCCACGATTGTACACAGCAGGAAACGAAGGAAACCGTAACATGGAATCACGGAATCGTGGAATTTCAGGGTTGGAAGGGACCTCTAGAGATCACCCAGTCCCACTCCCCTGCCAAAGCAGGACTGCCCAGAGCACAGCACTCAGCACTGCATCCAGGCGGGTTTTGAAAACCTCCAGAGAAGGGGACTCCCCCACCCCCCTGGGCAGCCTGTGCAGTGCTCTGCCACCCCAACCCGAAAGGAGTTTTGCCGTATGTTTGAACGGAACCTCCTATGTTCCAATTGTGCCCATTGCCCCTCGTCCTGTCACTGGGAACCACTGGAAAGAGTGAAAAACACCGTTGGCTCGGGCTTATGCACCAGATTGAATACACGGGAAACCAAAAATAATTATTTGCAACGCACAAGTGAATCAAAGCCCGATTGTTGCAAAGACACCCACAGCCGTCATGTTAATTAACGTTAATTTATCGGGCCCTCTTGCACGTGGGGCTCTACCCATTCCCTCGAAGGTACAAGCAGACCCCACCTGTCCCGCCGGGCGCCTACCGGAGCGCTTCCACCGAGCCCTCCCCGGGGCCGGGGGGGGCCCGCGGGACCCCGGGCAGAGCCCCCGGCGGGGCGGAGGGGGGGCGGCTGCCGGTGGCGGCGGGACTGATCCCTCCGGCGCCATCCGGGCCGGGAAGCGGCTCGGCGCGCTCCCGCAGCGGGCCGGCGAGGACCGGCGGTCCCGGGGAGGGGGTGTGGGGGG